>CM073571.1:207805717-208349853 GCA_037074715.1 Magnolia kwangsiensis | reverse complement strand
TTCACGCTATACTTATTTGTATGCATGTTGCATTAAATTGAAGACAACAACACATCCTAAACTGTTAAAGAAGTTCATCATGCCTACACATGAAAATTTTGGTGCTTGATATAGGGAAAAGATATAATCAGTCCATTTATTTGCAAAATGATCTGTTATGGGTATAATCACTAAGCAGCTGGTAGATAGTTATATTTGTTGCTTTAGTCAATGATGTCCATTAAAATGCTGCAAGTTTCTCATCTGTTCGCCGAATGGTGTCGGATTTGTGAACATCCTGATATGAATGATGCATTTTATGCCTATTATATTTCACAATTTCAGCAAAGTGGGCTACTTAAAGGTGACGGACGATATCACAGATCGGTTTTTTTGCATCCTTACGGTAACTTTTCATGCTTATAGTAAAATTGTCCAAAGTTACTCGTGCTATATATAGTAGAGATATAGAGATGTTGTGAACTTTCTTTAGTCCAGAAATTAGGATTATCCACAAAAAACTTCGGCAACATGCCTATATTGAATATCTACATTAACTTTCATTCTAACTGTTTTAATTTCTCACATAAGTATATGTCACTTGGTAATCACAACAACCTCATGTAGATAAAGGCATGATTATGACAGGCCTCAGTTGATGATTGGGCATGTTCTTGCACAAGTCTATGATTGGTACATGTGCATGCATTTGAGTATCATTGCTTGGATCACCTTGGCCTTTCTCTAAGGGACCATTAGGTTTTGATCAATGTTTGATATGAATATACATATTGGGATTGGAGGACTATTAAAGTGTAATTCGAACAAAATTGATGATAGAACTACATGGAATTAATAAGATTGATCTTAACAGTATGGTCGTCATGCACATAGACAAAAAATGCTTGCAATGAATGTTTATGAGTACTTGGTAATTTTAGAGTCCTTCTTGGTTAGGGTTTAGGCTGAAAGTACGAGTGTTGGAGCCAACACTTTTGGAGTCCGAACTCATTTTTTTGAAAAATAGAAAAATGAGAATATTAGTAAATATGGATTTTCTTGTTAAGAAGAAAATGGAAGATGGATTGAAAAAATATAAAAGAGATTTTTTTTTTTTTTTTTTTTCCTTCTTTTTTGCTTCAAGAGAGAGACAGAGAGGTGAGAGTGGAGAAATCGAGGGAGATAGTAGAGGAATGAAGTGGCCACGTGAGATTTGAAAATAACGAGTGTAGTTTGGTTTGAAAATGACGTTTCATTTTTATTTGACTTGAAAGTAGAGGTGATGCGTCTTCCTAAATCTATAACCTTTAACCTATTTTCAATTTCCTAAAGCTATAACCTATAACCTAAAACGTAAACCTGAACCTTAATCTAAACCTCCCTAAACCTTAAACTATTCTCAATTCTCTAAAGCTATAACCTATACCCTATAACCAAAACCTAAACCTTAACCTAAGCCTTAACTTATTACCTAAACCGCCCATTCTTTTTTTCATTTGTTTTTTCAGCTCATTTAAGGGCATTATACCAAAATTGAGGTAGATACAAAATCTCAGGTGAACCACAGTTGGGCTTTCTGGGGGCCATAAAAGTTTTGGATCAAAATGTTATTCCGTGTTTTCCCTTCGTTCAGGTCACTGTGACCTTATCAACAGATTGGATGATAAATAAACATTATAGAGGGCCTTTAGAAATTTTTAATGATGGGATTTAAATTACCACTTTTTTTTTTTCTTGTGGTGTGATCCACTTGAGATTGGGATCTACCTTATTTCCTCGAACCATGCTCTAAAATGAGCTGGCAAAATGAATGAACGACTTCGATACATAATTATTGATCCACTTGAGATTGGGATCTGCCTTGTTTCACACACATGAAAGGTTGAAGTTATCCCCACTGGGTGAACCATAACTTATTGTCCAACTGTTTGGACTTAGACCATCTCTTAGATACATAGTTTTTCTTTTCCTTCACATAAGATAAGGATGCTAATGTTCATTTCATTTTCCATGTTAATAAAGATAATGACAATTATATTTTGAAATTTATATTTCTACTAACGGAACAATTTACAGGTATATTGTTGTTGGAGATGAACCATTACTCCAAAGCTATGGAGAACAGTTTAAGCCTTTTATCGTTGGTGCAACAACAACTACAGGCACATTTGAGACTATCATGACATGCGATGGTCCTAGAACGGACTGGTTAGGTAAATTTCAACAGCACTTCCACCTTTAGGAAAGGTGATAATAAAATGAGCAAGTTCTGTTTCTTTTCTACTTTGAATCTATCAAAGTTTTCTTGAATTTGTAGTTATTTTTAATGACTATTACATGGAGGACATTTTATATTATTCTTTTTAGGAGTATACTTACACATATTCATTGAAATATCCAATCCAAATATTTGGAATTTGGATGATATATTTGATTTTGATTTCTTCCTTTTCTATCATGTAGACTTACCTTCTCAAATAGGTTGATTGGTTTAGAGCTTTGGAGAAATGGGTATATCTAGTTTTGGATGTGTTGATTAATACACATCCACAACTAAATATACCAATTTCTCCAAGGCTTTAATGAACCAACTTATTTGAGAAGGAAAAGTCTACACGATAGAAAATGAAGAAATCGAAATTAAATATATCATTCAAATTCTTAAATTTTTTAATTAATGAAAATTCCCGACGGATTTTAGCCGACAGATTTTAGCCGCCGACAATGCTGATGGCTTTTAGCTGCCGACAACGCCGACGGATTTTAGCCGTCGAGAACGCCAACGGTTTTTATCCATCCGTGAGCAACGCCGACGCACCCTTTACCGACGGACCTTGCGACGGCTAAAAGCCGTCGGAGAAGGTCATTGCCGACGGTTTTTAACCGTCGGCGTTGCCCATCAGTAGGCCCCACAAACTCAGTAAGCAATCAGTTCCATTCAATACCGATAGATGATCCAATCCATTTCGTGGATGATATATAGTGCGAAACCACATTGATCGGATGATCCGACACATCCATTATTTGGCCTTATTTTCTATGGCCATTCCCTTTCTAGTTCATCGATTGGATGGTTGTGATTGTGTTAAAAGTAATTTTTTAGAATTATAAGTCATCCATGATGGGCACTAACAAATAGGTATTTAAATTATTTCTCCATCTAAAATAGATTCTATTAATGGTGTGGGCCATCTCACCAGTGTGCTTTAACTACATAACTAAAGGCACACATGGAAATTGAAAGTATCAATATACAGTGCATATCCTTCCATATTTGTCGTGAGACCAACAGCCCAGCGGACGGCCTGGCCCGCATGGCTAGTGATAGCCAAACGCACTCCCTCTTCCTCCATCTTCAGGATCTTCCGCGTCAGCTTTGGGGCTGCATTACCCTCGACAAAGCGGCCCTTGGGTATGTCCGAGTGGCCCACAAGGCCTCCTGATACGGTTTTGTGCGCCTGCACTTTTGGTTGTTCCAGTGTATAGCTTATGATAGGCGGGTTGCTCCTTGTATTGTTGCCCTGCCCGAATTAGCTCAGATTGTATATCCCTTGGTTATATATGAATGCGGTCGGTCCATAGCTTTGGGCCGTTTTTTGAAAAAAAAAAAAAAAAAAGGGATGGAAATTGAAAGTATTAATATACAGTGCATATCCTTGGGATGAGTATCTTCTACTTGCTGCCTTACACAGTCAAGTCACGTGACTATAAATAGCAAACAGAAAAGATGAAAAACATTCATCTACTAGGCTTTATTTTTTGGGAAATGTATTAAAATTTTATTGGAATGGGCATGGTTGTGGCAATGCTACCTCAAAGTTAAGGGCATTGTAAGGTGCCTTAAGCATATCTCTAGGTGCATTTTCTTTCTACTATTCTTTTACTACTGAGTTGGTGGTAATACATCATATTCTATTTTATTTTTATTTATTTATTTATTTATTTTAACATGCGCACACACCACCACACACTCACACCGTAGTGGAATTTCACCACCCATGGGTACTTGAACCCTTGACAAGTGTTAAAACTCTTCAGAGTCTAACACCTTGACAGGTGAGAATACATCATTTAAATAATCATTACAATTTTGATATATCATCATTAGATAATTTTTTAAATCATCATCATTTGATAATCAATTCAATTTTGATATATGTCAATGTAATGCCTATTACCTGTAAGACTTTTGAAAATATGCTTCTTTGTAATATTTACCTAAAACGTTTACTAGAGCTACACAGTGCTCGTTAAGAATGCTATCATGTATGAATTAGGGCTAACTAGCAGTTAACCAAGCAATAAATGTAACTCCCATTTTTAAAAAACAAATATTAAAATAAAATATTTTTTTTAAAAAATTTGAGTGGGGATTGAATGCCTACCATTAAAAACTTGGGATCCATGAAAGTTTTCGATCAAGTTGATATCTGTGTTTTCTCTTCTTACAAGTCCGTATGAACTTACGAACAGGTTGGATCTCAAATAAACATTATGGTGGGCCCTAGGAAGATTTCAACAATGGGTATCACGGTCTTCACTCTTTTCTATGGTGGGGTCCACTTGAGCTTTGGATCTGCATCATTCTTTGGCTCATGCCCTAAAATGATATCTTCAAATGGATGGATGCTGTGGATAAAACACATACACCATGGTAGGGTCCACAGAACTTGGTGATCTCACTTCACAACAAGATAGCTACTGAAGCCGTAAGTAGCTAATTTACGTTTGAGATCCCGGACTTTCCAACCATAAGTAGGTCGTACAAAAACAGCAATTATCCAAGTTATACATGAGCCATGTGTGGCCAAAATCTCATATTTCAATATTATCGGACGCAGATTGCATCCTATCCCCGCCCTTCTCCAGCTAGGAACGGGCAGGAGCTTTGAGTGGCCACCATGATTTATGGGTTATACCCACACCGTCCATACATTTTCCGTATCATTTCAGGATACAATTCCAAATGAGTCGAATACAATACAGAGGTGGACCATAGAATGGGTATTAAACTCTTTCTGTTGAAAACTTCTTGGGGCCACAGAAGTTTTAGAACGAGCTCATATTTATTTAATTTTCTCTTCATCCCAGTCCGTGCGTGTAACTTTATGAATGGGTTGGATAGCAAATAAACATCACGGTGGGCCCTAAAAAAGTTTCAACGGGGAGAGTCATTATCAGCATTGCTTCCTGTGGTATGGTCCACTTGATCTTTGGATCTTCCTCAGTTTTGGGATAATACTATGAAATGATAATTAGGAAAAATGGATGGACGGTGTGGATAAAACTCATACATCACGGTGGTCACTCAAAGCTACTGCCCGTTCCTAGCTGGTGACGGGCGGAGAAGGTCTCAATCCGCGTTCTTCAATATCTGGAGGATAGGCGTGCCAGATAAGTCAACGCAAACGCGTCTCAGTAATGAAGACTTTGTCGAAGTTATTGAGTAAGACACGTGTCAGAATGTCATTGGCCACAAAAAGACAAGGGACCGCACGTAGAAGGAAGTGGCTTGCGTACTGAGTAACTAAGTACGGAAAGCGTACGGAGTAAACTCTGTGAGGTCCACCGTGATTTACATATTTTATCTACTCCTTCCATTCATTTTAACAGATAATTATATGGCTTGATCCCAAAAATGAGATTTATCCAAATCTCGAGTAGCCCTCAACATCGGAAATAGTGTGAATGAAATTCTACCGTTGAAAATTTCTTGGGGCCCAAAAAAGTTTTGGATCAAGTTGATATTTGTGTTTTCCCTTCATCCATGTCTTTATAATCATATGAACAGGTTGGATGACAAATAAACATCACTGTAGGCCCTAACAAGGTTTCAACAGTGGAAGTCATTATTCGCATAGTTTCCTTTAGTGTGGTCTACTTAAGCTTTGTGAATACTTCTATATTATAATCAACCACTAAAATAATCTAGAAAAGTGGATGGACGGCGTGGATAACTCACATACATTCATAGTAAGCCCAACTGAGTTTACTCAATGCGATCAAAGCATACTGAGTAACTCAGTACCCAATCCTAATCCCACGTGGAAAACTGGAACTCGGGCTATTGCATTCCCCCGAGTGGCTGAGCGCGACATGGCTGCGACCCCGGAAACCAGCGACGTGGGTGGGACCCTGACCGTAGGGCCACCTCGATGTATGGATTGTATATCCACGCCATTCATCTGTTTTCCAGCTTACTTTGGGACATGATTTCAGAAATGATGCAGGTAAAAAATTTAAGTGGACCACGTCATAGGAAGCAGTGTTCATTGAACGCTACCATTAAAAGCTTTCTAGCGTCCACATCCACCGTAATGTGATGTTAACCCTACAACGTGTTGATAAGGTCATACAAATACGGATGAAAGTAAAAAATAAATAAATCTTGATCCAAAACTTTTTGGCCACAAAAGGTTTTTTACGGTCGATGACCACTGTCTCCTGTGGTATGGTCCACCTGAAAGTTTTGTCTGCTTCAATTTTTTATCATGGCCTGGCTTATCGGTCGAGGTGGCCCTCTCCAACCCTTG
Source organism: Magnolia kwangsiensis (assembly GCA_037074715.1). Taxonomy (NCBI): domain Eukaryota; kingdom Viridiplantae; phylum Streptophyta; class Magnoliopsida; order Magnoliales; family Magnoliaceae; genus Magnolia; species Magnolia kwangsiensis. The sequence goes on along the minus strand of CM073571.1, from coordinate 208,343,341 downwards.
AAAATCACTCTGACACGTTGACAGCACAGAACGTGAATTTCGATTGTTGTGCTTTATCATGTCTAACGGCTTTTTCGGTCGCATTGGAAGGCTGCTGAAGCCCTACACTTGGCCGTTTTAATGTCCCATCGGGTTGTTTGGTCGGACATAGATTCCCTACTAAGGTCGGTCCATTTTACACAAATTTATTGTAATCATGTTAATGTTGAGAATAGGGGGGAATGAGTTGGTACCGATTCACATAGCTTTATCCTTTTTTATGGAAAACTTAAACCCTTCTCAATTGATGTTATCCTGAATAATGTTTCTATATACAATACATTTGTTAGTTGAATATGAATGAGGTATGTTATAAAGAGATCCGAGCATCCGAGCCCGTGGCAAAACGTTAATCGGACTGGAAGTCCGATCTGAGGCGCCCAAGGTATGATGCATCTGATCAAGGCTACAGCATCGCAACAACAACGCGCGAACGTCTTCGAATTAAAGTCAGCTCGGAGTTGGTCCTAATTGTCAGATCAGATAACCCGCTACTCCAACTCTGAGGATCTTAAGTCAGTCGGATCGAATTTGGTATGATTGGTCAGATGACGTCCGACTCGGAGTGTTATTCGATATGGCCTGGCAAGCCGAGCCGAGCAGACCTTCTGACATGCGTATCCCACTCGCTAAACATGGAAACTGCCATAACCAAACGTGGCCGATAACTTCGCTCGCAGATGTGCACGATCCGCCAGATACGCTGCGCAATCAATAGATTGCAGGCAGCATCTCCATGATGCTATAATCCCTCTAATCGTGCCGAGATCATCGGATCCGGACCGCCCCACAGGCAAGTATAAATAGCCCGCAGTGCTATGTCTACAGGTACGCGAAATCGGGCTCTCTTCTACTCTACCTAAACCCTGATTCCCTTGTCCTGACTTACGCATCAAAGGGTCCCCTGGCTTAGTCAGGGTCACCTTTGCCTGTTTTCGTAGTGTAGGTTTCGGGGGCGACGCGTAGAGTACGACGTGAAGAGGGCCGACCAGATTTTGACCTCAACATTTTTTGGCACCGTCTGTGGGAACCTGAAACTAGAAGTCAGATTCTCATTCACATAAGCAATGACAAGGAAGAAGAAAGCAATAGTGGTGGAACCGGCACCAAGCGAGCAGGCTCGGTCATCATCAACACTTCATGCCAAGTCCGCACCAGGACCTTCTCAACGTTCTCGTAACCGGTCGGGTAAATATCACGCCATGCAGAACGAGATTCAGGCCCCGCGCGACGAGATCAACAAGATGAAGCAGCAGAGGGAACCAGAGTCACGTCCAGTTCAGGAACGCCTGTTCTCAAACTGGTGGGACTCTTCATGGAGACTCGCTCTGTGTCAAATAGTGTAAGACCTGAAGCCCCCCAGCATTCAGGGGTACCGCGTTCAGGACAGAACCCTCCTGCGGTGCATGGCGAGGGATCTGCGCGGAATGCCACTACCCGGGTTCTCATAACCTTTCATTCCACTACATCCGTTCTACCGCCCACGGACCTTCGACATCAGTTAGAATGGAGGAGAGAAGGGAGGACACCGGAGGGCGAGGATACCCTAGAGATCGTCGCAGAAAATAGAGACCCATGGGAAGCACGATTTGAGGAGTGAAAAGATAAGTTCCTGACAATGGAGAAAAAGCAGAAGCAATCAACGGTTCCAGCCACGATCCAGGCAATGATGGAAGAGACCAAGCCTCCCTTAACCCCTGCCATCATGGCCGAAGTGATGCCACAGAGGTTTCGGATGCCTCCCATCATCCAGTATTTAGGATCGGGGGACCCATCCGAACACTTGGAGTCCTACCGATCGTGGATGTAGATCTAGACTGCAACGGATGCAATGATGTGTAGGGGGTTCTCAATCACCCTCACAGGGTCCCCTCGGATTTGGTACCGTCAGCTGAAACCTAATCCCGTGGGTTCTTTTGCGGAGCTGAGTCGACTATTCCTTACGCAGTTTATAAGCGGTAAGAGAAGTCGGAAGCCCAACACTCACCTGCTTACCATCAAGCAAGCACCGAAAGAGTCGCTGAAAGATTATATTGCACGCTTTAACGAAGAAGTGTTACATGTCGAGGATTACGATGATAAGATGGCCCTCACTACCATTCTGAGTGAAATGAAAGAAGGAAAGTTCACTTTTTCTATCAGAAAGAATCCGCCAAAAACGCTAGCGGACTTCATGGCGAAAGCCCAGAAGTACACTAATGCCGAGGAATTCACTAACGCTCAAAAAGAAGTACAAGTGTCCGACTCGACGAACAAAGGGAAGAGACCTCGGAATGAAGATTCCCAGCCGACTGGCAAAGGGACGGATGACCGCGCTTCTCGCGATCGTCGACCAAGCCGCAGGCCGGAAGGGAAATTTCGTTCCTATGCCCCGCTCAATACATCCGCCGAACATATTCTGCTGGATATCCGAGGAGATAGATTACTAAATTGGCCGATCTGCATGAGGGCTGACCTAGAGCACCGGGACAAGCGAAAATTTTACCGTTTTCACCGGGACCACGGTCACAACACGGACGATTGCGTAGATCTGAAAGACGAGATTGAGTCCCTCATCCGCAAGGGACATCTACGTCATTACACCAAAAAGGAGAAGTCCGCTCGGAGGGAGGAACGGCCGAGGGAGCAACCAAAAACCTCCTAGAAGAGCCCGCCGAAATTCGCACCATCTTCGGGGGTTTAGTTGGGGGAGGAGATTCAAACAGGGTGCAAAAAGCCCATTCCCGGAGATCCGAGCCGGAACACCACGTTCACCTGTCGGAACGTCCCAGCAAGGAACTCCGGGTCGCTCCGTGAAGCTTGACCTTCATGGAAGATAATGCACGCGGGATCTAGCATCCGCATGACGACGCGCTAGTGGTTACCATGACCATAGAAAATCACAAAGTATACCGTATCTTAGTCGACACTGGGAGTTCGGCTGACATTATGTATTCCTAGGCATTTGAGAAGATGGGAATTCCACGGTCTAGGCTCCGACCTGTGAAGACTCCCTTGCACGGCTTTGCCGGAGAGAGAGTCATCTCCGAAGGGGTCATCTCCCTCCCAGTAACAGCAGGAGAAGGGCAACATCAAGTCACACTTTTGGTAGACTTTTTAGTTGTCAATGATCCATCAGTTCACAACGTGATCCTAGGCCGACCCTCCCTCAACGCAATGAGAGTGGTCGTCTCAACTTATCATCTGATGATGAAGTTTCCAGCTGAAGGTGGGATTGGTTATCTCTAAGGCGATCAATGCAAGGCCCGGAGATGTTATGCGATAGCCGTGAGAAAAGGAGCTGCCAAACAAACGCTCGTGGTGGATGCCTTGGATCCTCGAGGACCGATGGAAAGCTCCTCCGTCGAAGATTTGATGAAAGTGTCGCTCGACGAATCGAATCCGAGCAAAACCGTTTAGCTCGGATCATCACTAAATCTCGAGCGAAGGAACGAATTACTGGCCTTCTTGAAGCAACACCGAGACATCTTTGCATGGTCACACGCAGATATGTCGGGGATCTCACCCAATGTGCTCGTCCATCGGCTGAATGTGGAGCCAGACCACCAGCCAATTAAGCAAAAAAGAATACCGTTCGATGCCGAGCGATATGAGGCTATTGCCGAGGAAGTCTCAGTCTTGCTCGATGTGGGTTTCATAGAGGAAGTGTACTATCCTGATTGGATAGCAAATGTTGTGCTCGTCAGGAAGTCCAATGGGAAGTGGCGGGTCGGTGTAGACTATTCCGATCTGAATAAGGCGTGTCCCAAAGACAGCTTCCCGTTACCTCGGATCGACCAACTGGTGGACAGCATGGCCGGACACGAGTTACTCTCGTTTCTGGACGCTTATTCTGGATACAATCAGATCGTTATGCATCCCCCAGATAGGCAGAAGACTACCTTTGTCACTAACAGAGGGCTCTACTGTTACCGGGTCATGCCGTTTGGCCTGAAAAATGCTGGGGCAACATATCAAAGGCTGGTGAATCAGATGTTTGCCAACCAGATTGGGCGCACCATAGAGGTGTATGTGGATGACATATTAGTGAAGAGTACCCAAGCCTCCAACCACCTTGCTGACCTCGGAGAAACATTTAGCGTCCTCCAAGAATATCATATGAAATTGAACCCCGCTAAGTGTACATTTGGAGTTGAGTTAGGAAAGTTTCTTGGCTTTCAAGTCAGTCAGAGGGGTATTGAGGCCAACCCGGATAAGATCAAGGCTCTCCTCGACATGAGCTCGCCTCGGACTCTTAAGGAGATACAATATCTCAAGGGAAGGGTTGTCGCCCTCGGACGCTTCATATCTAGGGTTACAGATAAATGCCTTCCCTTCTTTCAGTAACTGAAGGGCCACAAGAAGGCGGAGTGGACACCAGAGTGTGAGCATGCCTTTCAGCAATTAAAACACTACTTGGGTTCTCCGCCCCTATTGTCCAAGCCCGAAGAAGGGGAGCCTCTTCTCCTCTACCTCGCTGTCTCGGCTTCAGCTGTCAGTTCGGCTCTGATCAGAGAAGTCGGAGGCAAGCAGTACCCCATGTACTATGTAAGCAAAGTCATGGTACCAGCTGAAACAAGGTACCAGTCATTGGAAAAACTGGCGCTCTGCCTCGTCGTAGTGGCCAGAAGACTGCAGCCATATTTTCAAGTCCACTCCATAGTTGTGCTGACGGACTCTCCTCTGAGGCAGGTCCTCCAGAGACCTGAAGTGTCAGGTCAGATCATCAAGTGGGTCGTGGAGCTCGGAGAGTTTGACATTCAGTTCCGCCCTAGGGTGGCAATCAAGGGTCAAGCGGTAGCCGATTTTATCACTGAATTCACCGCTCCGAGTGAGGAACAGATCAGTAAGGAAGTTGAGATGACGCCACCCGTCCCGTTGAGCGACCAAGAGGCAGCGTCGGATCTGGGATGGGTCCTTTATGTTGATGGGTCCTCCAACATCAAAGGGGCAGGAGCCGGGGTTGTCCTGGTCGCCCCTGATTCAATGACAATCCAATACGCAATCAAACTCAGATTCAAAGCTTCAAACAATGAGGCCGAGTATGAAGCATTATTGCTGGGCTCAGGATAGCAGCGAGCCTGGGTGTTCAGACCCTACAAGTCTGTTGCGACTCACTACTGGTGGTGAACCAGATCTCCTCGGAGTACGAAGCCAAGGAAGTCAGAATGATCGCTTACCTCGAGGAAGCGAGGAAACTAATCGAGAAATTTTAGAGTTGCACCATCCAGCAGATCCCCAGAGCCGAGAACTCATGGGCCGATGCGTTTGTAAAACTTGTCTCGTCCTCCGAGGGAAAGATCCCCCGTTTCGTCCCGGTCGAGTTCGTTGAACACCCAAGCATCAGCCAGTCGGAGAAAGTCAATCCCATCCAGTCATTCCTAGTTGGATGGACCCAATCTTCAATTATTTGTCATCTAGTGAAACCCCCTCGGATAAACTAGAGGCGAGGTGACTTAGGGTCAGAGCGGCCCGATACGCTATATTGGACGGAGTGCTATACAAGAAGAGGCATTCTCAGCCTTACCTTAGATGCCTCCGACCGGATGAGGCTGACTACGTGATTCGAAAAATTCACGAGGGAATCTCTGGAAACCATTCTGGTAGTCGTGCCTTGGCCATGAAGATACTTCGTCAAGGGTATTTCTGGCCGACTCTTAAGTAAGACTCCAAGGATTTCGTTTGGAAGTGTGATAAGTTTCAGCGTTTTGCTACCATGCCGAGGCAACCGGCAGAAGAGATGACCCCCATGAGTGGGCCGTGGCCGTTCGTCCAATGGGGGATCGACATCATCAGTCCCTTTCCCGCTGAGAAGGGATAAGTAAAGTTCGCTATAGTTGCGGTTGACTACTTCACCAAGTGGGCCGAGGCCAAGCCAGTTGTGAAGATCACTGAGCAAAAAGTAATCGACTTCGTATGGAAGAATATCATCTGCCGGTTCGAAATCCCACGAACCATCGTTTTCGATAACGGTCGCCAATTCGATAATGTTAAGTTCCGTAGTATGTGTCAAGGGCTTGGCATTGTGAATGCTTACTCATCGCCTCGACACCCACAGTCGAATGGACAGGTAGAGGCGGTCAACAAGATCATCAAACATCATCTCAAGACAAAGCTGAAAAAAGCAAAGGAAAATTGGGACAAGGAGCTCCCCTTCGTCCTATGGGCTTACCGGACCACAACCCAGACCTCGACGGGTGAAATCCTATTTTCGTTATCCTATGGCTCGGAGGTAATGATTCCAGTAGAAACCAGACTCCCTACAGCGCGGGTATGGAGCTTCGAAGAAAATCAGAACTCCGAGCAGATCGCTGTTAATCCGGACTTGCTCGAAAAAATCAAAGAGGTTTCAAAGCTCCAAACGGCGGCTCGGCATCAGCAGGTAGCGCACTTCTACAATTCAAAGGTCAAAGCCAGGCGTTTTCGAGAAGGGGACTTAGTCCTCCGACGGGTCTTCCAGAACACGGCTGAGCCAGGGGCAGGAGCGATTGGACCCAATTGGGAAGGCCCATATCCCATGGTCAGATCCGCTAAACCGGGCTCGTATCACCTGAAAGACCTCGAAGGCCGTCATCTCCCTCACCCTTGGAACGTCGAGCACTTGAAGATCTACTACCCATGAGGAACTAGCCTTTAAGGCTCACAATAAAATGTACGCCTCCGAGCGGATAGCCTTTAAGGCTCTTAATAAAATATCAATTCTACTTTGGATGCATGCCCAATTATCCTATCAACACAAGCACAAATTGAATAGCTCGATCATCTAAGAGATCAGAGCCTAACCTAACGGAAAATCGACAAAGCATCCCCCGGAGGGACAAAGCCTAATAATAGCCTGACCCTTCATTGAAGCGATCAGCTTGATATGCGAAGGAATAAAGGGTTCTCGCCAGATAGGTGATGAGCCGAGTATCCTAAGAGATCGGACCCAACTAATACTTGGGCCTAGAAAGCTTGGAGAAAACCAACTAAACAACAAGGGACTAGGCCCGTAAAAAAAAATTATATATATATATATATATATATATATATATATATATATATATATATATATATATATATATATATATCAGCTTGAAAACATCTCACAGCAAGTTGACACGATGTAAAAAGAATGTTTTTCATTGAATCACCTCGGAGGGGCAAAAATACATTGGTTGAGATACATCGATGGTTTCTTAAAAAAACAACAAAAATGATAAAATATCTTCAGGATGGAGGAGGAGCTTGAGCGTCAGGAGCTTGGTCCGAGGGGCCACTTCGGCTGGGGCATCCTCAGAGTCGTCAGGCAAGAGGGAATCATGATCGAGGTCTGGGTATAAACCCAGGACTGCCTTTAGATAAGCGTCGAAACTGCAGTTGTAGAACGTTGCAGCTTCAGCATTCCTCTCCTTGGAGGTCTTGAAACCTTCAACTGCAGCGGCGACCACTACGGCTAAAGAAGCCTCATCCTTAGCCCGCTGAGCTTCCACGGCCTGATTCACAGCTCGTGTCCGTTCTTCAGCTGCCTCGGCCTTAGCGTAGTTCAGGGCATCACCAAGCCGAGCAGTCTCTATGGCCAAAGAGTCCGCATGGGTCCTGGCACATGTCAGCTCAGCGGTCGCTGCATCGCCACTCTTCTTTAAGTCATCTGCCTTGTCCTGCAGATGCAGCTCCCTGGCTTTCAAGTCGACGATGACTCCCTGCAGTCGCCTAACCCTGGCCCTCTCGCCCGTGAGCTGTTGGCGCAGATTAGTCTGCTCAGACCTCAAGGCCGCTGCCTCGGCCTGAACACCCTCTAACTTCGTCTCCCTCCTCTTATACTCCCGCACCCTCTACCGAATTGAGAGCAGCACCGGGACGGCCTGAACAGGAAACAAAGATCAGAATCTACAGAATATGTATAATGACATGAAAGAAAGAGAGTCTTCTCGGAGACATACCATGTAACATACGGAGGCGAAGTCGTTCAGGAAGCCGCCCTCCGACCGCTCAAGGGTCTGAGCGATATCCTCCTCCTTTGCATGCTTGGCAGCCCACGGAGCCAAGCACGCCATATGTAGACAGGCTCAAACCTCCCACCGCTTGTGCCCGCCTGGGTCGAGGCCTCAGCCCCCTCGGCCCCCACCCTGGTGCCGGCCGAGTTTTGACCTTCGGCACGGACCTCTCCCCCGACCTTAGGGGGGGAAAGCGTATTGTCAGCCATTTTATTGGCCTCCTCCCGTTCGGAGGAGGAGGGAACAACGATGGGGAGCTCGGAGGCTGCGGCAGGCACCTCCGCGGTGGGGGAAACGGCGACAGTGGAAGCTCGAGGAGCAACGGAGCTCGGCACGACTGGGGTGCCGATGACAGTCGTTTGGACGAGCCCTGGTAGAGGACGTGTCAATGGGAGCAAGACTGTCGAGGGAGCCACGGTGGTGCTAGTGTGCTCCGGAGTCTGTAGTGCAGAGGAGGAGCCAACTGGCCTCGGTGTTGGGGCTATTGGGGTCGACACGGTGAAAGATTTCCCGACATGAGGGGGAGCCACCTTTTTTTGAGTGATCTTCACTAGGGGGCTTCCTTTAATAACTCCGCCGCGGTCGGAGCCGCTTTCCTCTTCCGAGCCCCGGACGCCTCGGACATGCCTGCGAAAAAGAAGATCATGTCAGCTACTAAATAACTGAAGGAAAGTTCATTAAAGAGATCAGGGCAGCTTACTGAGGGATGTGAGTAAATGTGGAGATTTGCAAAGCCCAGAACAGTGGAGGTTGGCCATAGTGATCAGATCAGCTCAGGAGCGAAGCGTCTCCGACTGCGCTTTAGCCTTTGCAATTTGATTCTTCTGGTCCGAGTCGATGAGCGACAACCCCTTTGCGAAAGCTGCAAAATAAAAAAAAGATATCACTTCAATGGAAACATGTGAAAACCAAGACAGCAACCCGGATGCCAGATGAAGTCCGACCTGGTTTCGTGAAGTGGGTCGGAATACGAGCTGTCGAGGCCTTAAGCTCAGCCGCTGGTGCCTCCCAGTCACCTGCTGCCCAGAATCACTTATTCTTTTAGTCCTTGTTGGAAGACGGCAGGTGCATCACTAATCCTGACCCCTTGATCCCCCAAGTCACAAAATAGTATCATGGATCGTTGCTATCATGCTTGACCAGGTATAGGCTTAGCAGCTCCTCTGGAGTCAGCTCGGAGTTACCAACTTGTCTCCAGATAATGTAGGTAGAGATCATCACCCTCCAGGCATTCGGAGTAAACTGTCAGGGGGCCAATCAGAGATGAGCCGCAACCTTCCTGATGAAGGGATATAGAGGGAGCCGGACCCCGCATTGCAGCGTATAAAGGAAGATGGCCACTTCCCCCTTGGCAGGAGCGTCAGCAGCATCCAAAGGACCAGGAGCCCTTATCTGAATTGAGTTAGGGATCTGGAACTCCGAGAGAATTCACTCCATCTGAGATTCTTACATGACAGAACCTCCGGGAACTACCTCTGCGGTACGTAGACTCGCAGGCATTTCGATGGTGGCAGTGGTCTCGACTCGACGGGCTCGGGAGGCTGTCTTCTTGCTGGGCTGTTTGGTCTTAAAACCCAATATTTTTTTCTTCCGAGGCAGTGGGTACAGGAGAGTGGTCTCGATAGGGCCTTTGGAGGACCCACTCCCACTTGCAGTAGTCCCCAGCTTGGAGTCATCGCCGTATTCGCGAACCATTTTCAAATCGAAAGACATGGCAGAAAGAAGGGCGAAGGTCAATGAGACTCACCAGGTGATTGCCGGAAATCACCTTCTGTTGGAAACTTCGAGTTCGATCGGAATCGCCTCTCGTCGGAAATCGCCTCCTCTGGTGTGCTCTTATAAATCAGAACGTAAAATGGCAAATGAAAGTCTGGGGTGCCTTATATATGCAGCGAAGGTTTTCGTATTGATGGTAAGCTTTAATGGCAGCAGTCGAATCGACACGAGCCGATCTCCGAGCACACATGACAACACCGCATTGGATGAGTATCGAACCGTCGGTACGGTTCTGACATCAGGCAGTGTGCCTCGACATGCGAAGCGACGCCCCAGCAGTCGGAACCATCATAAATACGTCACCTCAAGCCTGCGTGGAAACTTCTCATAGGCTTGGAGAAGATCCGGGATCGTAACCGTCGTCACGCATTAACCAAAGCGACTAGCACGAGCAATCCGAGACCCGTCATCATTGCGATAAGGGCGGGAGATTTTCTATATAAGTACTCTCCGAGCCCGCAAGCAAGCTAGAAGAGTGGGAGGCTTCTGTTATGGAGAGATCCAAGCATCCGAGCTCGTGGCAAAACGTTAATCGGACTGGAAGTCCGAGCTGAGGCGCCCAAGGCATGATCCATCTGATCAAGGCTACAACATCGCAACAACAACACGCGAACGTCTTCGAGTCAAAGTCAGCTCGGAGTTGGTCCTAATTGTCAGATCAGATAACCCGCTACTCCAACTCCGAGGCTCTTAAGTCAGTCGGATCGGATTCGGCATGACTGGTCAGATGGCGTCCGATTCGGAGTGTTCTTCGATATGGCCTGGCAAGCCGAGCCGAGCAGACCTTCTGACGTGCATATCCCACTCGCAAAATATGGAAACTGCCATAACCAAACGTGGCGGATAACTTCGCTCACAGATGTGCACGATCAGCCAGATACGTTGCATAATCAATCAAATTGCGGGCAGCATCTCCATGATCCCAGAATCCCTCTGATCGTGCCAAGATCATCAGATCCGGACCGCCCCACAGGCAAGTATAAATAGTCCACAGTGTTATGTCTACAGGTACGCGAAATCGAGCTTTCTTCTACTCTACTTAGACCCTGATTCCCTTATCCTGACTTAGGCATCGAAGGGTCCCTCGGCTTAGCCAGGGTCACCTTTGCCTATTTTCGTAGTGCAGGTTTCGGGGGCGACGCGTAGAGTACGACGTGAAGAGAGCCGACCAGATTTTGACCTCAACAAGGTATATACCATTTATAATACTCAGTCTTTTTTAATTCTTCAGCGGATGAAATTTAATTTCAATGGATTTTGATAAATTTCTCAGCTAATAGAATTTTAAATATCTTATTGTCCTGACTAATATCAAACACATATACTTTTTAGGCTTTTTATGTGGCTGATGCAGTCTTCACCCATCACTTTAGTTATCATGACCTCATAATTTGGATTATGATAATACAATCCGATGGAAGAGCATTTTTTGTCTAACAACTTCTTAAAGAAGTTCCTTGTGCTTAGAGATCTTTCTCATAAGGTCATATATGTTCATAAATTTTGTCGCACTAAACTTTTTATGAGGTTTGTATTCCAAGCCATCTTGTGGGAGTTGCATAAATTTAGCCTCGGCTTTGACAACCTTACAATGAATCTTAGCTCCCTTGGATCGAGTGATATAATCATTTGTTTCGTTGGTTATTTGAATGAGTTATATCAACACATAAGCATATTGAAATTTCCAATGGACCACACCTTAGGAAAAACTGATGAATGGCTATCAAGAACTTTTCATAAAAAACCAAGGTTTTGGAAAATTTTGATCTTCGTATTTTCATTCATCCAAATTTGACTGACCTTATGAATGGGTTGGATGACAAATAAACATTTACGAGAAATTATTAATGGTAGACATCCAATCACCATTGTTTTCTTGTGGTGTGGTCCACTTGAGATATAGACATGCTTCATTTATAAATAGACGAACAACATGGATAAAACACATACATCATGGTGGGTCCACAAAGCACTATCCAGTGGCTACCTCACTTGCAGCGTCGAGGAGCCACCCATCTGGTTTTTCAGCTTGTTCAAGCGCACCATGATGAATGTGTGTCGTATTCGTGTCGTCCGTCCAATTTTTTTGTAGATCATTTAAGTGTCTAGAGCTAGACATATCTGACCCGATCCGATGGATCCGACTAGATCAAACTCGTTCTGAACCGAACCAATGGCGTGAATCGGTGTGGATTGGTTAGGGCCATTCAGATCTGACATTTTTTTGGATCGAGATCGGGCTGTGGTTAATTCGGACCGATCCGATCCAAAAACCCAATCCGAATGGATCTAGACCAATCCGACCCGACCCGATTTGAAGTGGTTCTTATCAATAATTCTACTAACTTTTCTGTAGTATGGTTCACTTGAGCTTTAGATATGTATCAATTTTGGGTTCAACCACTAAAATGATCTGGAAAAACGAATGGACAACGTGGATAAACCAAATGCATTCACGGTGGGCCCCAACAGAGTTTACTCAGTATAATAAGAAGACATTTGTTGGTGTAGCATACACAGCTATATAGGTGTTGCCATATGCTGTAGCTGTAGGTACGTGTCGTGTGAAGATAAGCACTGACGCTCCCTGAGCTCCAAGTTGTACGAACGGTTCAAAGGAGATCAAAGTTATATGGGCCCCATAATGATGTGTTTATTATATCTACACCGTTCATATAGTTTTAGAGATCATTATAGAGTATTATCCAAAAAATAAATCATATCCAAAGATCATCTGGACCACACCACAAATAGCAGCTGAGAATGATTTTCACCGTTAAACAATTCGTAGGGCCCACTATAACGTTTATTTTCCATCCAATTTTTTCATAAGGTCACAAAGACCTGAATTAAGAGGCAAAACAAATTTCAAATTAATCTAAAACTTCTATGAGATTGTACCCCAAAAAGGCTTTCAATGGTAGACATTCAATCCCCACTGCTTTTTCCAATGTGGTCCACTTGATGGTTAGATCTATCTTATTTTTCGTCTCAAGCCTTAAAACGAGCTCGCCAAATGGATGGACGGTTTGGATATAACACATATCCCACTATAAGACCCAAAGAACTGCTAATGTCAATGTAGGCACTTTCGTGGACAATACATTACAGCTACAAGCTATGCACAACACATTCACAGCTGTAGCACCTCAAGCTCCGAGTTGTACGAACGACTCAAATGAGATCAACATTACATGGGCATCACAATGATGTATTTATTATATCCATACGGTTTATCCATTTTTCATAATCATTTTAGATCATTTGGAAAAAAAATAAAAATGAATCATATCTAAAGCTTAAATGGACCACACTGAAAATAGCAGTAAGAATAATAATTTTCAATGTTAAAAAAGTCAATCTGAATTGCACTCAACCTGATCCGACTCGGTTTCCCTAACTAAGTCAGACTCAGTTCGAGTCAGGCCAACCGTGTGTTGGATCGGTTCAAGTCTTGTCCCGGACTCGGTCTCGGATCAGATCGGGTTCGAATCAGCTCAGCTAGATTTCGAACTGAATCAAGTTGGACCCAATCTGATCCGACTCAGTCCGATGCCCACCTCTAGACGTGTCCCAAAGCTTAAGTAGATCTAGATCTCTGGGGTATCACCCTAATGGAAAAGGTGGTGAATCACCATTAAAATCTTTCACCAAGCCACAAAATTTTTGGATCTAGCTAATTTTGGTATTTTCCTTTGATCCACCCCCACCGGGGAATCGATACCAAGACCTCAGTGTTGAAACTAGGTATCTTTCACTCGGTCTACCACTTGAGCTATGGATCCAGTTCTAGTTGACTTTATCAATAAATTGGATGGTGAATAAACATTATGGATCCGCTTACTATGAACCCACATAAGTTTTTAATGTTGAGCATTCAATCATCATTGTTTCTTATGGTGTAGGCCACCTGAGATCTGAATCCACCTCTTTTTTGGGCTCATGATTTAAAGCAATGATTCAAAATGAATAGATGGGCTTGGATAAAACACATATATCATTGTGGGCCCACATACAACAGTCGAGGAAAGAGTCCATCTGCCCCCATCATAGTAGAGAATTATCCAAAAAATGAAGCAGATCTAATTATCAGGTGGACCAAGTCATAGGAAACAGTGGTGATTGGCCATGAAAGTTTTATATCAAGCTGATATATATTTTTTACCTTTCATCTAAGGCTTTCGGTGACCTTCTCAACAGATTGGATTGAAAGTAAATATTACACAAACATTAACTTCTGCAATAAGACGTGGTCCACTTGGTAATTGGATCAGCTTCAACTTTTGGATAATACACTGAAATAATCTGTAAAAACGGATGAACCGGGTGGATACAGAATGCACGCATCATGGTGGCGACAGGATAAGGACCTAATCTCCTCCAGCCAATACCACCGACATGGTGGTGTGTTGACGTCACCAAATTCTGTGGGCTCAATTATGATGTATTTATTATATCCACACTGTCCATCCATTAGGCGAGATCATGCCGGAGCTTCAGTTCAAAAATAAGTCATATCCAAAGCTCAAGTAGACGACACCACGAAAAGTGTAGAGAATGATTTCTACTGTTCAAACATTCCTAAGGCCCGCCATGATGTTTATTTTCCATCCAACCTTCATGAGATCACACACATGTAGATGAAGAGAAAAGAAAAAAAAGAAAAAATCAGATTGATTCTAAACTTCTGCGAGCCGAAGAAGGTTTTAACAGTGGATGTTCAATCCCCACTGAATTCTGCAGTGTGGTCCATTTGACATATTTATGTGTCTACTTTTTGGGATCAAGCCTTAACACTTTCTCTCGAAATGTACGGACGGTTTCGATATAACATATACATCATGGTGGGCCCCACAGAACTTCGTAACGTCAACCCACCAACAGCGGTTTTTAACAAGGTAACGGTAACTGGCTACAATAAATGTCAGCGGCGTTTTTATCTTTTAACCAAAACTTTGATGGTAGGTTTTCTTTTCTTTTCTTTTTTTTAGCCTTTTTTCCAAAATCACAAAAATGTCCATTTCATAAGTAATGAGTGGTGGTGCTGCTTTAACCTGCAGCATGGCCTACTTGAAATTTGGATTGGAGTGATTTTTATTCATTGAGGAGAACCTCATAATACAAACATGATGGAGGGATTGGATTTCATGTAACCACAAAGACGAGTACAATAAATGGCTTTGTAGGTTACGCTTAACCTACAAGTGCGTGTAGTGGATCTGGCCTCCAGGAAGATTTAGCAGAAGCATACTTCGAACTGGTGTTCAACCGCAAGGGTTCGTCACCAATGTAACGTGTGATCAGTTTCACCGTTGGAAAAATCAGACCGTCCAATGAGCTGGTCCCGATATGGACAGACACCGTATCAACAATATTTCCTTGAAAGATGTGTGAAAAAAAATAAATGTCACTTCTCTTTATTGTAATTAGGGTAGTTTATAGATGGCTGGGATATACCAATCGGTGTGCTTTCTTTTATTATGTATCGTGGCTAAAGAAACACACCAGATGGAAAGTCCGGATTTACCATCTGTACATCTCACGGACCTAGGAGTAGCAACAAACCAAGAAGGGTTCGCCGCACAACAAAACTGACAGATTGTCACATCTTTTTTTTCAATAATTTCTTGTGGAAAGTTAAATGCACGCTCTGGGTTCCATCATTTAAGCGCTCAAGGCAATGCCACGTGCTTAATAATGTTAATCCAAAGAATTTAGACTTTAAGCACAAGTGAGAAATGGATGGGACTTAAATTCCACTGCCATCGTTATTGAATTCGTCCATTCCAAAGTGTGGACGTGGAAAGAGAAGGTATAGATAAGCTGGAATCGATGAAAGGAGAGAACCAAGATATAAAAAACATTTACAATATGTAAGTTATTCGAATTACCTTAATCGGTACACTTTTGCATGTACAGCTGTGTACATCTCTACCCTACACCCGAAGTTGGAGCAGTCACGTAAAGTCAAGTAGGCAACTGCTGACCAACAGTATTACTGGCAATCAAGTAGCTTCGTAGCGCCAGATAGCATGATTGGAGAGCAAGCTAACAACTTCAGACACACCGAGTGACTTAGGTGAACGTGGTGAAGTTGATCACCATCTTCTTCAGAGATAACTACTTCGGATTTAAGATGCTTTTCTACACCTTTCATAGAGTCTTTTCAAATTCAAAATAAAAAAAGCAAGAAAATAGAAATGATATTCTTAAAAATTTGTAAATTGATAGGTTGATTAAAATAAACTTACAACCCTTTACATGATGATATCAAACCTTGAAAGAAGTTTCAGAATCGAACTCACTCAAACTCTCTAAAATTTATAACTTACTATGGATAGTAAATTTACTATTTAAAGTAAGTGTCCCATGTGGCTTCACCACATTATTTTCTTAATTTTTCAAAGATTTTTTTATGTTGGACACAACTCCTAAAGCTCAAAGGATAAAGAGTTACAGTCCTAATAAAACTTACTGTAAATAGTCAAAACAGAAATAAAATGAATTTTCTACTATCGATCGGATGGAATCTCACAAATTTAGCATGGTCAACCCAACATATCCAGGTTGGTTGGCTAAAGTAGCTTCTCCTACTCCAAAATCATATATGATACGTCGAGTAACTCATTTTAATTTGCAAGATATCTATTGTGAGGTTATGACAATTTGGATCAGCTTCACCTCCGATCGAGCCTTCTCTAGTCTATCTTGGACATGAAAGTACCCACGACCCACTCTACATCACCAAAATGCACAACAGTTTAGGTGTGCAAGCACAATTATTTGACTTTTTAGATATAACATGACATTTTCTTCTTCAAAAAATGTGGGAGTATATATATATACACATCTCCTGTAACATTGTTGAAAAGGAATATAACTTTACAAATTTGGGCGAATGTTAAAAAAGTAGGCATCACCTACAGTTGCGGCTGAAACCAAAATGGCCTCATTACAAACAGAAAACTGCTCAAACTAGAAGCCTCTAACTCAATACCAGCACTCCATGTCAAATTAGATAGCAAATGCCAATAATTGGCAATTCTAATTCACATCAATGTGAGTCCACAACCATATATAAGTTCTAATTAAAATTGGTTGATAGTGAAGAAACAAGTTACCAAAACTCAAAGCACAGGATCAAAACTTTTAAGAAATATTTACCAGAAAGACACAAATTAGGTCCAACTAGAAAAGGCTTGGCACAACAGGTTCAGGAAAAAAACGTCCCGCCACAACAAAAGCCGGTCCATCCAGGCAAATTGCCAGGGCATCAGCAAATGAGTCCCATGAAAAGCCTTAGCACAACGAAGACTAGGTCCGGTCAAAAAGCCTGATGTAGCAGAGGACAAAACTAACAGTATTTGAGCACAGAGATGATAGATAAAAATGTCTGAACCACTATGTTCAATAAACTTGAACTTCAATCTATATATGAAAAAAGGAAAAAGAAAAAACGCAAATGCATGGATTACACCATACAAAATAGGGTACCATGCAATAATCAGCACGAGAATATTTTGATGAATTACCAAGATTTTGAAAATCTGGTATGTTATTGTGATTTTTTATTAAATGCGATTATGACTATAATATTATGACATTTTCAATATCTTGGCAGATTCTAAATTGTTGTGATTTTACTGTGAAATTATCATGATTTTAAAAAAAAAAATACTTATAAGTTAAAATAATTCAGTTTATACTTTATTCAATTTTTGAAAATTTATTTAGTAAATGATGTAATAAATATATTTTTAAATATTTTATTTTCAGTGAAATTTTCCTATTAATATTATGAGTAAAATGTCAATTTTTCAGGGGAGGAAGTTTCGGAAAAGAGATTTGTCACTACACTTGCGAGATTACATTTTTGATAACACGATATAACAGGAGGTATTATACATCATTGCTCAACCCAAGAACGCTCAAGATCTGTACAAGTGGCGCCGATGATTAGGTCATACAAAAATGTTAATCTGATTGGTTTGATCATCATCTTTGACGTGTGCAGTTCATCGTTGATGATTAATCAATTATCAGCATTGATCATCTCCATTTACGATCGTCCCATTTACTTACAGATCCATGATCAATATTCATTAACTAGTCATCAGTAGGGAAATTTACATACATGCAGGCATGCAATTTTTATTATGAAAGGACATGTAGGATGGCACATTTCTTCTACTTTCTAGTTTCTTGGCCTGTGTTGAACATAGGAAGTCTCTCTCCTGTATCTTTTTTGAGTAAACTTCCTAACATTGGACGCATTCAAAGGGATATGGATATGGATAGCTTACCACAAATTTACATCTTGGGAAAGTTATTTGCTACTCTGGTGGCCCATGAAACACTTTCTTTGAGTCACAATCTAAATTTCAGGTTGATGGAACAATCTTAGCCTCTGAATTCTCAGCACTTGTTTATTTAACATCATTGCATGTTTTTAACCGTCAATAAATATCAAACATTCTAACAGATAACCAAATCAGAGCTAGTCATTACGTTTTATTCATTGGATATTTATGTAACTTCTCGGTAATTCCTAGCTGCCTGTACATATATCACCAGTCAAACTTTACGAGAGAATCACAACAGCACCCATAGTTTGGATCCTATTTTAATGGGGCATTTTTTGAAAATATATTTTAATCGTACAAGCTCGTATACAGGTGTTTGATGCAGCGGTTCTTTCCCCACCAACACGTCACAGATACAGAATATCCCATCCATACGTACCAACGTTGTGCCGCTAATGAGGATAATCACCTCTCAGAAAATTCAGGGAAATCCATTTCATTGGGTGGCCCACAATAGTACATTGAGTCATACCATAAGCCGTCCACTTATCTAGGCATCTTGTCCTACTCTATGACGATTGCCCTAATTTTTATACCAAGCGATTGTCATGGCATGGCCAACATTCTCTATGGATGTGATATTTTACAAATTAACGTGCTATATTGGCAGATTGTACATAATTTATGATACTACCTAAGTTTCTTATTATTTATTTTATTTAGTTTAAAACTTGAACAACTTAGATGGGGGCTCAATGGCTTAGTTCGGTAAAAATACATAAAAAAAACAAGGAGTTAAGTACTAAAAGTTTAAAAAGTTTATTGGCTAAAACAAATAAAAGAGCAACAACAAAGCGTTTGGCTCAAATTGGGACGTGCCAGAGTTGGATGCCGTTCGATTCAGGCGGAATGTCAATTATCTTGAGCGTTGTATTACGCATACATGCATCATCCTCTAAGCTTCTTAGTAAGCTTATGCACGACCGTCGCATGCAGGTGATGTTAGGTCGTATCAGCATTGAGGCAGAAGCTTGTGGAAGATCATTTTAGAGATTTTGTTATTTGTGTATTTCCATTTTCAGCACTGTATTCTAATATTCATATTAGTGGATATGTGGTGATGATGTTGTTCTTGTGATTTGGGTATACTTGTGGTTATGCTTCTTTACAAAAATTAAAAAATAATAAATAATAATAATAATAATAAATTACACTAAAAATCTTCCTTGTAAGATCATAGGATCGGAATTTAACGTATAGGTGCTGGGAGTCAAGAATGTGGTACTACGGAGGCTATCAGCATCAGATTCGGCGATCAAAAATTTTGTGAGCCCGGTTCCCGAGTTTAGGGCGTAACAACCCTGCCGGGGGAGAGGCCACCTTTGGAGGGTGGGATTGGTTCTCTTTTGGGCACAGATGAGGACAGGTTGCGTAGTTGACCCTAGGAGGAGGGAGCGTAGGGGGGACTGCTCAGGTGAAGCAACTGCGACCTTCACCGATACCACAGTCGCTCCTGGTGAGGGAAGGTGAGGCTCCGAGCTAACCTGGGAAATCGAGGGAGGGTGGTTAAGAGAGTTGGGATCATTGGGACTAGAGGGATAGGTTGATATATATATATATATATATATATATATATGGACGTTGGGAGCGTAGGAAGGACAAATTGATGCAGGTGGGAAGTAACTGGGGGTTGTGGAAGGGCCAGGCCAAACAGGGGAGGAAAAGGCGAAGGGGTTGGGGTCCGGGTGGGTTGTATATGCTCAGGGGAAGGGGGGGTGGTGAAGGTTGGTTGGTGGTCTCGGTTGGGGAGATGTGAGGGGCATTTGAGCAAACAGGTGGAGAGGTGGATTGTCGTGGACGGTTGAGGGACATTGGGGGGGGGATAGGTGGTAGGCGGATCAGGAGGGCCTTCCGCCTCCCTGGGAAATGATCTAGAAACCCATTCCTTGGTGGATTCCGACTCCTTCAGGACTGATCTAAGAGGAAAGGAATTAGTATTCATGAAGGAATTTTTAAGGATACTAATGACTGGGAAAGATTTACCATTCACAACCAGATTCCTTGAGCTATGCAGGTCCAAATTTGGCTGGAGTTTGATTCGAACTCTGGCGAAACCTTTAAAAACTCCAAGAGTAGCTGCCCTATCAATCTCCATCACCTCTCCATAGGTGTTTGCTACCATCTGAATAGCGCCCAAAGTACCAAGAATGCGTCAGGATTCCAAACAGTCTGATCCAGATGCCTTTGGTTAAGGGAGTAGAGTTGGTGTAGGGGAGTATCTGCTTCAAAAGCAAGCATTTCCTGCCTCGATTGAAAGTTGAGCAGGAAGCTGTTAGGACCGATTCTTGTGAAGTCCACCGAAGATGAAGAGAAAATGGATTCTCGGAATGTATCTATTAGGTGCAGTATAGAGACCTGTCATCAACTGCAGTAACAATTAGGCCTGATGCTAAATCCCCCCTCAGCTTTGCTACATCCCTACAGTCAGCCTCCACAATGAGATGGACAGAACCCTCTGGTCAGCCCGAGAGAGGAGTCTCGACGGCCGATCTAAAACTCTGGTCTGGAATTACCGCACGTTTAACCACTAACGAGTAGGAGACCCCATTGGGTCGAGAGGATTGCTGGTGTTTAGGAGGATGCTAAGGATGCTGAACTCTATCATTAGGCCTGCTCTCTTGTAATCTAACCCTTTCAATGGAGATGATTCTGCCATCGATTCGTCTGCCGTTAAGGCAGTTGAAGGCATTGAATGCTTCTTGTTCATACAGAAACCGGATGAACGCAAACCCTCGAGGTCTGTTGTTGATTCTATTTTTGGGGATGTAGACGTCTGAGATTTTGCTAAATCTATCGAAGATTCGTAGTAGGTCCTCACGATTGATATCGAAAGTGAGATTTGCAGCAAATAGGTTGGGCCAACTTCCTTCATGTGTTCGTTCAAATCCAAGGGAGATAAGGAAGCGTTCACAGCTGACAAATCACTCCTCCACATCTTGAAGCTTGTTGATATCACCCCTTGGACTCCGGACCTCACTTTCCTTTCCAAGGGGGTCTGGATTCGAATGTTTGGGATCCCCGCTCATTCCTGGTACCCTGGTGTGCTAAGACAACTCGAGGAAACGTATGGAGAGGTCCTCGAGATAAACAGGGCCGCTCTGTCAGGCGTCTTCAAATCTTTTGCTTGACTTTGTATTAAGCTGTTACCAGGAGCTGTCATCCAAGGGCCGCATTCCCTGCTTGTTAACGGAATCTCTTTCCCAGTGGTCTACTTCCTGGAGAATTTCTCAGGGGGTAGATGCATGGAAACCCTTGCCCAAAGGCCAGAATCTACAAAGGATTAGGTGTCTAAAACGTTCTACAACGAAGGTAACGTCATTGTAATGTGCCAACAAAGTGCTTGGTAAAATGCCCCAGAGAGTAATGAGATGGCAACTGCTTCCAAATGTTGCCCCAATGCTCCTGTAGAGATGCACCTGGACCAATCAGCGGCCCTGCCCTTAGTGGGACACATCGTACCCAACCCTTTGGCAGTGAATGGAGTTCTCCCTTCTATCCCAACTCCTTCTATCGTCCCTCCCTCGACCCTCATCTCTGGATCTGTCCCCAAACATTCCTCTTCCCTCCCCTCCCTCGCCCTCCCAGCTAACCTGCAAGTCCTCCCCTCTTTCCCTCTCTCCCCTACTATAACTGGACATTGCAGCCTCTCTACAGCTAACACAATACCTCCTGCCCCTGTTCCTGTCCCTGTCCCCACCTATTCTCCCAACTCCACCCTCCTCCAACGCCCGCCATCATTCCCTCCCCCTCCAAAAACCTCTGGTCCCAACATACTCTCCCTAGATTGCACTCCCTACCCCGTCTTTGGCCCTATCCCCTTCATTTCCTCCCCTCCATCACCCTCCTGCAGCTCCTACCCTATCCCTATTCCCACCCTTTCACTCAACCCTCCCCCTCATCCCCCTTCTTTAGGGCTCCCTCCCCTCGCCCCTACCCCTATTTTATATTCGGGTACTGGGTCTGCTCCAATCATTAATCAGGATAATCAATACTTTGGGGACAAGTCTCAAGTTTGTTCAGGAGAGCATCACAATCCTAAGGGGGAAGTCTTCCCTTCTATAGTCCTTGGTCTATTCCCAGGGGGAGGTTTTGCAAAGGGAGCCAAGACCCTGAAGCGGCGATCCAAGTCGGTTGGGGGTTGCCCGCTCAGGCCTGTGCATACCTTGGAAAAGAATGTCAACTACAATTACGACAGGAGTAATGCATTGGGATCCAATTGTCTTTCTCAGGAAGTCAGTCAGTCTACTTCCCAACACATCATCACAATCGATCTCTCCAACTATTTCTCCCACCAAGAATTGAGCTAGCACCAGGCGGATTGCCACCATCCCCCATCTACAGTAGACAACTTAACTACTAGGTTACAACAGCATACAGACTTCTCAGCTCATCCTCACCCGAAGCAACCTGCGTCCCGGAACGAAGAGGAAACGGATGCGGCCTCTGATGGATAGGACCTTAGTAGTTACAAACCAGAAAGTATCGATTGGTCGCAGGAGAAAAATCCAGAGTAAGAAGGTGCCCTTTCAACTGGAGGAGGGAGATTGGAATTGTAGGCTGAGAAAATTGAAGTGCAGGGCCATTAACTCCGTATGTGTATCTGATGGATAATACTCTCATTTGGAATGTGCGTGGTGTGGATAACACTCCCACGATCAGATCCTTGAGACAATTGATTAGGAGATCCAATCCTAGCTTTGTAGCAATCCTGGAGCCAATGGTTCGGGAGGAAAGACGAGTGGCAATTGGTCTAAAGCTGGGCTTCCACCGATCCCTATCGAATGCTGATCGGGGGGGGAGGGGCAAAATCTGGGTGTTTTTCTGGTACTAAATAAGTCTTTCTTTGATCAGTGCTTCTAACCAGATGATTATCATGAATATCTGCTTGTAAGATTCTCTGCCTTCCACCACTCTTTCTATTGTCTATGCTAGATGCAACAGAATTCTCAGAAGGGATTGTGGGTTGAACTTGAAGCAGCCAGCGATTCCATCCAAGGCCCCTGGGCAGTGGGTGGAGATTTTAATGTTATCCTTGCAGCGGGAGAAAGAAGGGGAAGCAACAACTTGGACGTGGCCAGCATGTCTGAATTCTCCGATATGGTGCTCAACTCGGGTCTAGTGGATGCAGAATTTGTGGGAAATCAATTCTCTTGGAGCAATAACAAAGCTGGGATAGCTCGTGTTTGGGCAAGACTTGATAGGGTTCTTATCAATACCACGTGGGCTTTTTTGTTTCCTTCTTTCAAGGTGGAGGTCCTGCCCAGGGTCAATTCTGACCATGCCCCCCTCCTCCTCAGGTGGCCTTCCAATGCCCACCCTAGCCCAAAACCATTCTGTTTCTATCGGATGTAGACGTTTCATGAGTCCTTCCAGCAACTTATCAGCAAAGCTTGGAGTGGGAAGTGCTCCGATCATCCAATGATAAATATTCAGTTAAAGCTGAAGAAGATAAAATAGTTGTTGAAAATGTGGAACAAGGAAGTTTTTGGCAATGTCTTCCATAATCTAAAACAAGCAGAGGAAGACATGATGATGATAGAGAATATGATGCAGGAGAATCCGTAGCTAGACAGGAACCAGGAATGTGCCTTGGCTAGGTAGTGCGTTGCTCTCCTAGAACGGATGAAAGAGTTTCTAGAAGCAAAAAGCCAGAATTCCCTAGTTGCAGGATAGGGACAGCAATACAAAGTTCTTCTATAACACTGCTAATGAGAAATTCAAGCGCTCAAGCATTACAAAGATCAAAGATTCTAAAGGTAATACCATTTTTGGGCAAGATGAACTCAAGTTGGCAACCAGTTTATTTTTTAAGGAACAGTTTACAGAGGAGCCTACGTGTATGTCAGAAGATCTGCTGAAGGTCATCCTTAAGCTGGTTTCTCACCAGGACAACAACGCTCTCATTGCCCCTCCCTCGCTGGAAGAACTCAGGTCAACAGTATGGGACATCCCAATTGATGGGGCGCCGAGCCCTGACGGCTTTTCGAGTGCTTTCTTCAGAGAATGTTGGCCGATTGTCGAGAGGGACATTCACATCGCTACAACCTATCTATTAGAAGGTGGAGGGCTGCCAAGAGCCTTCTCTTCCTCCTTAATATGCTTGATTCCTAAATCCAAGTCACCTTCCTCGTTCACGGATTTTCATCCTATTAGCCTTTGTAATGTGATCTACAAGATCTTCGCTAAGGTCGTGGCTGCTGGCTGGGCATAGTTCTTCTTAAGCTCGTGTCAAAAGAGCAAGGTACCTTCGTTAAAGGCCGATCAATCTATAAAAATATCGCATCGGCTCAAGAGGTGATGAGGGAGATTAACAGAAAAGTGAGAGGGGGAAACATGATCATCAAGCTCGATTTGGAGAAGGCCTATGATAGGGTCTCCTGGGTTTTCCTGAAGGAAGTACTATCAAGGTTCGGTTTCGGGATCAAATGGATCTACCTAATGGAATCGTGCGGGGGAAATAACTGGTTTTCGATCCTCATCAATGGGGAGGCTGCTGGGTTCTTCCCTTCCTCGAGGGGCCTTCGACAGGGCGATCCCTCTCCCCGGGTCTCTTCATTTTAACAGCGGAAGCCCTCTCTAAAAGCTTTAGAAACTTGGTTTCTCGTGGGGAATGACAGCCTTTCAAACTCCATCCTCAGAGCCCATTAATATGGACGACACATTGTTATTTATCAATGGCAGCTGGAAGTCCCTTCAAAAAGTTAACAATTTTCTGACAGTCTTTCAGGGCGCTTCGGGGCAAAAGATCAATCGAGGCAAAAGTTACTTCCTCTGCGCTAATAGCATGCAAGTGGTCGGGTCCGATCCACAGAATGTCTGTTGGAGATAGCCAAAGCCAGAGCAAATATTAAGTAATTGGGCGTCCCTCTCATCAGGGGTCGTCTTCACCATTCTCATTTTCAGTTTATAGTTGACAAAGTGGCTAGCCAAATCAGAAGCTGGGCTACGAGATTCATCTCCCAAGCAGGTAGGGCCACTCTCATTAAACGCGTGTTGGACAACCTCTCAATCCACGTGCTGGCTGCATTCCATATGCCGAAGCTGGTCATTGAAAAACTCGAACGTATGTTCGGGACTTTCTTCTGGGGCATGGCTGAAGGGAGGGGCAGGGCCCACTAGATCGCTTGGAGGAAAATCACGACCCCTACAGTTGAAGGCGAGCTGGGTATACGCAGCCTCCAGGAGGTTATGGAAGCTCATCGCATGACAATGGCCTGGTCAGCTAAATTTGGAGAAGAAGGTGGGCCTTGGGTAGAATTGATAAGATTCAAACATCGGGTTGACCTGGAATGTATGGACGACAATTTCCCTGCCATCAGGGGCTCTCAACTGTGGAAGAAAATCAGGGTCTTCCTCCCTGTCGTCTTGGCCTCCGCACAATGGGATGCTGGCAATGGTGAGATCGATTTATGGGAGTCCAACTGGATAGGTCTCAGGCCCCTATCTAAACAGGTAGACGGTCCAATTCCAGATAATATTAGGGGCTGCTGGTCAGGGATTTCGTTGGCCCGGCTGGGCCCCTCCCCCCCTCTCAGGTTTTGAATCTGCTCCCTCCTCATGTATTATCCCACGTCTTCAAGGCAAGGCTGGCTCTATCGGTGGATAGGTCGCGCTGTTTCTGGCCTCAGGAACCATCTGGCAAGTTCTTAATACGATCCTCCTAGAAGCTAAACTATATCAACCTTCCTCCTAAACGCTGGGGAACCTAGACATGGTAGAAAGAGGTCCCCCCCAAGATCTCAGTCCACCTAGTATTTTGGTGCATCTGTTGCGATGACTCGCCATCTCATCGCCCGTCTGGCGAGTCGATCTCTCACCTGTTTCTCCATGGCAATCAAGCCAGCGCTGTTTGGAAGCACTTCAACAGCTTTTCGGGTATTCCAAACTATATGCACCAATCCTTTGAAGACCACTTCCATCTCTGGCGGAATGCTGCTGCTCTGGGAATGGTTCCTGCATGTATCAGGTACGCGTTTCCTATGCTGATTGTATGGGAGTTATGGATTGCTCGAAATGAGGCGAGATTTTATAACAGGCCTATGCAGTCTACAAGAATTATCGCCAGGATAAAGGGTCACATCGCTGCCATGGAAGGTGAGGGCTCTGTTTCCTCCCTGTCTATCAGGCAATCTTGGGGTGGCTTTCGTTCCCCATCTCCCATGCCCCGAGCCCTGAACCATGAGGTAATCAAGTGGGCTAAACCGGCCGAGGGTTGGTACAAGCTCAATGTTGACGGTTCGGCTCGAGGCAACTCGGGCCTATCGGGCGGTGGCGGAGTGTGCAGAAATGCTAATGGTAACTTGATTTTTGCTTTTGCGATTGGTTACAGGCCGGGTACGAATAATGAAGCGGAGCTTAGAGCGATCCACGAGAGCCTGGTTTTCTACTTGGAGAGAGGCCTGGAAAAGGTGGTCGTTGAATCCGATTCGAGAGTGAGTGTTGACTTCTTGCTGGGCAAGGTGGAGGTTGCCTGGCGGTGGAAAGCGTGGGTGGAGAGAATTAGAAAGTTACTCTCCTATGGGGACATAGCTCTTTCCCTCATTTGGAGAGAAGAGAATGTCCCGGCTGACGAGATGGCCCAATTAGATAGCGCCATCCAGCCTCTCCCCTCCCTGTTCTCCTTACAGGACCTTCCTTCTGAGGTGAGAGGCTCTCTTTTCCTGGATAGGGTAGGACTAGGGAATATCATATGCTTTAAATCTGTTGGGTAGGGCCAGGTGTTTTCTTGTGGTCTTTTCAGTTTCTTACAATAGGAGCGATTGGTAGGGGGCGGCCCTCCTGAATTACTTGTACATCCCCCCGATTTAGTAATGGAAGTTTAGGGTTTAGGCGGACAACAAATAAAGGGCCTGTTTGAACACGACTCCCAAAAGGGGTTTTTTATTTAATATAATAATCCGATTGGTTTTTGGCGAGTGGGCTTTTCAGTGCCTATTTCAATGAGTGGGCTATTAGTCGGAGTTTGCGAAGTGCATCCAAATGCACAATATGGACTAATTAAGGTTTGGCTCAAAATAGTCTTTATCGGTTTTTATTTATTTATTTATTTATTATAACACGCGCACTCAGAACAGTCTTTATGGTTCAAACAAGCCTTTGATGGTGTAGCCAAACGAGCCTCTAAAAAATTATGTTCATATTCAACCAAAAAAAAGCAAAAACTTTTATGGCTAGTATCTATTTTTTTTCTTTGGTGCACTTGACATAAACCAATAGGCTGTTTTACCTGCATGTTGGATTACTGAAACATGGGTTCGTTGTTGAAAATCAAAGCCCATATGATACGGTACAAACCATGGCCAGAGCGTTGCAGAATGCTTGGCTAAAATAAAATTTTAAGTTGGACTTGAAAGAAACATAACTGGAATTTGATGGCTAGTTGCTCAATATGAATACCAAAACATTATTGAAGTTTGTCACTTCCTCTTGATTCAAGTAATTTTTTGCAATTGAATAAACTAGTGCATCCAAACACAGATTTAATGAGTCAATGGATTCTGGTAAGAAGTTTGAAATGAAGGGTAATTCAAGATTCCAAAACTTACTGGGTCCCAGCAATTCTACTGGTATTGCCTTGTGTTTGGCCCACTTCAAAAAGCTTTGCTGTGCCAAAATCTGAAATTTTTGCTTTCATATCCCCATCTAGCAAGATATTACTCGCCTTGAGATCTCGATGAATAATCTTAAGCCGAGAATCTTCGTGAAGATAAAGCAGCCCACGTGCAATCCCTCCAACGATTTTGTAGCGCCTTTCCCAATCTAAACATTCACGCTTAGTTGGATCTGAGACAGCCCAATTACCAAAGATAAAATTAGCACAAAAATGGTTTTATGAAGCAGTTCATCAAACTAATCCTAAATTGTAGAATGACATCTTTTATTAAGGGAGCGATGTTAATTCCTATTTCAAATATTGGAACGAAGTAGTTGGACTCATCAATTATAGTTCATGAATACACGAAACAATGAACTCGAAGTGAATGCCTGTATAAGCAATTGTATAATTGGCCAATGCAAAAATCCTAATGGCGCTTAGCTTCTGTTTGGATCCTTGTATTGGTCAAGCGAATGGTGCATTTGAAATTGGATTGGTGCAAAAAAAAAAGGTTTGAAATGCATTGATTGTCCAATTCCAGATTGAGTAATATGAGGGATCCAAACACGCCCTTAGAGAAAAATTTCCCCTCTACAAAGCCATCCAATGAAAATGGACAAACTACAACTACCAGACAATCAATGTCATCTGAGAAAGCAGTCTTGACTGTTATCTCACATCCTACCATGAAACCCACCTTACAAACAATTCCGAAAACTGGGAAGGTGGGCCCCACATGTACAATTTGTTGGGCCACACAAAAGTTCCACCAAGAACTATAGATATAGAATCATAGATGAAATCAATGAGAACACAAAGAACTTACCATGCAGAAACTTATCGAGGCTTTTGTTGGGAACGTATTCGAAAATGAGAATGTGTTCATCTCCATCCAAGCAACAGCCCAAGAGCCTAACAAGATTCCTGTGTTGAAGCTTAGCTACTAATACTACTTCATTCTTGAACTCTTCTATTCCATCTTTAGTATTCCTAAACAGCCTTTTCACTGCTATTTCTTGGTCGTCCAGCCTACCCTGAAATTTAAAGAAGAGATTATAGGACCTTTAATCTTGTCTAAAATGACTGAAAACCTCACCCTCTGAAATTTGGATGTTCATTTTGCGCACACATCTCCTGTTGTTCAACAATGGTGGGAGGGAGTCATAATGGGCATTTCGGATTGGAGTTTTGAAAATTCGTGTTTTGAAATGCTTGCTGGATTCCCACCATCTCTGAACGGTGTGAGATTTGTGTGCATCAAACTCTCAGCATACACCATGCACATTGAATGTGCTCCAAGTCCATACACAATTGTTGGTGTGGACAATTTCTTGCCAGAAATTGTATGATCATCAGACGCACATATCATGATAGGTGAATGGCCATTTAGACCTCTTGTGCAGGGTGATCTGGGTCATTCGTCTGGTGTTTACCGTGACCCAAAATAAGACCAATCAGGCCATCCAATCGATGGCTTGACAATGGACTGGTAAAAGGAAAACTGAGCAACATCCAGCATTCTACATCGACAAGTTAGATGGTTAGAATCATCCCACCCCGGTTTAATTTTTTGAGCCATATCTAATCCAAACTAGGCACTGTCATATGAATGGTTCACCAATCCATTTGGAAGGTTTTGATGGTCTGTACATGCTAGATGATACGTGTAGCCATACATCATCTAATTACTGATTAGTATTACCTTGTAAATGGCACCAAATCCACCTTGTCCAAGTGTATTTGCATCTGAGAAGTTATTCGTGGCAGCTCTGATTGTACCCAAATCAAATTGCAATGAATCCATTTCTCCAATATCAGGGCCATCTGTGTAAAGTAGAAAACCAACAGAAATTCTGAATGAGGATCCATAATAGCATTTCTAACAAGAGCAATGCCCTTTATAATAAAAATCAAAATAAAGTAAAAATAAAAATAATCAATTGTTGATTTCTCCTCCTACTGAACTTTTAGAACAAAAAACCACCTTCAAAACTTTTTTGAACTTGAAAAAAAAAAAAAAAAGTTCAAAAAAGTTTTGCAAGATGTGGAACTACCTGAAACTGTAGTCCAGGGCTATCAATGGGTTGGGGTCAGGTAATATAGTACCCATATCCGGCCTAACTGGGTTAGGGTCTTTTCAAGTCCAATTCTAGATCTTGGAGATGTAGAAGAGCGTCACACAAGAAAAGCTATGAAATGTAAAACAGAGCTTCTCTTTAACTCTGTGTACTAACTAGCCGCTCCTTATTTCCTGATGTTACTAACATTACGACTCTATAATTGACGACTTTTCTAATTTGATCCAACCAAAGCTTGCATATAGCAAAGTATTTTAATCAATTTAAGACGACTTGGCAATGATTCTTAACCATAGACCCGTACCTGGACTCGATTTGTCTCTCATTGAGTCTTCGAATGTAGCTTTCTAATTGGGGTTTGGGACACTTGAGAGCATTTACATGGTTGGGCCCATCCAATTAATAGATTAGATTGCATACATATGTGCTTCTTGGACACATACATGGTATGTATACAGACTCACTAACATGTATTAGGGTTAGGAAAACTCATTTCTTCCGGTAGAATAACTAATGCATATTTAATATATACTATTACTATTAAAACTACCTGAACCACATGCAAAAACCCGGCTAGGCATGCTGGACCTGACTTTAACCAGGTCCATCATATGGATCTGACCTGAACCCAATTAGACCCGATTTTTAACCAGGGTGGGAATCAAAACTGACCCGATTTCTTAATAGGCCCGATAAGTGGGACTTGGACCAGTTAAAATCCAGTTGGGTTCATTGGGTATGCGTGGGTACAGGTACCCAACTCTATTGGTGCATCTCTCATCCATGCATGTGAGTTGTAGGTGGGCAGCCTAGTCTGAACTCTGAAGCATCTACAAGCCCGACCCATGAGCTAAGGACTCAAGTCCAAGCATGTGAAGCCACATGAGCCAAGAATCAGGCTTGCACCATGCTGAGCCTGTTATCAAGTAGCCGGCCCAACGATTCTATGGGCTTTGAACAAACTCAAGATCTAAGCCCATGCTCCCAATATGTGAGCCTCTCGACTCAGCCCAAACCAGTCCTGCTTGGGCCAGGCCCAGAGAAGATAGCACAGACAAATAGCGGCCTTACAAGATACATTAGGGCTGATATCTGTTATTGATGTAGAGCCGGCCGTGGATGCATTCTGAAAGCTAGATAGACCAGAAGAAGCCCATGCGAAAATGAAAGTATTCTGTTACAATTGGATTCAGTCCTAGTAGGGCATGAATAGGTTATGATGTAGTTGGGACCGTGTTCAGTTCAAAGAAATTCATTCCAAGAAAGAAAAATCGTTGTTTAAAGTGTTGACCATAAAACAGCCATACTATTCAAGCATCCGAAACACATGATTTATTGGTCTTTATATAATGATGCTTTTAGGGTCAACCAACCTACTATGCTAGCTGAATTCATCTATTTCACTAGAAAACGCACGCCTCCTGTTCAAATTTAAGATTTTAGAAAAAAAAAATTTATTACTTTTGGTAATTTTCATTTTTGTCGTATCTTCTTATTCTTACAATTTTAGAATTTTCATCTTTTCTAGAAGTTGCTTGTAATAATGCCAAAAATGCTTCCATAAGATTTAGGTTTTTATTTCTAGTAAATGTAGTCTTTTATGAAAGTTTTTTTTATTATTTTGGGTAATTTCAAATTGGGATTTTGAATCTTTTGTATAAATGATATAATCAAACAAATCTTAAATCATTATGTAATGAAATATTCAAGTTTTCTTTCTTAATATTTTTTTGGATTAATATATATATATATATATATATATATATATATATATATATATATATATAGAGAGAGAGAGAGAGAGAGAGAGAAGGTACTATACGCTAGACGATATTATACCTTCCATAAGGTCGAGAGCTGGCATTTTATTGGTCAAATCGTAAAAGTTTTAAACAACGGGAAGATTTTATAGGAAATCGAAGAAACACAGCATAAATTAGATATTAAAATAGCTAAAAACGTTATTGAAGTGACGTCACCAAGTTCTATGGGCCCCACTATGATGTATGTTTTATATCCACACCTTCCATCCATCTGGCAAGATCCATCCATCTGGCAAGATCATTGTAGGGCAATATTGAAAGAATGAGTTAAATCCAAAGCTCCAGTGGACCCAACATAGAAAATGGTGGGGATAGTTAGGCCCACCATTGAAAACTTCTAAAGGCTACAAAAGTTTTAGATCAAGCTGATATTTGTGTTCTCTTATTTCATGTTTTTTTTTAACTTTTGAACAAGTTGGATTTCAAATAAACATTATGGTGGGCCTTGGGATAGTTTTAATGGTGGGAATCACTCTCCCCACTGTTTTCTATGGTGGGTCCACTAGAGATTTTTATCTACCTCATTCTTTGAGTCATGCCCTAAAATGATATTTCAAAATGGATGGACGGTGTGGATACAACACATACATCATAATGGGGCTCACAAAACTTGGTGATGTAGCTTCAGTAGCCAACTCGCTACTCAACTGTGCGTACATCTACTTCCAAATTAAAAGGGAAAGCGAATTGGCTGGTTAGCAAGTTTTTTTGATCTAATCATGAGGTATGTGTTATATATATACAAACTGTCCATCCATTTGGTGAGCTCGTTTTAAGGCTTTGGACGAAAAATAAGACAGATCTAACTATCAATTAGACCACACTGCAAAAAGCAATGTGAGATTGAACGTCTAAAATTGAAATCCTTTTTAGGTCACAGAATTTTTGGATCAGTATGAAAAAAATTTTCCCCTATTCATTCAGGTCCTTTTGACCTTATAAACAGATTGGATAGAAAATAAACGTTATGGTAAGCCCTACAAATTTTTCAACGGTGAAAATCATTATCTCCCCTACTATTTGTGATGTGGTCCAGATGATCTTTGGATATGATTCATTTTTTGAATAATGCTCTAAAATGATCTTTAAAAATAGATGAACCGTGTAGATATAATAAATACATTAGTGTGGGCCCACGTAACTTTGATCTCCTTTAAAATGTTCGTACAACTCGGAGTTACACTAGCCAATTCCAATCCGCTTCCATTTGAACACGGATTGTGTCCTACCACCTCCCAGACAGTAATCCGTCCGAGTAGGGCTCTGTGAGGCCCAACGTGATGTAATTGTTCTATATCCACACCGTTCAACAATTTTATCAGATCATTTTAACATATGAACCAAAAAATGAGGTAGGTCCAAGGCTTAAGTGGACCACAAGGTGGGGATTGAACGTCCACCATTAAAAACTTCTTACAAGCTGGAGAAGTTTAGGATCAAGCTGATATTTGTGTTTTCACTTCATCCACGTGTACATGACCTTATGAATAAGTTGGATGGTAAAAATTCAATAACTTATTTTTCCCTACATAACCATTACAGTGCACCCTAGGAGTTTTTAACGGTAGAAATTCAATAACAACTGTTTTCCCATGGTGTGGTCCATCTAAGATTCAGATATAACTTATTTTTGGTGTAAATCCCTTAAATTATATTTCAAAATGGATGGACGACATGGATAGAAAATATACATTATGGTGGGGTCCACATAGCCCCAGTTTAATTTGTTTCTCCAATTTTCCTATAAAATCTCCCCATTGTTTTAAATTTTTACCATCCAACGAATAATGTGTTGCCAGCACTCGACCTTATGGAAAGTATGCTACAGTCGAGCCTATAGTATCTTTTCCCTATATATATATATATATATATATATATATATATATATATATATATATATATATATATATATATATATATAAGCTTATTGTCTCCAGGGAAGTGGTCTGTTGCAGCTCTTATTGTACCCAAATCAAAGAGCAGTGACTCCTTGTTTCTTTCAATCCTATGATCTACACAAACAATGCCATTTTCAATCATTTGTGTGGGTTTGCCAGGCTTCAAGGTAGGCAGTGTTAACCACAAAATTTAACAAGGATGAAACTGTTTGCACTGATGCAAAGGGTAACCCACAGTGACCTACCGACCAATGGTTTCTTCTTTTTCCTCCTTTAAAATAAATAAATAATAATAATAAATTATTTTAATAATGAAAACATTTAATACTATCTTAATTTAAGATTCAACCCAGTAGTAGAGTCATCCCGACCCGGCTGGACATCGGGTTGAATCGAGTTTTCAGGCTTTCAAACTATGACACATATACATACTGTGTGATAGTTAGATACATTCAACATCCGAATAAAAGATATGAACAAGGATTCATAGAAGTCAGAGGATAACTAGAAGAAATGCATGCACAGCTTAGAAAACTCCATCAGCTCTCTTTTTCAACACTGATCTCTTGCAAAAATGGCCGAGTGGGCAGAGGCAAGCCTTCGCAGGAGCGGACCAGCTCGAATTGTTCAACGTGTCACATGGGCCATCCTTTGTTATTCCCATAGACCCTCTTGACATATAGTCGCTCAGGCTCAGGGAGTTGGTTAATTCATTGAATTGCCACAAAGTTAAGTAGCTGGGCCGCGATGTGACAGTACTGCTTACTTCGACGTCGCCTGATAGCATGGCCACCACACGCGACATGGGCGGGCGTAGCACTGGAGATGTTTGAGTGCACAAAAGAGCTACTCCAAACATTCTTAGGGCTTCTCCTTTGTCAAATTCGGACAGTGTCGGATCGATCAGTTCCAATGGAAGGTTAGCTTCGTGTAGAGTCCAAGCCCATTCGAGGAGATATATCTTATCTTGATCCAAGCTTGTATCTGTATTTGGCCTTCCGCTAAGAATTTCAAGTGCGACGACCCCAAATCCAAACACGTCAGCCTTTTCTGTTAGATGCCCACGCAAGGCATACTCCGGTGCAAGATACCCAATTGTCCCTGCAACCCGTGTGCTGATGTGTGTCTTCTTATCATCATATAGTTTGGCCAAACCAAAATCTGAAATCTTGGGATTGAGATCAGCATCAAGCAAAATATTACTGGCCTTTACATCTCTATGTACGATTCGGAGCCTTGACTCTTCGTGGAGATAAGTGAGGCCTCGTGCGGTACCTAAGCATATTCTGTAGCGGGTGGGCCAATTTAGATGCAAGTTACTGTCTCCGAAGAGTGCATGATCAAGACTCCTGTTTTCAAGATACTCATAAACCAAAAGGCGCTTATCTCCCTCGACACAGCATCCGTACAACTTCACAAGGTTCCAGTGCTGCACCGCTGATATGGTAACAATCTCTGCTACAAACTGACGCTTTCCATCATGAGATGCCACTGAGAGTTGCTTCGCAGCTACTATCCTTCCATCTGAAAGTGTGCCCTTATAAACAGCCCCAAATCCTCCCATTCCCAACTTATTTTCCAGACTGAAATCTCCAGTCGCAGTCCTCAGTTCGGAATAACTGAAAGTGTTTGGTTTGGTACCCATTTTTAGAAGCTCTTTATCTTCATCCATGTGCTGCCTCCTTAAGAAACAGGTACCGATGGCAAAGATGAGCACGACTGCAATAACTATAGGAATGACGATGATGATGGCAGTTCGAGATGAGCGTCGCTTTCTTCCTGGAAAAACAAGAAAGACATTAGTTTTTAGGCTGGAAAGCAGGCCACATCGGTTCCCAGCCAATATAACTGGCCTCAGGCCTATAGTACAGGCCCATGAAGTTGGCACGGGTTAAATATTCGGAGCTTTTGTTAAATAAGTTGGGCAGGGCACACCATGACTGTTAATGTTCATTAAAAAAATGGGTTAGGGTAGCTAATTAAAGCCTCACACATGTGCAAGGGATACCATGTACATGCCATCACATTTGTCAGTACAAAAGAACATTTTAAAAGAAACGCACAGAAACTGTAATTAGAGGGCTGATTTTCCTAAATAAGGTGGGGCTGGGTGCGATTAGGGGTGGGTGCAATTAGTTTTTGCTTTGTTCAAATAGTCATGATAGGTTTGCCAAGAAATTTTTCCTCTGCATCCCCAAATGTATATCCTTTTGAAGTTTCAATGGAATCAGGGCCTCCATCTAGCAATATTGAAATACCTTTGTAAGAGAGTTAATAGCAAATCCTCCTCCACGATCCGTTCTATCCCAGCAAGATATCAACTCTATCTTCCAAGGAGAGCATTGCTCGTCGGAGGGTCCAGGTAATCCTATCTGGCCACCGAATCCCGCAGGCAAGTTCTCTGTTTCATCAGCATGGGAGATCAATAGATTGCGCAGGCCTCACACGTCCTGGGGAGCCAAGATTTGGAATGTGAAGATCCCGCCAAAAATCTCAATGCTAGTGTGAAGGATTATCAGGGGGGCGGTGCTGGTTGACGTGGCTATTCAAACCCACGGGATTCAGCTTGCATCCCGGTGCAACTACTGGGTAGAGGATCAGCGGCAGAGGCAGGCCTATGGTGGAGACTTCAGAACAGCTGTTTATGCACAAAATCTGGGTGAGTGCGGTCTAGGTCCACTTCACCCAGATCTTCAGCATCCAGCTGAGCTACAATCAATCGGTGGAGGATATGTTGACCCACTGGTGGGGTTCCCGTTTAGTAATCCGGTGCCCTGTTTTCTTCTTTGGGAGCTGTGGAAAGACAGAAATGCTTCAAGATTTGACGGCACATTGGTAAATGTGGGAATTCTCATCTCGCGCATAAGTGGCTGGATTCTGTGCATAGTGAATAGATGGGGCGCTCCTCGGTCTCGCGCAAGCATGTCCAGCAGGGCCCTTGTGGCAATGGGGATTCTAGTGTAGCCCCAACAAAGAGGGCCTACCTAGGTGGTGATTTGGAGGAAGCCGCCAGTTGGCTGAGTGAAGCTAAACATTGATGGGTCTTCAAGGGGAAACCCGGGTGTGGCAAGTGGTGGGGGTGTATGCAGAGGAGATAAGGGAAGTTTCTGCTTCGAATTCTATGCAAGTTATGGCTTCGCCTCCAACATGGGGGCAGAACTTCAAGTAGTGCACGACGGTCTTGTGCATTGCCTCCAGCATGGCTTCACAAATATCTTAGTCGAAGTTGACTCTCTTCTGGTGGTGAATTTCCTTTCCGGGTTATCCTGCCCGGCTTGGAAATGGAAGTATTAGGTAGACGGAATCAAGAACCTTAGCCTTATCAACCATGTAAAGTTTGTCCATATTTGTAGAGAGGGTAATGGGCCGACAGATGCGATGGCCAGAATGGGCAGCAAGAAGCAAGGGTCGGCCCTATTTCTTGCCCAAGCCAACCTTCCTCCGGTGGTCAGGGGCCTCATTTTCCTTGATAGAGTGGGAATAGGGGCCGTTAGAAGAGAGGATTAGGAGCTAGTGCTCCCTATTTTGTCTGCTTTTCCCGGCCTGTATTTGCTATTTTATTTCCTTACCATAGGCTCCCCCTACGCTTTTGTTAGGGGAAGTCCGAACCTAGGATGCCAATCTATTAGCTTTGTAAATCCTTTTCGCTCTTATAATATGAATAGATCCTTTAACAAAATAATAATAATAAAAAATAAATAAACAAATAAACAAAAAAAAAAAACAAATAAACAAAACAAAACAGAACAAAACAAAACAAAAAACAAAAAAAACAAAAAAAAAAAAAAAAAAACCTAAGCCTTCTCCACTAGAGAAATGTGTTTCGATCAACACCCAATGTACCACACATGGCACACTTATTTACCTAGACCAATCCAAAAATTAAATCGGTTGAACTACACATGGCACACTTATTTAGCCAAACTAATCCAAAAGCTAATATATATATATATATATATATATATATATATAGGGGGGGGGGGGGGGGTAGGGGAGGGGTTCTGGTTTGAAGAGTAAAAAACAAGGGTTTTAAAGGAAAAAGAGAGCTTTAATAGGGTAAGTTGTGGCGATTCGGTAAACTCTATTTGCAAATCAAAGAAGATTGTCGAGTGCAAGATGAGAATTTAAATAACTGAAATAAAATTCATACCTGATTGAGACAACATTGTTGTAACTTGATTGTCATACTATTCCATACCTTTTTTTTCCTTGGTGCCCATCGCACCAGGGGTGATCCGTCACTTGGTTCACGGGCCAACAGCACCGCACTCCTCGAGCCATGCACATCTTGTTAAGGTCACCGGCTCGTGGGTCTCACTGCTCAACGGGCCTCGACAATGATCCTTCCGCAAGTTCACCTACGAAAACCTTGTTACGACTTCCACACCTTACACCTCAAGAGAAGTACTATGATGGGATGAGAGACTTCATCATATGTAGGCTTGGGGACCTAGGCTTGTTTATATAGTTATAGAGGATGAGGAGTTTGTAACCATCGAAACTCATCCCCCTTAGGCTCTACACGAATTTAAGATTCCTATTTCAAACGAAACACTATGCATGCAATACAATCCTAGCGCGCCACCCTATACATTCTAGATCAATCACAACTCCAATGGGGGTCCACCAATATGCCTAATCATGTTATCCAACCTTTACGGTAATCTAGACCATTGATCAATAAGGCACACCTTATAGAATTCTTACATTCTCCCACCTGAGCCACATTGATCAATGTTAAGGATTAATTTTGAAAAATATTTTAAAAACATATTTTTGTATTAAAGAAACATCTGAATGATCAACCGATGCAATTATTGAATAGTACGGGCAACGCTTTTACAATCCGGTCCATCAAGACCACTAGTACGAATCGCGATAGCTATCACAATATTTAATCTAAGTGAAGTGAGATTAAACATGGTCACAAATACTACTAGTCTTAACGACATATATTAAGAACTAAAACGTATGATATAAAGATTACACACATACTGTGATGATATGTGTTTATCCTTAAGAAGTCTACGAGCTTTCAGATGTCTTTAACGGGACAAAATTGCTTAGTTAAAATAAATTATGCATATATAAAGAGAATAAGAAATTAACTTTATATCAAAATCATCAAAATTTTATAAATGAAATGCCTTCAATATCTATGAAAATAAAATACACTCAACTCCCATTAACTGAATACATCTGTGGGGTTAATGACTCTCATACATGTTACGTGCTCTTGAAATGGTGTGATAGGGAGCCCTTTAGTGAGAGTATCCACAAT
Organism: Magnolia kwangsiensis; assembly: GCA_037074715.1. Taxonomy (NCBI): domain Eukaryota; kingdom Viridiplantae; phylum Streptophyta; class Magnoliopsida; order Magnoliales; family Magnoliaceae; genus Magnolia; species Magnolia kwangsiensis. Next base: position 208,304,533 of record CM073571.1, on the reverse strand, counting down.
CATCTGTTTAGTGCAAATGAACTCCATAGAAACTAAACGATTTTGAACTCTTCCTTCATAACAAGATAATTCATATTAATATGCTTCAACCTTGATGAATATTTGTTGTTGTTAAAGAATGAAACCGCAGCTGAGTTATCACAATATATTCTCAATGGTTTCGAGATATGCTCCAATACTTACAAACTTGAGAAGAAACAGTGTAACCATAATACCTTAGATGATTATTCATAACAAACAATGAACTCAGCTTCCATGGTGGATGAGGTTGTTGTCGATTGTTTCACACTTTTCCAAGAAAGCCCAACCAACCATCATGAAGATGTAGCATGAGGTAGACTTCTTTGTATCAATACATCCAGCATAGTTATCTGCGTCTGAGTATTTAACCGACTCTAAATGATCACGCCTTCTGTATGTAAGTATGAAGTCTTTAATTCGTTCTTTTTAGGTAGCGCAACACCTTCCTTATAGTTATCTAATGTTGTATTCCTAGATTAGATAGATAGTTATTCAACATTTCAACTACAAAGGAAAAATTCGGTCATGTGTAGACTTAAGCATACATGATGCTCCCTACTACTGATGTATACGAAAAATTCTTCATTCGATTCTTTTCTAAATCATTCTTAAGGCATTAGAACTGTCCGAATTTATCATCATTTATAATGGGAGGTTGTCTAAGAGCATAATTTTGCATCCCATTCTTTTCAAGTACCCTATCAATATAGGCCATTTGTGATAGGCCTATGTGATTTTTCACGACCTATCTCCAAGTCGATGACATAAGAGGTATCACAAAGATCCTTTATCTCAAATCTTTAAAATAGGAATTTCTTAGTATCGCTCGATATCCTAATGTCACTTCTATCTAACAAAATATTATCAACATATAAAACTAATATGAAGAACTTGCTCTCATTAATTTTACCGTAGATATACTCATTTTTAGTGTTTTTTACAAAACTATATGAGGAAATCACTTTATGAAACTTCAGATACCACTATTGTGATGCTTGTTTCAACCCATATATGGATTTCTTGAGTTACAAATCATATGTTCTAAGCCATCGGATGCGAAATATTCTAATTGCGACATGTATACATTCTCATCTACATAGTGGTATAGGGGTTGGGTTATAAACTTTGGCCTCAGCAAGGTATCCCCAAACGTGGAGATATCAGGGGCTTGGTTTTCCCCATTTCATAACTCAAAAGGAGTTTTATTTAGAGTCTTCTTGGAGACCCTGTTAAAGACATGAACTGTAGTTTTGATCGCATCACCATAGAGAGATTTTGGCAATATTGAATTGCTTATCATGCTATCCACCATGTCCATAAGAGTGCAATTACGCCTTTCAATCACACCATTCTTCTTTGGAGTCCCGGGCATGGTGTACAGGGTGAAAATGCTAAAATCTTACAAGTATCTAGCAAATGGTCTCGGATTGTGACTTGATTCGTCATATCTGTCATAGTATTCACTATCACGGTCAAACCCAAAGAGCATACTCTTCCTATCGAGTTGATTTTTAACTTCAACCTTATAAATTTTAAAAGCATCTAATGCATCTGATTTTTAATTTATAAGATAAAGGTACCCAAAATGAGAGTAGCCATCTATAAAAGTAATAAATAATTATACTTAGTCCAAGATGTTGTAAGGAATGGCACACAAATGTCGGTATGTATCAGTTGTAAGAGTACTACACTCCTAGTTGCACATTTCTTTCTGATTCTAGTTTGTTTATCCTTAATACACTCAACACGTGTTTTATAGTTGAAGAAGTATATAAAATGAAGAATTTCTTCCCGCACTAATCTTTCCAGTCACTTACGAGAGATGTGGCCCGATCGCCTATACCACATCACAAAGGAATTTCATAGTCAAGTCTTCACTTAAATCCTAGTTTATCATGTAAAAGTAATATAAAAAAATTTTAAAGTTAAAACTTAAATCCTACCCAACCTATCTGTCCCTTTCTTACCTTTTCCATTCCTTATCTGTAACACCCCAAACTTTTCAATACCCAAGTATTGAAAGTTCTCAAGTGTTACAATGAAATTCAACGTAATCTGTGCACGTGTACAATATTAATTTAGTTATTCTAACCTTACATTTATTACCTAGCATGAATCTAACCATGGGGAATGATCTTCATTCATAAATTAAGCAATTTGACCACTGATTTTGAGACAAGACCATCCATCATGTAATATGACGTATGTACCTTCCCTTAAATAAATTAGAAAATAACTTCTTAACCATAATGATTTAGATGTAAGGCCTTTTCCAAGAATTGTTTAGAAAGATGTCTATAACATGTAAAACCATTAGATTTCACAAAACTCTTAAATCAACAATAATTACAAAAATGCCACTGACCTAGACCCCTGAATCCTAGATCACATGGTTTCCACTATCTTTTTAATGTGACATTTTATATCATGCCTATGTATCATAAATTAATCATATTCGTCGAATTTCAGCCCTTAAATCACTGTAAAAGTGACCCAATTGACAAATCAGCCCATAACTATTAATTTTAGTGTCCATTGAGTGAAGAAACCTCATAGATAGTCGTTGTATGATATTTTTCTTCATATGAAGGACTTGGATTTCCTATCACATAGATCAAGGGTTTAATATGAAGATTCTACTTTAGTATGCTTTTCCTTAGGCGCGAAGTTATCTTTTGAGGTTTATCAACTCCTTACAAATCTAGCTCTTCAGATCTAGCCACTTCCTGCCGTCCATCGAAACTCAAACTTGGACCACACCTTAGCCTCACATGACTAGGACATTATACAAAATTTGGACCCTGATCTATGATCCTACACCATTGAATGCGGAAGCCAACTCCTTTATTTTAATGTAAAAGGTGAGATTTCAGATCTAGCTCTTTTCCATCATCGATTAACCATCAAATTTTGTTCAAACGCTTTCCTATCTTAACTACAAATTTCCTTCAAATTTGGGCTATGGTCATTAAGTGTGGACCGTTAATTTAGAACAAGTCCATTTTAGCACCCGTTAGGAGACTTTTCAAGATGAAACAATCTAAGGCTCTGATATATTTCATATATAGGCTTATGGGTAAACACGTCATGCTAGTACCGATGGAGGGCACGAATCTTCTAAAAAGTCATCACAGTGGACCCCACTTGGCCACTGTAATCGAACCAAAAGCGAGTGGCTTCTGCAAGTTTTAACAACACCCCGAATTAGAGCTGGGCATGTTTGACCCGATCCGGTGGATCCAACCCGATCAGACCCAATCCGACCCGTTATGAACCGAACCGACAGCTTGGATCAGTGCGGATCGAGTAGGGTCACTCAGATCTGATAACTTTACAGATCAAGTTTGGATCAGTGGCCAATCCGAATCGATCTGATCTGGGATCCAATCCGATTAGATCCGATCCGAACCGATCCAATTTGATTCGATCAGGTCATACGATGTTTAAATATGGTCGTAGGATGTTTGCATCTTTAACTGTTGAAAAAAAATAAAGCGATGGGGGTTAAACCATTTTCTAAGAAAAATAACATGAGGGTGGCGCATTGATGAGGCCTACTTTGGGCAGGTGTAGTCTTTATGGAAGCGGATTTGTTGTTCACTGGATAACACTTTAGTGGTGTTACCTTACCATGTGGGGCCTACCTTGATATATTTTTTTTCTATATCCACACCGTCCATTTATTTTTCATCTCATTTTAGGACATGTTACTAAGTTTTAAGAAGATCCAAATCTCAGGTGGACCATAATACTGGAAACAGTAAAGACTAACCATTAAAAAGTTTTTGTAGGCTACCAAAGATTTGGACCAATCAGATCTTTGGATTTCCCCTTCCTCCAGGTCATATTGACACCATCAAGAGATTGGATGGAAAATAAATATTAAGAAAACCTTACAATGGGGCATTTGGAATTTTTAATGGTAAGGCACTCAAACAAAACTGTTTCCTGTGGTGTGGTCCACCTGATACTTGGATCTAGTTTTTTTTTCATGTCCTTAAAATGGGCTGGAGAAACCGATGGACGGTGTGGATATACAACACATCATCAAGGTGGGCCCCACGATAAAGGTAAGTGGGTAACACCTAATCCTCTTTATAGATAACATGTGCACAGATGCTGAGGCATGCATCCCGTTCCGTGTACAACACACCATATGTACAGCTGGTGTAGATACGTGTTGTGCAAAGACAAGCGCAGACGCACCTCGAGCTCTGAGTTGTACGAACGGCTCAAATGAGATCAAAGTTACATGGGCCCCACAATGATGTATTTATTATATCCACACCGTTTATTCATTTTTCAAGATCATTTTAGAGCATTAGAAAAAAAAAAAATTAATCATATTGAAAGCTCAAATGGACCACACCAAAAATAGCTGTGAGGGTAATGATTTTCACTGTTAAAAAATTTGATTCGAATCATACCCAACCCGATCCGACTCGGTTTCCCTGACCGAGTCGAACTCGGCCCGGGTCAGGCCAACCGTGCATCGGATCAGTTCGTGTAACGTCCCAGAAAAATCTGTACAAGAACCCGAGTACCACCTCAGGCAGAAATCACTAAGGACCAAATCCTTTAGGAATTAGCCGAAAATTTACAAAGTATTAAACTAAATCACCTGTCGAATTAGCTTGGATAGCTTTAAATATGAACTGTAAGACCCAAAATCAGTAGGATCACTGACGCCTAAAAACCTGAGATCAATCTCTAAACCCAGTTGCTCTCAGAAGCACTATCTCATGTAGGTTGTTTGCACATTTTGATATCCTGCAATAGTGGACTATGGGACATATCAGAAGTTTTACATTACTTTTATGAATCTCTTGAATTATTATTAATCTTAAAGGATAACCATCACTATGAGTAGGGCATTGACCCTCTCCCAACCGTATAGATGATGCAGATGATGTATTGATTAAGGACTTAGAGGACCATCTCCCTATAGAAGACTATAATGAAAGAATCTGAAGACAGTTTTACTATTTAGTTATATACTTTTGCTGCGAACTCAATAAATATAATAAACTTCTATTGAGATGGCATTTGATTATTTTTTACTTTAATGAAATAATAAATACAGTTGATTTTATTCTTGTGAATATTACCTTCATGAATGTATATGGATGTGATCCAAATGAAGAAAAAAATAAGGTGTGATTTCTAGAACATCCAATTTATATATTATTAACAATCGATTTTCTCGGGCATGAGTATAAACTCTAGTTGTGAAAATTTGAGATGTTACATTACCTAACCCACTGCGCACCCAAGCTCCTCTTATTCACCACCCCAAGTATAAGGTCGCGATGTAGTAATAATCTCAGAAAGACCGAGGTCGAATCCACAGGGATTGAACCTTGTACGTATTCTGAAAATAACCAGAACTAGAACTAGAAGAAAATGTAATTTAAATCAAAAGAATGTAAGAGAATAATTGTAAAGTACTTAAGTAAAACTTGTAAAATTCAAAGGTGGGAAATTAGGATTTCCAAGGATCCACTTATAGAGATCAGGGAGATTTATGCTTGATTCATAAACACAACTGGAATCATAGTCTCATCTCCATCTAATTGGAAAATATATCATTAAAAATCAAATCTGAACTTCCTTTGATCTAGTTCTCAATGAATGATAGGCATGAGAACTAGAAGTGATTCCATCACAAAACTATGCCCATAAGATAAGGCAAACAACAGAATTTAACCAATCCACAACCAATCTGAGAGAGTTATGAACATTAGGAAGGATTCCATCATCCAACCATGTCTATGGGACGATGGTGAACAACAGGGTTCTTAATTTCATAAGTATAATAATGAGAAGAACATACTCAAAGCTATCGCAGATCCATTGTAATTTAAGTCACAACAAACCATTAAAAACTAAAAGCATTCCTTGTAATCAAACTAGAATCAAAATCAGTTCAACTTAACATGAATCAAAGCCATAAAACACCTCATCACGCTATAAGCTTCACCTCTTAGCCCTAGCTAAGAGGTTTAGCACATCATAGACATGATTAACTAAAACCTAAAGGAAAGAAGAAAAAGAAACAATGAAGAAGAAGAAGAAGAAAAAAAAAAAAAAAACAGACACCGTCCACAGCCAGCGTCCACGATCTCTCTCTCTCTCTCTCTCTGTCTCTCTCTTCTCTTCCACGGCCTCACGTATGGGCTCTTATAATTCTCTCTCATTTCTCCCCCTCCTTTTAAAACAAAGGCTTGTGTCGGTGGAGAGAGAAGTCGGAGGTATGCAGCAACCGACTTTCACAGCGAAAACGCAAAGTGTCTTGCGTTTAGCCTACTTTTCGGGACGGTGAACAGCCGAATTTTCGCATTTAACTTCATGGCTAGGGTCGGCCCTGACCTGGGCTCCACTTGGATGGTCCAGATCGTCGAAACGATTGATGATCATGGGCCACAACTTCCCAAAAATTTTGATTTTCCCGAACACGGGCCATGTGCATGGGAGCTATGCTGAACTCTAGGTGGGCCCCACAGTGATGTTTTCAGAGAAATTTACCCCGTCCATTGGATTCTTTGCAAGATTTCGATCAAAACTGGGTGGTTTTGGTCGAGTTTTTGGTGCGGCTCACTATATCTTTGTTTCTACCGTACATTCCTGCGTTTGAATAAGATATTCGCGTGTGCACGTGCATTAATGCATATGGGCTCCATGGATATGGTCGGCACCCACCTAGATGCAATAAACGGTTCAGATCGTCCAAATGATGGATGGTGGTGGGCCACTACGCATCACAGCATCCCAATGTGCGGATGCTAGACGTACGAGCAGGCAGAGGTCGAGTCAATCCAACTTTGACCAGCGCTCTGGTCCGGTGTAGTGCGGCTGTGTGCCTACCGCGTGCACATGTACCAATGTATGTGGGGTCCACTGTGATGTTCATGAGAAGTCTACTCTGTTCATCCGTCCTTCCATCCAATTTTAGGGGTAAAGCCTGAATTCGAAGCATATCTAGAGATCAGGTGGGGCCCAAATTGCTGATTTAGTGGATGATCTGTCCATTGGGCCACTTCCACAAAGATCCAATGGTTAAAATTTTATTTGTATAGTTACTTTATGATCATCAGGTCAGATATAAAGTTTTAAGCAAAACGGATGGTGAGAACCCTATGATCTTGCATTCAGGATTATTTTAAGACTTCTTTATCTTCAATCACTTGCTTTTCTCGGATATTTGGCGTGTAGAATTTTTAATCTCAGTCCCCTAAGATCCGTCCCTTGCCTTGGTGATTTTTAAGCATTAAATTTATGCTTTTAGCACTCTTTTCAGTCCAAGATTCTAAATTCACCTTGCAACACAAACATGGTTAAAATAGCACGTTAAACATTATCATGTGTATAAAACTAGATAATAACTAGAGTCTAATATGCAATATTTGACCCTTAACACCTCTCTCTCTCTCTCTCTCTCTCTCTCTCTCTCTCTCTCTCTCTCTCAGCACCAACAACAAGTACCTCTATGGCTCTATGTAATATTATATATACAATATTAATTGAATATTTGATTTGGAAGTTGTGTCGGGTGCGAATTGGGTTAGTTAGGTCGGGTGGCTGGGTAGGGTTGGGTTAGGTGGCTGGGTCGAGTTCGGTGTGGGTTGGGTCGAGCTGCTAAGTTGAGCCGGATGCGGATTGGGTCAGGTGCAAGTTAGGTGCTAGGTTGAGGTGGGAGCATGGTCGACTCAGACTCGAGGTAAGCTCGCCTCGACTTGAACCAGTAGCTGGCCTCAAGCTCAACTCAAAAGATTTGACAAACAAGCCATGCTCCAATGGTAAAATTGAGGCAGAGCTCGAGCTCGAAGAGAGCACGAACAAGTCAAGCCAAGCTTAGTCCTCGACTCACTCAGCTCTATGTACAGCCCTAGCTAGGTGAGAGATAGGACGACAATTATAGTTTTGATAGCAAGGCTCTTCCTAAAGAGTCCTTGCTCATCGCTTCTATAACCACTATGTATTGTTCCACACCACTCATCTGCAAACGATGACCATAAATGGTTGATTTGGAAAAATCTCACCAATCAAAGATCTCATTACCTATACCATGTGACCTAAAGACAATGGTCTACAAAACATTTTCTAGCTCAACTTTCACAAGAATGGTGGCAATCTCCAATTGAAGAGAATATTTACACGTTGACCGTGTATTATTATAGATTTGTGTTGATACAATTTTCTGGCAGACCCTCCAAGGTTGACCCTCTTGCATTTGCACACGTGTGAAAGAGAAACAATGGAGACCCTGGCTAGTGCAGGGGACTCTCCGATGCATAAGTTAGGAACAGAGTCTTTTTTTAGGGTAGAATCTCCAGAAAAGAGACATCAGTCGAATGTTAAGGTTAGAATGTGCGTACCTTTAATGGTTGGGGATGTCCCTATATATATATATATATATATATATATATATATATATATATATATATATATATATATATATATATATATATATGTTGAGAGAGAGAGAGTGTATGTGTGTGTATATGTGTGCGTGCTCATGCTGATATCTTGGAGATCCATCTGAATCTAAAATCTTTATGAGATTGTGTAGTTACTTGAAGGTCAAAAGAGAGTTGACCAGATTTTTGCATCAATAATTTATATGAAATTATAAACGGCCTGGATAATTACGTGGTGGGGTAGAAGAGCCGAACACATTGGGCTCGACCGTAGGTGGAGAACCTTGCTAGCAAACCTAATTGACGTAGGTGGTGGGCAGCAACCAGGCCCATCTCCTGTGGTGAAGAGTCCACAGGCGTGCAGTACATCTTAAAGGAGATCAAGATTGGGTGGACATCGATGTAGAAATTGTTGAATGATCATAACCGTCCATCATTTAGATGCTGACTCTCCAAAATTCAGGCCAGGCAGATGAACCTGATCGCTGAATATATGTTTATTATATTTGAACTGCTGAAAATTAAATTTTAGTAGTTAATATTGAAATACATATATCAATAACGTAGATCATCTTTTCAATGCAGAAATTGGATTATGGCCCACCGAATATAAATCCTGAAAGATGGACGGTTTCAATTATTTTTAAAATAAGAATTGGTGGGATGCATGATTGCCTGTCCACTTTGAATGGGTGCACGCAGCGCACTCCAATTTTTTTCACATAAAAATCTAAACGTGAGGTTGAGCTTTGCAGGGGCGCGGATTAGGTACAACCCCGCCTGTTTAAAACTCGGTACAGGCGGAGGCTCCGAGGGCCACTGAGGGGGGCAAAGTGATGTATCAATGTTATCCGCATTGTCCATCCATTTTTTCCATATCGTTTTAGTGTACTGAACCAAAATTAAATCAAATCCTATTCTTAAGTCGACCACACCATAGGAAGAAGCGGAGCTAAGGATGCCCACCATTGAGTAATTTTTAGGGTCCACTGTGTTGTTTATATGCAATCCAACCTGTTGATATGGTCATATACATCTGGACGAAGTGAAAAAACAAATATCATATTGATCCAAAACTTCTGTAGCCCCCAAGAATTTTTCAACGGTAGTATTTTTAATCCCTACTTTGTGGTCCGTTTAAGCTTTGATTTTCGTATTTTTGTTTTTAAAAATGTAAAATGATATGTAAAAATGGATGAACAGTATGGATAAAGTTAATACGTCACGTTGGCCCTTCAATAGCTCTCGGAGCCCCCGCCTGTCCCGAGCTTGGAACAGGCGGGGGTAGTACCTAATCAGCGCCCGCTTTGCAGTAGCGCACGTCCCAGTTCCATCCATCACAGGTCCTCCTCCCAAGGATACAAGTGAGACCAATAGCTTAATAATCAAGACCGTCGGTCTGATTCAATCCATGATCACTGGATCATTCGAAAAAAAGGTAAAATCTCCTAGGCTAGAAGACCACAGTCACCAATCTTTGCCTTTTTCTGTCTCTTATGAGCCGTCTAAAAACCAATACAATTCTACTCCCATCTAAAAACCAATACAATTCAAATAGCGGTTGTGATTAACCAGAAAGATGAACAAAAATCAAGAGAAGAAGACCCGAAAACTTACCTGTGGTTGTTGTGTTTGGTGATGGAGGAACCAGAGCTGAAGTAGGAGGAGAAGGAGGAGGAGGAGGAGAAGGAGGAGGAGGAGTCGGTGCTGTGGGTAAGTCGTCATAGAACTTGTAAGTCTCAAACCTCAAATTGCAACTCGGCCCAATAAGTCTCCCACCTTGTTTTCGATTACAACATAACGGAATTCCATCGAATGCATCTTGTAAGCACGCATTGCAATCACTCGTTGACAGATCTTTGGTGCATTGCACAAGCCCATATATCGTTTGGAAGTTCGAGAAATTCCTTGAACTTGCAGCATACCTATCTGGGTCAGAAGCCGCCCTCGAAATAACACTATTGATCAGCCCTCCCAAATGCAGATTAAACAGATCTGGGTTTGATATATTTTGCGTATTCCACATATAAAACATTGGGTTGTTATCAGGCGATGACAAGAACCGTTGGTTGGAGTAGCGCAAGAGACACTTATCATACCATGTAATTGCAGTCCTATTAGGGCAATTTTCGATTATTTCTTGCCTTGCAGTGTTGAGGCAATCGCGGCATGATTGGGGTGTAGTGTCTCCTCTGCATTGTGCAAGTGCATAGATTCGGTTTGGGTTTTCGCCGATGGTAAGGTTGGAGAAGCCGGTGAGTGAAGCATTGGAGGATAGAGAAGACAGGGAGATGTTGAGGTTAGTTCCAAACGTGCTATTAGCAGTGTAATTAACTGTCCTTCGACAATAGGTCCAGAGAGGATCTGCAGTGTTAGTTGGGAGATGGAAGATGAAGAGTAGGAGGGATGAAAGGAGGAGAAATTCAAAGGGTTTTGAGAAGAGAGAAGGCATCATCTGGTTGTTGGAAAGTATAGCTGACTAATGGGAAGATCAGATGCTTTTTACGGATGGAGGTTACTCAAAGAGATGTTGGGCTAGTTAACAACGATTTGAAAGGGGAGACGGATTGCCTGTGCCTGGGTACAGGAAGTTCCTTCAGTCAGAAACTGTCCGGGCCCACAGAGATGCCCGTCACAAATCCACTCCCTCCATCGGTTTGCAAGACCACAATAGGACATGCACTTACAAATCAGGTAGATCCAATACTCATGTGTGCCACACCACACGAAACCGTTGGAACGGAAATATCTACCCTTGAAAACTTCCTGTAGCCAACCACGATGTTTAAATGCAAACCGTTGGTTGGGCTATTACTACTCGGATAAATTGTAGGCACAAATATCATCGTGATACTTCTATGGCCCCACAAAGTTTCCAATGGTGGATGTTCGATCCACACTGTTTCTTGTGGCGTATGGCCCACATGAGTTTTGGATCTGCCAGATTTTTAGATTCATGTCTTACTGTAATCATGAAAACTGATGGATGGACTGGATTTGTGACCACCATCTATGTGTTCCTCCCACGGCTTCCTACTACAGGAAGTCCTAGTCAATCTCCGTCCGAATGCTACGAAAAGTAGCCAGTGACTCACCTACCGAACTAATGGCATTCGTATCCCTTCAATGGAGCATGTGTGAATACTTAATACTTCAAACAACCTTAACCAACTGATTTCTCGCAATGAATTTGAACTTTACCATGGGTTTTTGAACCAGAAAGTTTTTTTTTTTTTTTTTTCCTTTCTAAGATTAAAAGCGGAATACTTTTCTGATAAGAAGGTCTCTTCTCCTTAGTAATCATTAAACTTTTCTATTAACCAATTTTCTAAATAACAAGTGTAACGTGAGCATTGCCTGCAAATGAGATTTCCATTTCCCATCCAAATTAGATATCAATGCAACGCCATACGTTGGTTTTTTTTTATATAAATAGAAATAAAAATAATAATTAATTAATTAAAAGACATTGTCTCTTAGTTGTCATTTTTGGTAAATCTTGGTAAATAGTTATGGTGGGTGTGTTTTTTTTTTATTATTATTTTTTTTTTTTTTTTTGAATTCAAACAATGGTGGTGGAAGCATGTCATCTATTAAAAGATATCATGGATATGGTCATGTTTTTTCATCTTCTGTTAGTCTATAAAAATACATCTTTAAATCATTCCTTATGAGGACAGCAACCCTGGCAGTCTCATCTTTCCATCCTCCTCGCCGCTATTCCCTTGTTTTAGATAGTGTTTCGAAAGTTACAAATTGAAGAAATTTCTTGAGATAATTGCAAATAGTTAAAAAGTGAGACTAAATTGTAAAAATAAAAAGGTTAGGGGTGTATGTTGTAGAAGTATACATGGGGTGTGGTTTTTCACTTTTGTATGCTAAAACTTACATTCCTCTACTCAAAATACAAGGTTTACTGTATTTTGAATGTGGAATGACTTTGGCCCTTGATGTAGAGCGGGTCGCGGACAATTTCATGGCCAAGATGGATTAAAAAAGGCACGATCGACGACATAAGTGATCCGGACCATCAGACCTTAGATCGGGCGTATCTCACAATCTGGAATGAGTTATCCGGCGTAAAATATATGATTTTGGGGTAGAACGAGCTACTTTAGCCAACCAACCCTGCTACGCTGGGTTGCGTAGCCCGGATTTGCGAGAAACCCCCTGATCGACGGTCGTTTTCCCATTTTAATTTCGTTTTTACTATAAATAATAAGTTTTAGTTTGCTTATAGCTCTTCATCCATTGGGCTTTAGGAGTTGTGTCCAACATGAAAAGTACTTAGAATAATTAGGAGAACGGTTTGGTGAAGCCAAATAGCACACTTACTATTTTTGGCCGAAAACTTTGCACACTAGTAGATATCACGACCGTCTATAAATAGTAAGTTTACTATTTATAGTAAGTTGCGGATTCTAGGAGTTTTAGTTGTAGTTTGAGCCTGATTTCTTTCCTGTTACTTGGTTCCCTTATTTAAAGGGTTGTAAACTCGTTTTTATTCATTCAGCAATTAATTTTGAATTTTATTAGAGTTTATTCTTATTCTCTTGCTTTCTTTCCTCGTGGATTCGAGAAGTCTTTGTGACGAGTCCAGAGAAGCTCTGTCAATTCGGAGTAGTTATCCTTGAGGAAGACGGTGATCGACCTCATCACATTCATCCCTGCATCAGCCCTTCTGTAAAGTAGTTTAAACATCAATAGGGTGCAAACATAACCTTAAAGTTAATGGGGTTTTCGTTGCATTTTCTTTATTTCCACTTCTCTTCTTTCACGTTAGAATCCATAAAAATTCATCATTAAATAATCATTACAATTTCAGTATGTACCCATATAATTTTTGTTGCTTGTAAAATTGTTGAAGGATGATTTTTCTTTCTAAGAAAAATACATGAAACATCCACAAGAAGTAAAAGAGTGCTCGTAAAGAGATATACGTTGCATGAATTAGAGCTTAGGGGCGGTTTTGATGAAAGTAAATGAAGGTAAATGGGAGAATAAACATTTGAGGTGTTAGATAGGAGTAAATGCATGTAAACAAAATATAATGATAGTAAATAAGTATGTAAATGAAATCTTCTTTTCTAGAGAAGATTTGAAAGTAAATTGAACACGTGCACAAGTAAACAAAAAGCCACCATGCACATGCTTGTTACACATGGCATGTTGATGATACTCCGGAACAATTCAATTATTATTTCTAAATATTATCCAAGCAATAAAGTTTAAAACTTCTACCTAAAAAATCAAGCAATTCCACTGTTCAAGTAGTCTATAATTAATTTGCAATGTAAATTGTTGGCTTAAAATATCATTTCTAACCATTATTATTGTTATTAATATTTTATTTTATTTTATTTTTTTATTTCTGGGTTAGCTTGTTAGCACACGCCATGTCAGTATACACACTCCATGTTACCCACCCCTACTTAGGGATCGATACCAAGACCTTAAGTGTTGAAACGAGGTTTCTCAACTCAGTCTGTCAGTTGAGGCATGAATCTGGATGTAGTTATTAATATTTAGTATCAAAGTGTAAATGCCATCATTTTCATGCTAAAAGTCCTAAATATGGTACATGGAAAGACATCTAAGCATAAAAGATTCCATATGCGCCCGCATATGAGTATCTGGCTACCTGAACCGTGTATCAGGTTGGACCAACCAGTGTAAAACGGTTGGACGACTTTTCAACAAGCGGGTCATACACGCAGAGATGCTGGACAGCTAAGTTAATGCAACCGCATCTCAGTCATGATCACTTCGTCGGAAGTCATGGATTATAAGACTCGTGTGAACACGTCATTGGCCACAGAAAAGAAGAGGGACCCACCCGTAGAAAACGGAAATGGATGCGTCTCCTTCGGCGGCTCGGCCTATTGCAATCCCGAATGGTGTTTTCGTGATGTGCGACAGATGCAGCAGTGTGGTGCTTTCGTGATATGCGTTCGTTTTGTGGGAGCGGATTAGGTGCGGCCCTTACATGTATTATATATCCACGCTGTCCATCCGTTTTCACAGATCATTTTAGATCATTTTAGGTATGAACCCTAAAATGAAGAGGGTCCAAATCTCAAGCACCATGGGAAGGAGTTGTGATTGACGGTTAACAACTTATAATGGAAAACAAGAGAATTGGATGGATCTGATGTTTATTTTCCCCATTCATCCATGTTTATATGATCTAATCAACAGGTTGGATGGAAAATAAACGTTACAGTGGGCCCCTAGGAAGGTTTTAATGGTGGGACATTCAATTAACCACTATTTCTTATAGTTAACCACTATTTCTTATAGCATGGTCCACGTGAGATTTCGATCGGGCTTCATTGTTTGGATCATGCCTAAATCAATCTAAAAAATGTAAGAACAGTGTGGACATAGAACACACACATCAAGGTGGCACCACGGTAAGGTATGTACTCTCTTGGGTGAGGCCGAGGTCGCACCTAATCCGATAACCTTTTTCACAGGAAATGTTATTCGCATTCACATGCGCACAAATTAACGCACATCACGGGAGGACCACACGGCTGCATATGTCTCACACATGTAAGATATCCAGACGGTTCATCAGATATTTCCAACGGAAACTTTATTCTACGTTTATAATTCAATCGACCTGCTAATCGGTCACAACACGTTAAATACGGACCATTGGTTATCATTTTTCTTATGTTTTCACTATGTGTAGCCAACTAGAAGAGTGGACCAGCTCCTCTTTAACATTCCACAAGTGGCAAGCATGATGAACTGGCCGGATCTTCGATACGTGTGTCAAAAGTTCGTGTAGATTCGTGGCCGCGAATGGCATTCTGCTCTGCGAGAAATAATTGAGTGATGCCGCGTTTGGCGGGTCACATGGGGCGCGGATTGGCTACTGACAGGTTGAGTAGCGAGACTGCTACTAAAGCGACGTCACTAAGTTCTGTGGGCCCACCATGATGTATGTTTTGTATCCACTCCGTCCATCCATCCTGAGAGATCATTTTAGGTAACATCCAAAGAATGAGTCACATTCAAAGCTCCAGTGAACCCCACTGCTGAAAAAGTGTGGAGAGTGACACCACCGTTAAAAACTTCTAAGGGTAACAGAAATTTTAGATCAAGCTGATATTTGTGTTTTCCCTTCTTTAATGTCTTTGTTAACCTTTTGAACAGGTTGGATTTCAAAAAAACATCATCGTGGGCCTTAGGAAGGTTTCAAGGGTGGACATCAATCTTTCCGCTGTTTTCTTTGGTGGGGTCCACTAAAGCCTTGGATCTGTCTCGTTCTCTAGGTCATACCTTAAAATAATATCTCCAGATGAATGGACGTTGTGGATACAACACATACATCATAGTCGGGTCCACAAAACTTGGTGACGTCACTTCAATAGCAAGTCTTGCTACTCAACATCACAGTATCTAACCCGCGTCCGGTCACGTGAGTACGCCCATACCGAAAATTATATCAACTGCACGACCCTAATTTCAATCAGTATCCATCCAATCCCAATTGATCGGGTGTGGTTACAGCCGAGCTGCAGAATTTTTAAGAAGTCCTCCTTTTTTTTTTCTTATTTTATTTTATTTTATTTGAGCTTTGTTCAATTATATTTATGATTAGATTATTTTTTTAAGCTAGTAAGGAGAGGTGAAGCTTATAATTCTTTTTAATATTTAAATTTACTTTGATACATGTTATTTAGTCTGAATGTTAAACAATTCATTGATATTGGTTTAAATAAAGTTCAAGTTTTAATTTACTTTGATTCATTATCGACTCTAAGCACCTTAAATACTTAAGAAGGTTAAGATTGATTGTTTATCTCTTTTATAATGAATTGATCTGTAAAATTAATTGATTTATCGTAGATAACGGACACAATAAATTCTTTAAATTCCCTACGATCAATAACTTTATGCTTAATGTGAGAATTGAATTAATCAAAGTTTAAATGTATTTTAGCGTAATGTCCTGTAAAATTACGAGCGGGGACACTTTTGTGTCCGTGAGCGAGACCATTAGGAAGCTGCAGTAGCCTAACTAAATACCCTAATCAGGGTAAATTTGGTGAACTTAGGGTAATCTAAGCCTAGCATTATTTTCGCTAAGTGTGAATGGGTAACTCTGTAAACTTAAGTAGTCCCAATAGTAACCAGGGCCTACGAGAAATTCTGAGGGACAATTTATCTCAAAAATTCTCCGATTATCTGAATTAGGTCTAGACTGTGTGTTAGTGATCCACTAGAATTGAAATTATAAAATAATGTCTGTCTTGCCGAGTTTGATGTCCCTCATGGATATTGAGTCGAGATGGTGCCTAAGAATGCTTAACGTAGGCCCGTAAGCCGGTGCATGCAATGTGCAAATGCCTTGGGTGATAACTTGGAATTTATGTGAAATCAACACCCTTCATTTTTTTCATGAAGTTCTAGCTTTCGGACTGTTGGATAATGACCAAATTTGCTGCACCAATCGAGATTATTACCTTGCTCATGTCTGTATAGTTAGGGACTCGATCGACACTCAGTGATCATCGATCTTAGTTAGGGCCTTCGCAATTGATTAGCACACCTGATCATCAGATGTTTGTGTCAAAATATAGATCACTTAGTAGGACACCTACTCCATGGCGTAGATTGCCCCGTATACCTCCTATGGGCCTGTTGGTGTGAAACCTCTCTTAGGGTTAGTATGAATGGACAAATAGCTATTGGGGCCATTCATTCCTCCTACACAAATTTTGGTGCCTTAGCCTCGAAATTAAGAGGGAAAGAGGAGAAAGAAGAAGAGAAATGGGTGTGAGAGAATGATAGATCAGAAGAGGTTATTCTTTCCTCCCATTATCATCTATGTCGCAATCGGAACCCTCCTCGGGCCGAGCTTCGGGCCATTTGGGAAGGTCTGTCGAGATGTGCTTATTTGGGTTTTTCTAAGATCGAGGTGTAGAGTGACTCCAAATCAACTATTCAGATCTTGTCAACCAACTCTAGTCCAATGTGGTACCTGTGGCATTGGTGCGTGAGGGTGAGAGCTTTATGTGGCCACTTACACATTTCCTTTTCGCATACTCCTAGGAAGGCGAATGCTATAACCAACTATGTGGCTAAGAGAGGTAGTGCCTTGCAAGCCACCTCCACATTTTCAGCCGAGTCTGATCTCCCGGATATTGCGAGAGCCCTTCTCTTTTTGGATAAAGTAGGCTTAGGATACTTGAGAGGAATTTAGCTCATGCTCCCTATATGATAGGTGTGAAATCGTCCTTTTTGTGATGCTTGCCCGAAGGCCCTGTAAATTTCTCTTTTACAAAATACAATCATCTTTCCAAAAAAAAAAAAAAATCCCTCATCAGAGCCTCCCAGTAACGATAAGGTGAGATCCAACTCTTACTCCTAAACCTTAGAGTAAGTAGAATGATTTCCCCATAATCCTCATAAGCCCTTTATGATTGCTTAGGCCTCGGTGACTTCCCCTGAAACCCTAACCATAAGAGTGTTAAATTGGATTATTGCCGTAAAGGTGCAAACCATTAATCATAGGTTATCATTTATCAAATCTTGAGAGTTTTAATTAATAATTCTTAGTTGCAAATGAGTTGATACATGCTAACTTGTGTAGGTTTCAATTTTAATCACATATAATACTAATTTCGACTTATTGACGCTTACATATTTGGTGAAATGCATGAATGAGTGAATTGTTAGATTTAGGGTTCATGCTATATTTCGTTGTTATTGCCTGACGGATAATTAGTCTTGATCGATATTTAGAACTGCTTAAGAGTTTGGGTTAGTTAGCAAATCGTCGAATACAGGGTTGGCCCAAGTTAGGGAGGCCACCCTAGGCTTGTTTGATTAACCATATATGATCATGACTAATTGAATTTAGGATACCACAGGCCCATTAAATGAGTCCACTGATAACCATTAGTGATACAATCCACAAGACTCATGGACCGAACATGATGGTATGAGATATCGTGTTTGTGATGTCGGCTTACACTGGGGCGACGAGCCTTCCCATAGTGACTGTGAGCAATGGTATTATTCACAATTTCTCTATCGCATGTGTTCAATTATGAGTGACGAACCCAAATGGATCAAGGGACACAGGTAAGGAACTGTTAGATGAATAGGACTTAATAAATATTTAACTAAACATACACATCCACCTCATTGCATTACCTTATGTTGTAGAGATTTGGCGTTGTAATTATGTGATGAGTGAGTGTCGGCCTTCTCGAAATAGACATCGAAGTCGCTTGCGAGGGAGCGTTAGACTATAAGAGGATGCATCATTTCATTATCTCATTTATGTATATTAACAAGAGTACTTAGAAAATGAGTGTTTATATTCTTTATCATTACCTATATTGATAGGGTTAATAATGTGTGTAACATAGAACTAATGGAACCACTGAGTTGATCACTCACTCCCACTTTGAAACGATATTTTAAAACACCAATCATATGATGCTGTGGATGCAGGTGTTATTGAGGCTGATGCATTATAGGCGTACATGGACCCAGAGGAGTTCTTGCACTTTCAATTGGCGGACAGACCAATTTAGCCAGCGTTCTGCTCTGCTAGGAGTGTCGGATATTTTAGTGTTAGATGGACTTTACATTGACACATTTTACTTACTTTTGGGACTGTATATTGGGCCCTAGTTATGGACCCATACTTTGCATAGATGTGTATTATATATTTTTAATTGATTTAATTACTTCCGATGCATTTATTTTAGAGTATATTACATTGTCTAGCTTAGTTCTCTACTAGTTTGGATATTAGGTTAAAACATATCGAAAGATTATATTTTTGCAGAGCATAAGTGACACCCAAAATATTGGGGATTGAGTACATGCTCGACCCCTGAAATTCGGCGCATTACAAGTTGGTACCGGAGCATGAGTTTAGAGTTAAATAAGACTATGGGCTGGGGACATACCATAATGAATACTTTGACACAGTTGGGAATTTGAAAAATCAGAAACTTAAACCTAGGATCCAATCGCCCATGTGATATGTCGTGGAACTTGAAACCTAAAAACTAGTACCATAGGATCAAACCTAGAAACTTGCTGGAACGCTAACATAGCAGTGATAGAACTTGTGTTGGTAAATGCAATCAAGTCTATAAGGTTGTAGGCCGTTCATAAGAGCATGAGGATCCACTTAGGTGGTGCGTTAAAGCGTTAGAAGGAAGGCAATGGCCTTAAGCCTTTGGAAAATATCGAAAAGGAAAGAAAATTTAGAGTATGGCGTAAAAAGAGGGGTGAGGATAGACCCTCAAAATGGAGAGTTGACCCCAAAAAGTGAATAGAGACCCAGGGTCGACCCTCAAATTAAGGGTCGACTATCACTTGCTAGCCGGATAAAAATAAGTCCAAAGTTTGAGGGTCAAACCTCAAAATTGAGGGTCGACCCCTGATTGTCCAAAGATCAAGGGTTGGCCCTCAAGTGCGGTTTATGTGTGTGTGTGTGGGGTGTATAAAACATGAATGGGGCTTCATTCGCCCCACTCCCTTCACTTCTAAACACTTATCTCTCTGCCCTCCAACTAAAACCCAAGCCTCCCAAGCTAGTTAAACCTTCCAACACTCATTTCCACATTGATTCCTTCATTCCCTTTCAGAATCAAAGCTCCTGGGTTGGCAAAGATGGCTCCTCTCTTCTCTTTCGTCTTGGTTCTTGGTTCCTTTGATTTTCGAGCTAATGACGAAGAAAAGGAGCGCCAAAACAGACGAGAGCCCACTCCACGAACGTTGCACAAAGCAAAAGGAAGACATGGGTGCTTCCTCTTCCAATCCCACTGCTGTTCAGTTCAAGAAAACTGTGGTTCGCAATTGTGGCAGTCCTTTGCTGTCCACGCATTGCCGGTGGGTGAACAAGCCACCCCACCATGTGCCACGAACCAAGAAAAGTTTGCCCGCCACCCCATTTTCTTTGAACACCATATAGACAATGAATTAATTATCATTGACAACACAATGCTCGACTAGCTATCGGTACTCAGATGGAACCCCATCTTAGTGCCCAAGGAGGAAGCAGATGAAGATTTGGTGCGCATATTCTATGCCACCATTTGGAATGCGAAACAAGAATCCTTGCGCTTCAACGCAGTGCGTGGTGGGCGTGTGTACCACTTTGATGTGAAAGCTATTTCAAAAGTTATGGGGGTACGACATGAGAATGTAATTGCGTTGAAGAAGGACATGAAGAGGGAAAGGCACAAGGACACTAGGATCACTTTCATATGTGGGAAGTGTAAGAGTTGGGAGTCCAAGACCTTCCTTAATGCTTCCAAGATGCTCCCAATGTTTTGGATGTTACATCTCATTTTCATGTATAATGTGTAGCCTTGGGGGAGAAACTGCACCAAGGTAACGCAATATATGTTGGAAGTGTTGTATTTGGTGGGCAAAGGAAAGCACATTTGCCTCCCAACCATAGCACTTCGCCATATCGTGACCTCCACCACTAACTCTCGAAAGAAAGCCTTGCCATTCTCTTGGTCTACAAGATGGCCAGGCAATGTGGGTTTGCAAGCACCGTCGATTCAAGACCGGTGCCAATGCGTACCATTGATTCTACCACCATTGCTTGGATGGGCCTCTCCGAGTAACAAGAGGAGGGAGACCTCCCCAAAGAAGAGGATGAAGAAGCAGAAAAGGAGGAAGAGCAAATTGAGGGTGAGAGCTGAGACGAAGAGTTTCGGGTGTCACTGGACATCGAGGCGCACTAGGATCGCATGCAGCAGGGGCTGACTGAGGTGACGATTAACCTAACTGAAGTCAAGGCCAAGATGACTAAGATTGAGGAGAAACAAAATGGCTAGAACAAGAAGATTTTTAGAATCCTAAAGAGGGTCATGTGTTATGTGCAGGTTGAGGGAGCGCCAGCCCCTGATTCCACTGCCCATTAGCTCCTAGCGATAGTCTAAGTCTGTATTAGTTAGGAGTGAAAGCTAGTTTTACCAAACATCCTTATTTCTCTCCTTGTTTTGTTTATATTAGTTGTTGTCGTTTCCTTTGCCTTCTCATTTGAATTAGCATGGTGTATGGGAAACGATGTAATTGTTTAGTGTAGCTCATCAATGAAACTATTTCCAAATTTTTGTTTGCTTGCATACTTGCTTACTATGTATAAAATTGAAAACGTGACACGTTCAACGGAAATGTGTAACCCAATTCGATGTTTAATGCTTGCCATGTAATTAAATATAGGTAATGTTTGCACAAAGGCAATTAAAATTTAGTTCAACTCGCGTATGGTGGGTTAGTCGACGAGGGTCTCCCCTCCTCTAGTGGTTAGCATGGCACCAACTTGGGCATATGTAACGCCCTGAAAATCGGGAGTTGAGCAGAAGCTCAGCTCCCAAGTTCCAACGCATCACTTATGCAACATAGATAATGATGATTGAATGTTGTTCGTATTAGTGCATTAAACATGAGTGAGATTATACCAAAACAACATATCATACTCCAGAGAGTTAAATTTTGCAAGCGGAAGACTGTGATAGATATATAAAATATATAAATTGCTGTAAGTCTCCAGAGTGTGAACATGTTACCAGGTTAAATATATCCATGTATACTCCACAAATGAACAAAATGAATATACATGTGTTCCAAAAGTACAAAATAATAGGTGTATTGACATCTAATCAGCAATCCTATAATCCCGTCCATCAGAACATGGTCTACATAGACCCGCCTGATAACTACATATAGGAGAAACCCTCATCATCATCATAAAAGTCCGGCTCCGCTTCGTGAGCATCACCATCATTTGAAATCAAAATAGGATCTGGTAGGTGTTTAAAACACCGTCCCGTAATGTGGGAGTGAGTGATCAACTCAGTGGAACAATAAAATAACAGTTAACATGTTATCAATTCAGTCAAGCAATAATGATAACGCAAACAACAATTAGGTCCTAAGTACTCTTATTAATGCAAGAATGATATGAAATAATGATGCATGCCCTCACCTCCGCTCCCTCAGCGACTTCATCTCACGATCGCGTCATGAAACACTTCCTCAGTGCTTGACCTGCTACGCCAAACACACACGTAATGCGGTGCATGCATGTGATTAGTCAGATTCTTACTTAGGTTTATTCATACAGCAGGATTGGGAAGCTAAGGTACCTTCCTTATATCAATTCCCAAACAATGATCCATTCTAGGGCTGTCAGTCATAGTAAATCTCATACAATGTTGTGGTTCTAGGTCACTACAAAGGACTCGTCACCTGATCAGTGTAGGCCTAGTTTATACTCTAGTCGCTACAAAAAGGCTCATCGCCTCGACGCTGCCTCAAAGTATGCTCGAGGACACTACAAAGGGCTCGTCACCTGATCAGCATAGGCCGACAGCTCGAATAGTGTCTCATACCACCGTATTCAGCTCACGAGTCTGAGTTGCTCACTAGTCACTACCGGGAGGATTGTCGCCCCAGCGTAGGCCGACAGCACGACCACGGTGTCCCATACCACCATGTCCGGCTCATGAGTCTTAGCGGATCGAGGTACCAAGGTTAAACAAGATTTTCACTTATAAGTTGGTACCTTAGATTCAAGCAGTAGTGTCCATACATGGTAAACACATAATATGCCAATTAGGTTACTTGACAAGTTCGATTGGTACAGGCGTACGCTGAATTAATAATATGAAGCGCTAACCACTGTCGATAATCATCGTACGACTCGGATTCATCGAACGCATCAAATGTGGTAAGACTAGATCGTTCACTCAAACAGGAATTGTTACCGATTGCCTGGACTACGTCGTAGTCCCAATCACAGTCAAATGCAATTGGCATTCCTGTGTACTAATCAAAACAGCATGTAGCAACCAATTCAACTATAAATCTCATATAAGCATGTTAACAAACACATAAAGTACATGTCACCATACATAAGCATTCATGCATAAATTACATAGTAACAAGATAGATTGAATAAAGGAAACGGTAACTATATACAAGGTAATTGAAAAACCCATCTCAATGGCCTCATTAAATACATTTTAGTGAGCATTTACTCATTCAGACATTTTATCAAACACTTAGGCTACACACTTCACATACATATAATAAATTTGTTAAAACACGTATTATAGCAAATCTTTTCACGAGGGAGTTGACACACGTACAACAATCATGTATTCTCAAACATCAATCATAACGAGCACAAATAATCATTCCATATTCATTTAATCATTTCAATAAATACCAAAAATGCATTAAAATCAACGTAGTTTACATATATATGTAATATAAGGAAAACATCGTATCTAAGCATATGTGACAGCAATTAAGTCAGTCATAAACCATTACTGACATTGAAAGCCTTGAAAACCATAACCAAAACGTTTATAGTCCGCACCTTTCGCCGGTAGACTCGTAACGAGCTCGGTTTGAACACGATGTCTTTGTCTACGGCAAAATGACAACCTGCAACATGAAATAAGTTAACTACTTTACCCTTTACTCTATTTGAATCCCTAAAACAGGCTAGGGTTAGGATTTCTTACCTAAGAACGGAGTCAGAATCATCGGAATAGCGATATGGAAACAGTGGTTAAACATGAGGAGTGGCAGGGATCGAATCCCATGAACAACTCCAACTCTCTCTCTCACTTTCTCTTTCCTTCTCTCTTTGCTCTCTTCTCTCCTAGGTTTCCAAATTCGTATGGAATGAGAGAGGGGTGGGTTTAAGCCTTTATATAAGCTCATAATTGATCTCAATGGCCCCAGGGCTATGGTATACTTAGGTTATAGCCAAATACGGGCCGTTTCGGTCCAACGAAGATGTTCTGGAGGCCTCTTTTCTACATGCGATCAGACTTAAGCTATCTGACCATGAATCTAGATCAGGCTTAGTTTTCGGTCCGATCGGATCATTGGTTCAGTTGCGGGAGACCAGTTTCAGTTCAACGGTCACCTGTACTCAATCAGGGCCACAAGTGCACTGACCTGTGTTAAAAAATTTTCCTGATCTGAGGGTGTAATTGGGTCAGATTCTGATAGTATGAATCCTTAGATTTGGCCTGCAAGCGAACCGATTCAATTCACTTAAATTTTAGTTCATTTCCTAAGGGTATTTACATTTTCTCACACACTTCGCTCCGGACCCACGTAAATAGCTTAGGGATATTATCTGGACTTGATTTTCAAGATGGTTGTCAAGTCCAGGAAGGCGGTCATAAATGTATAGCTTTGGGATAGTCAAACTTTTGATGCGCGGTCCAGGTCCGATACGGAGTTTCGGCGTGCTACCGAGAGCAATCGGGTTTTGAGTGGGTCCTAAGTTTCAGGGTAATGTAGTGTCAACGATTCTACACGTTTTGGGTCTTACATATCGTATTTGAAATGGTTCGAGCTAATTCTTTGGATTGTTCAGTTTAGCGCTTATCTAAATCGTGCCCTAATTACGACAGAATAAGGTCCTAGGGTAGTTCTACGTCCCTTTCTGGCACTTTTAGTTGGTATATTATTTTAATTATTTTTCTAGTAGTTCATCATCAAGTCCACTTCATCCCTACCAAATTTCATTAGATTTCGTATTGTAAAAAAAATTCTAAAAATTTCAAAAGCAGCAGCTGTCCAAACTAATGATTTTCAGACAGTTGTCACAATGACCTATATTTAACTATATTAAATATTTTATTATATTTTTCATTTATTTTTATATAAAACTAGACTTATCAAGCTTCAATTTGGCTTTTTAATCACCTAAATCGGAGTTATAACGAGGGAGATATGACTTTTTGAAGTAAGATAAAAATTGAAGGAAATGGGTAAAAAGGGGACTTGAGACTTTGAGATTAAGTTCCGAGAAATCAATTAAGGTGTTATGATCGACTCATTGCCCAAGGACGTCTATTTTCAAGTTGACAAAAATTCGGGATGTTATAATCTACTCCCCTAAAAAATAATTTCGTCCCCGAAATTGCCTAAGGGAGTACGTAAAGATTTTATGATTCCTTTTGCCTAAACTTTATTGACTTCAAGTTTATGTGTGGTAGGGTGTATACTATCTATGCTAGTCTGGATCACTTTAGCCCACCCTCCTTAAAACATTTTCGCCTTGAAATTGGCTAAGGCTCCTATTGGGTCTGTATTCCACGAGCACATTGTAAATACACTGACATCGGTTATTGTAATTCAGCTCATGCTCATTGTTAGGCCTATTCTTCAATGTGAATCGGTTTAATACTTGAAACCTAATTGTTTTCCCTTCAAAGACTTCATTATTGACATTCTAAGGAAGATTTAGATCCTATTTAGTGGCATATCCTTACGCACAACTTAGATCAATTTCCTTCGATCTTAAGCCAGTGGGGTAGGGGCCCACCACGCTTCCGTTGCGCCACTTTAATACAATGGATGTATAGACTGACTTAACTAGATTGGGCTCATACTGTTCTACCCCCCTTAAAAATTATTTCTACTCTCAGGGCTCAAGAATCTATATCATGATCCGTATGTCGGACCAAGGTGTAATTTAAGACCTATCCTTGGCACGAAATGGAAAACGATCTCTCAGTACATTGATCTTCCTTTCATTGATGACATGTATTATAGCATTGGTACCTATGGTTATAGAAAAGACCTAAAAATGATGGGTGTTGTGGTTGAATTCAAGGATGGGTGTGAGTTTGTGGCAAGATGCCTAATTCTACCAAGGAGTTTTGTCACGGTCCAGACTTACCCTCTTTAATCATGTCTAGTTTAATACTGTAAGATAATCTATACATTATTAGTACATAAGCAATTTAGACAAAATAGGTTAACGGGCAGAATATCCGTCTAAGTTCATATGCATAATATGTATGCCAGAATGATCTGTGATTCGGGACCTAATTCCTAAATGTCTGTTATCCATTTGAGAAATTTCTTGGGCCTAAAAAGAAAAATCTCTATTGGTTATATATTTTTAACACTTCTCAAAGACGAAGTAATAAACATTTAGTTGTAAGTGGTTGAGCCAACACGGAAGGAAAGTTGAGCAGTGGGTCTGAGTCGGATACATATACCTTCTGCCTAGACTATGACAGAAAATTTGTCATATCAGTTCTTAATCCTAGTTGATCCTGATCTTCTGCTTGATCAGAACATAGAGTTTATTGGTAATTACCAGGATTGAGAATTCGATTCAAACCACGAATACTTCGGTTATAAATAGTTTCTCTAATCCGTGTTCCTGATTGTAACAAGTCCTTGGGAAGGTAATTCTAAAGGGGTGTATTGATTTGACCTAATGTTCAATCCGAGGGATATATAAGTTTCTTTATGCATGAATAGTTTTTAAGTCAAAACAAGCTTCCTAAGAGTTACTAAAGAAGCCCATAAATATTAAGGGAATTCGACGAAGGGATGAGGTCTCACTCTAACCTAATCAAGCCAACTAACTAAGTCTATTTTTCGATTATCTTAGCATAATCAGTCTTTTACATTCCTTAGTCTAACCAGTAGCCTCATCTTAACTTATGAGTAGCGGTAATCCAATATTTGTAATCCAAAGTCGACGCTCATACACTAAATGATTTCATATCATTTCTGATATAAGAAGTTGTTTTATCGCTTAGGGTCAAAGTTGTCTAATTGGAATTGAGCTGCCCGAACTTGAATTTAACTGCGCTCGAGCACTACACATATGCTCATACCAACTAAGGAGGTCCTAGGGTTCACGTAATTAATTTATTGGATTTCCTATACTGTCAGATCTTTCGAAATGTAGGAGTACCGACTCTAGGTCCAAAACTCTAAATGTCCCAGCACTTGATAGTCACTATTTATGGACTAAACTACAGTGTTTGGTCTCACCCGTCGGTAGAGATTGTTCTAACGGAATTCGCGGGTCAAGATCCCGTTTCCACCTTCGCTTGGCGCTTGCACTTGTCTCAGCACTTGTCTTCTTCTTAGAACGGCTTGGACGGCTAGGCCAGGCCTCATCCGGGGCCACTCTCTTCCTTCCCATGAGGGAAATGAGCGTAGGAATAGAGAAGATGGCTGTAACTAGCTCAAAAAAAGCCATTAGGTTGAAAAAGCTTGTAGGGTAAGATGGGTTTGTCGGTTTGGAAGGTTACGAGACACAAAAGTTGAGTTTTGTGCTCATATGGGTGTAAAAGGTTGGAGGGATGGAAAGAGTTCAAAATTGTCAAGTACAACTCCAACTTGTCGCCTATCGGTCTAAATGTGACTGAGATCAATTCACATAATCTCAGACGCATATGGGTTAAACTACAGTAGTCCATCTCGCCTGTTGGCGAAACTTGAGATTCTAATGTGGTTTTTAGATTCCATCGCCCCCTCTTAAGTCAGAGTGCATCAATGTGCGTCGTGTTAGCATAACCCAGGTCCAGTTTAATCCAAATCATGCTCTGATACTATCTTGTAACGCCCTGAAAATTGGAGGTTAAGCAGAAGCTCAGCTCTCGAGTTCCAACGCATCACTTATGTAACATAGATAATGATGATTGAATGTTGTTCGTATTAGTGCATTAAACATGAGTGAGATTATACCAAAATAGCATATCATACTCCAGAGACAGTTAAATTTCGCAAGCGAAAGAATGTGATAAATATGTAAAATATATAAACTGTTGTAAGTCTTTAGAGTGTGAACATGTTACCAGGTTAAATATATCCATGTATACTCCACAAATGAACAAAACGAATATATATGGGTGTTCCAAAAGTACAAAATAACAGGTGTATTGGTATCTAATCAGCAACCATGTAACCCCGTCCATCAGAACATGGTCTACATAGACCTACCTGATAGTTGCATATAGGAGAAACCCTCTTCATCATTATAAAATTTCGGCTCCGCTTCGTGAGCATCGCAATCATCTGAAACCAAAACAGGGTCTGGTAGATGTTTAAAACAGTCCCGTAACGTGAGAGTGAGTAATCAACTCAGTGGAATAATAAAACAAAGGTTAACATGTTATCAATTCAGTCAAGCAGTAATGATAACGCAATACAACAATTAGGTCTTAAGTACTCTTGTTAATGCAAGAATGATATGAAATAATGATGCATGCCCTCGCCTACGCTCCCTCAGCGACTTCGTCTCACAATCGCAGCATGAAACACTTCCTCAGTGCTTGACCTGCTACGCCAAATGCACACGTAATGTGATGCATGCACGTGATTAGCCAGGTTCTTACTTAGGTTTATTCATACAGCAGAATTGAAAAGCTAAGGTACCTTTCTTATATCAATTCTCAAACAATGATCCATTCTAGGGTCGTCAGTCCTAGTAAATCTCATACGATGTTGTGGTTCTAGGTCACTATAAAGGTTCATCACCTGATCAATGTACGCCTAATTTATACTTCAGTCGCTACGGAAAGGCTCGTCGCCTCAACGCAGCCTCAGAGTATGCTCGAGGGCACTACAAAGGGCTCGTCACCTGATCAGTGTAGGCCGATAGCTCGAATACAGTGTCTCATACCACCGTATTCGGCTCACGAGTCTGGGTTGTTCACTGGTCACTACGGGGAGGATCGTCGCCCCAGCATAGGCTGACAGCACAACCATGGTATCTCATACCACCATGTCCGGCTCATGAGTCTTAGCAGAACGAGGTATCAATGTTAAATGAGATTTTCATTGGTAAGTTGGTACCTTAGATTCAAGCAGTAGTGTCCATACATGGTGAACACACAATATGCCAATCTGGTTACTTGACAAGTTCGATTGGTACAGGCGTACGCTGAATTAATGACATAGAGCGCTAACCACTGTCGATAATCATCGTACGACTCGGATTCACCGAATGCATCAAATGTGGTGAGACTAGCTCGACCACTCAAACAGGAATTGTTACCGATTGCCTAGACTACGTCGTAGTCCCAATCACAGTCAAATGCAATTGGCATTCCTGTGTACTAATCAAAACAGCATGTAGCAACCAATTCAACTATAAATCTCATATAAGCATGTTAACAAACACATAAAGTACATGTCACCATACATAAGCATTCATCCATAAATTACATAGTAACAAGATAGATTGAATAAAGGAAACGGTAACTATATACAAAGTAATTGAAAAACCCATCTCAATGGCCTCATTAAATACATTTCAGTGAGCATTTACTCATTCAGACATTTTATCAAACACTTAGGCTACACACTTCACATACATATAATAAATTTGTTAAAACACGTATTATAGCAAATCTTTTCACGAGGGAGTTGACACACGTACAACAATCATGTATTCTCAAACATCAATCATAACGAGCACAAATAATCATTTCATATTCATTTAATCATTTCAACAAACACCTAAAATGTATTAAAATCAACGTAATTTACATATATATATATATATATATATATATATATATATATATATATATATATATATATATATATATATAAGGAAAACATCGTATCTAAGCATATGTGACAGTAATCAAGTCAGTCATAAACCATTACTAACATTGAAAGCCTTAAAAACAATAACCAAAACGTTTATAGTATGCACCTTTCGCTGGTAGACTCGTAACGAGCTTAGTTTGAACACGATGTCTTTGTCTACGGCAAAATGAAAACCTGCAGCATGAAATAGGTTAGCTACTTCACCCTTTACTCTATTTGAATTCCTAAAACAGGTTAGGTTTAAGATTTTTTACCTAAGAACGGAGTCAGAATCACCGGAATAGCGATACGGAAACAGTGGTTAAGCATGAGGAGTGGCAGGGATCGAATCCCAGAAACAACTCCAACTCTCTCTCTCACTTTCTCTCTCTTTCCTTCTCTCTTTGCTCTCCTCTCTCCTAGGTTTCCAAATTCGTATGGAATGAGAGGGGTGGGTTTAGGCCTTTACATAGGCCCAGAATTGATCTCAATAGCCCCAGGGCCATGGTATACTTAGGTTATAGCCAAATACGGGCCGTTTCGGTCCAACGGAGATGTTCTGGAGGCCTCTTTTCTACATGCGGTCGGACTTAAACTCTCTGACCATGGATCTAGATCAGGCTTAGTTTTCGGTCCGATCGGATCAGTGGATTGACCGCGGGAGACCGGTTTCAGTTCAACGGTCACCGGTACTCAATCAGGGCCACAAGTGCACTAACATGTGTTGAAAATTTTTCCAGATCCAAGGGTGTAATTGGGTCAGATTCTGACGATCTGAATACTTATATTTGGCCTGCAAGCGAACCAACTCAATTCACTTAAGTTTCAATTCATTTCTTAAGGATATTCGTATTTTCTCACACACTTCGCTCCGGGCCCAAGTAAATAGCTTAGGGATACTATCTGGACTTGATTTCCGAGATGGTTGTCAAGTCCAGGAAGGCGGTCATAAATGTATAGCTTTGGGATAATCAGACTTTCGACGCGCGGTCCAGGTCCGATACGGAGTTTCGGTAACTGGGTTTTGAGATGGGTCCTAAGTTTTAGGGTATTGTAGTGTCAACAATTTTACACGTTTTGGGTCTTACAGATCATATTTAAAGTGGTTTGAGCTAATTCTTTGAATTTTTCAGTTTAGCACTTATTTAAATCATGCCATAATTACGACAGAATAAGGTCCTAGGGTAGTTCTACGTCCCTTTCTGTCACTTTTAATTGGTATATTATTTTAATTATTTTTCTAATAGTTCGTCATCAAGTCCACTTCATACCTACCAAATTTCATTAGATTTCGCGTTGTAAAAAAAATTCTAAAAATTCCAGAAGCAGCAGCTGTACAAACTAATAATTTTCATATAGTTGTCACAACGACCTATATTTAACCATATTAAATATTTTATTATATTTTTCACTTATTTTTATATGAAACTAGACTTATCAAGCTTCAATTTGACTTTTTAATCACCTAAATCGGAATTATAACGAGGGAGATATGACTTTTTGAAGTCAGATAAAAATTGAAGGAAATGGATAAAAAGAAAATTTTGAGACTTTGAGATTGAGTTCTGAGTAGTCAATTAAGATGTTATGATCGACTCATTGCCCAAGGACGTCTATTTCCAAGTTGGCAAAAATCTAGGATATCACAATCTACCCCCCTTAAATATAATTTCCCTGATAGATACATCCATAATCTAGCATTTTATTTTGAGCATTCCCTGATAGATACAACATCCATAATCTAGCATAGACATGTGCACAGACACCTTAATGCAAGGAATTATGTAGTGAGAACTACAGGATGTAGTGAGAGTAAAGAGGTCAACATACCATCAGATGCTGCCAAATATTATCATGGCCCTCCAACTTCGTAACTTCAACATCTATGGATCTTGATGTTAGATGGACTTCTTTAGCTAATTTTGAAATATCCCTACAGATATCCACGCCACTAGGACCTTTTCCAATCAGAATTACAATCTGGCGAACAAAACATGCAGTGAATACTTAAGAATAACTGAGTATCGACCATGGGATTAAATGGTATGGAATTGCATTAGATGGTTATTTCAAATGCAAGTTTTGTTGCATTTAAGTAGTTGTGACTTGGACGCATAGTGGTAGATGAAAGAAGGTGGGGAATATTGCAAAACTACACACACACATATATATATATCCTGCGAGAGAGAGAGAGAGAGAGAGAGAGATCCAAACTTCTTCTAATTTCATTTCTTTCAACATATAACATGCAAAATTGCGTGACAAAAATGCTACCCAAAAATACAAACTGTTAAAAAAAAAAGCCCAATTAAACCGTCCCAACAGAGGAATCCTAATCATCAGATATGAGCACTATCTCATTTTCATTTCAGCATAAGCTACCATGCGATACTTGGAATTTCTCCATCATTACAATTTTCACTGCCCATAAATTTAAAAAGAAGGAAAAAAAAAAAAAAAAAGAGTCACCTGTTAGGTCTTGAGCAAGGGGAGTCAAGTGTTAGTTTTGCACCATTTAGAACATGGTGGTGAGACTTTAGACATACACATGACATGCTTCTATGGCAATCCAGACCATCCAAATCTATGGATGGAGCACAAGTGCATAGTAAAAAATCTTCACTGAGAAGATAACATTAACCAACAGATTTGTCCTTCCAAATTTGGACCATTCACTTTTATTTTTAGCCATCTATCCATGTGATATCCATTAATTGGATGGCTAGGATTGCTTGATCAGTGTGATTTAGAAATGTCTGATTTTAGAAATGCTCGATCAACAATGAGATCCACAATATGGATGGTGTGTATAGCTGTAAATCAATCGGATATGTAAGGTGGATGAGTCACTGCCAATTTTTAAATGGTGCCAAAAAAAAAACAAAAACAAAAACAAAAAAAAACAAATAGATGCAATAGCTCTATTGAATTTACCATTTTAACCTAGAAAGTGAATTGTCTATCAGTGGAAAGAGAGTAATAAATATGAATTCCCTTTCTATTTTCAAATCGGGTGGAGAAAGAAAATGAAGAAAAAGAAAAGTTGGGAGAGAAAAGTACAGAAAGAGAAGAGAGGAGTCTAACAACATAGAAAATCTGCTACACAAGAAAGAAATGCATCCGCAACAGTCCTTGAAAATTCTAATTCAAGCTAAATTGTTGGATGTAGCTCGATGAGGCTGTTACCTGGCTCTGGTTTCTGAACTCCTCTGTTTCTCATTGCCTCTCACTCTTGTCACTTTGTTCCATTGGCTAGCCCTTGCATACATGTTCGCTAGAAGAACCCATTAAAAACTTTCTAAGGCCCACTGTAATGTTTATTTGCCATCCAACTTGTTGTTAGGTCATACAGACTAGGATGAATGGAAAACACAAATATTAGCTTGATCTAAAGCATTTAGCCTGATGAAGGTTTTAATGGTGGGAGTTCAATCACCACTGTTTTTCATTCAACTTGATATTTGAATGTGCCTAATTTTTGGGCTAATTTCCTGAAATGATTTGAAAAAATGGATGGACAGCATGGATGAAACAAAAACATCATGATGGGTCCACATATAACTGAATTGATTAAGTACTTGTAAGTAAAAAAGTTCTTATAACTAATCATAAACAAATTTTTTTTCTGACTTGAGGTGCTTCCATGAGGTAATGCCTGGGGAAATCAACTTGGACCTGGTACGATTCATTGGTGAGAAACAGAGTCTGGTTGAGGAATTTCATCAAACATGTAGAATAGCATGAAATTCAACCTGCACTGCTTCTTCCCTTCACAAACCCCCATGCTCCAGTTTTTCATTTATGGCATGCACTTACTGTTTGTGCCCAAACACAATAGCGATAGTTCTCTAAAATTTCAACTAACCTGATGATGCATTCGGACCCAAAGTTTATTCATCTCTGTGAAGTTTTGAAGGACAAATTCCATAACATCATTAACAGTGTTAGCATCCCTGTAGGAAGACAATGGACAGGGTATAGAGCATTTTATCAGCGATCTATAAAAAGATATCATTCATTTTTCAAGATATCTACACCATATATCACATAAGAACCTTAGATCTGACAAGAAATCAAGAAAAATCAAAGTAGGAGGGCAGAAAATGCAGACATCGAAGAAAAAAGATCTCCCCAGGCATTTCCCCATCTACGGATTGGATGGTGCACCCATCATTTGTACCACTTATTCCAGGAGGCAAGCCTCCACCAAATGCAGCTGCAGCATTTCCCATCTACAGATTAAAAAGAAAGAAATGAAAGAAAGAAAAAGAAAAAGAAAAGAAGAAGATCATAAATGCATAAAAGTGAAATCGGACTTTTCCCCAAAAAAAAAAAAAGGATGAGCAAGCATGCTGGGTATTCAAAACAAGATAAGCTGGAGATCATTCAAAGTTCAGACACATTGCCTAAGCAACCCTACCTGAGGAAATGCTGCTGAAACAGAAAATAAAATGTGGATCAGTGAGTGAGATGACAAAGAACCATACAAAAGTAAGAGGAAATAAAATGTGCAACACTAAGACAAAGGGATACTATGAAACTCAATTTATTCCAAGGATTTAGTTGGATTGGATGGCATCTCCAGAGCATTTGATTCCTTTCCAGCTCTCTCCACAGGGGTCACCACCAACAAAATTCCATCCAGTGAGTTGGGGTGGGAAGTTCAGGGAGATGTTGTGCCATCCTTTCTTGTAGTGTACATGTAAACCAGCCCATCCAATCCATTTTGCCTCAAGCTCCTTCACACCTATGACAAGATGTGAGAAAAGTGACCTGATGCTCTATCTTATCCCATTATGTAAAGAGGTATCTGATCACACATTTACACGACAGACTCTCAGCTTCATATTTATGAGTATATATATATATATATATATAACTTGAATTATCTTTCCATATGGAAAACCAGAAAAGCACTACAAAAGCCATTAAAATGTAGTAAAGAACTAAGAAAACCAGCCAGTCCACCTTAGAATCATCCCTGCAGTGTGAAATCTGGACCCTTAAATACAGTTCCCCAGCATCTGCACAGTGGCCTTAGCCCAACAAAAAAAGGGGTACTCCGAATTCCCTATTTAAGAATGAAATCAGAGCTTCTTAAAGGATTTCATCTTAAGCAATTTGAATATAGTTGGAAGTGGATGGGCAGTAAATTCCATATTTTTCTAAGGTAAAAAGTATTTAAATAGACTAGTTTGCAACATCAGGTTGGTGATCAGATGTTGATTAGTTACCTAGACAGTTCTGCAGCAACTATTATACTACCAACCATTTAAAGTTGTCAGGAAAAAGAAAAAAGAAAAAGAAAGAAAGAAAGAAGAAACCAGCAAGGTGGAAAACCAGAGGTAATAAAAGCAAACCATTATAGTCACATTTTCTTATGATTTCTTTTTTCTTAGTTGGTAGAAACACCAAGTTGATATAGTATTCAATAACAACAATGGTAGAAACATAGAACCATTCTGTTTATAGTAACAAAAAGAAAATATACTCGTTAGTCGTTTCACAACCAAGAATTGGAAAGAAATACATCAAGCTGAGAATGCAAAAGGAAAAAAAAATCATGAAATTTTCAAAGCAGACTCACATGCCCCTGGTATCTATGCACTAGAAGAAAGTCAAGCAAAGGCTCCAAATAGTCCTTGTTACAGAATAGCATAAAACCTAAACCAACCTGAGGCCTGCATTCCTGAACCTGATGACTTGGCTCAAAATCTCATCGGGTCAACTGAGTCTGCTCGCTGACTTGATGAACCCAAAGACCTACACCAAACATCTTACATTCAGAGAGGCTGATGAACCCAAAGACATTTTCCTCATAAGATTTTCAAATAAAAAAACACATCTGCATATATAAACTCACCCTTAAAGCATCACTATAACTACCCACTTCTGGATATTTAGAACCTAGATGACATAATAATGTTTTTCGCATTAAACTCATTCATTACACATGATCTGGATTTCCATCAAACTTCTTCATGGCCATAAGAGTTTCAAAACTTAGGGGAATTGAACCAGATAAACAATTTTGTGCCACATCAAGGACCTGAAGAGAAGTTAGTTTTGATAATTGTGATGGGATGTTGCCAGAAAACATATTGGATCAGAAACCCAAGAATTCTTGGGGTTAGAAAGCTTTCGCCAATCCAAGTGGGAATAAAACCCGAGAAATTGTTGTGTCTGAGGTCAAGAGTCTCCAAACTAGCACATTTCTTCAAAGACAAAGGGATTTTTCCTGATAGATTATTGTTGCTCAGGTGCATTGTTTGGAGTTGACACAACTAACCCAAAAACCTGGGTATTTCTCCTGATAACCTGTTCTTGCTCAAATCAATGCAAAAAAAAATATGGAAGGAAAAGAGGACTGTACTACTAGAGAAAAGATAAAGAAACTGGTAGAGGTATTGTCTACACACACGCTACACATTCCAACAGTTGTCTGCCAAGCTCTCGAACTAGATCAATGGGAAATGACCAATAATTGTTTTTCCGTAGAAAATCGTACAAGCTTGGTCCAAGCTTCTCAAATACCTGTTAAGACCATTTAAATTCACTGACAAAGTTTTTTAACTCCCAAAATATTTGGGAAATTGGGGAAATCAAGCCATCACAAATCAATCAAATACTAACAATACAGATATGGTTACAATAGTCAAACCAGTTCCTTATTTGCACACAACTGCAAGGAATACACCTGACTTTTATATTTTACATCTAAACCTAATTGAGTTCCATCAAGCAACATAAAGGCATAATATGAAATTTAAATCATGATAATTATGAGGGAGACTTACCGAGTGCCATTCTTATCATTTTTACAAGCTGTTGAAGCACATCAATTTCAATCATCATAGCCTCCCAGTACTTCTTAATACCACGGACAACATTGATGGCTACCATCTCTTTTTTCCCTATCCCAGCGTTCCAAAACCTGACCAAATGTCCCTGAAATAAATTATACAAAAGACAAAGAAGAATGAGGAAGATGAACTTTAAGAGATAGAAGCCCACTGTGTTTGCTATCATGCAACGCCTATGCATGGACAGGAAAACTTACAACATGCTTTAAATATCACATAAGGTAATGTACACTGACTTTTATGATAGCAGATCTATAAGAAGCCAAGTGATTTTCTCACATATAGTCATAATCTCTCCCAAAGAAGCATCTACAATTGGTTTTCCAGTATCTTGAGAAGAACTCTTCAATATAAAACATGGATCAGTGTATAGTTAGTTTATTATTATTTTTTTAAAAGGCCAATTATTAAGGAGGTTGGGATGGTACTTCCAAAATGTGAAGAAATGGAAATTTCAAACATTTTATAGAACTGAGATTGAAATTTCTAACACTTGTTACCTGAAAATTGATGAGAATACCTGCTTGGTACTTCAATTTTTTCCTGCTGAAGACTTTTTGAGACAGCAGACTGTGTCGTATGAGGAGATTTGACATTCCATCCCCATTACAGAATCCTCCCTGAATAGTTTGCAACATCTCCTTCACCCCCATCCTTGCAGCTACTAAGATTGGCCACTTCTGTGTAACTGTCAAATTTTCATAGGTAATGAACCTACAATAACACAAGGAAGCTACAAAAATTTAAAAAGTTCATCTATAAAAGCAACAATCTATATGACAGATTATATCCATCTAATGCCGTTCTCATGATAGTTAATAGCCAAGAAGAAACAATCCATGAACAGATTCCTTTTGATACCACAACAATGTCTGTCTTTATGGCCCCAACACAAAAGTAACAGCAAAAGCACAATCCCAAAAGGCATTCCAATCATTTAAATTTAAATAATAATTTTAAAAAAAAACAAATACCCAAAACCCCATTCCTCATCTGGTGTTTTTTCAGCATCATGGCCCATCTGCATTGGGTCAAAATAAATGAATGGCCCGGATCTTGTACAAGTGCCCCTCGAATAAGAAGATTGAAGGCTTGATTAACTTACTTAGCTATGAATGTTTAGCATTGGATCATTCCTCTACATCTAATGCAAAAGCAAAACTTTCTTACCTATTATCTTTTTCAACTGAGCTTCCACAGAAGCCTTCATTGTGTTCTCCCACGATCCAATCGCCGACAGCTTCTTCTGGGTCTGTTTAAAAGAGTTAGAATGTTCAATACCCCGGCATTGAGGAATGATCAAATCACTTCAACTCAATATACAAAAACACAAACAGGAAAAGCTGGAGAAAAAACTAGAATCTGAACATTACAGTAATAACCTAGGACTGACTGTTGCAATTGAATTAGGTTTTATCAACATCATGTAAATGCCATTTTCCAACATTTTCAATTTCATCAGCTTAAGGTTTGTAGTAACACACCCACATGAATGGTCTAAAGCTCAAGCCGAATGTGTAGGAAATGTAAATATTTGAGTGGACTGTCGTAGGTCTTAAAAATTATTCAGCTACTCCTAGAGCAGATAAATATAAAACATGAGCAACTTAAGAAATGTGTAATAGGAAATGTCCATTTTGATTTTGAACTCGATGACACGTGATGCTGCAGCCTAGGAGTTGATTCCACGAAAGCCCAGGAGTGGGCCCCACAAGCTGTTTGATCAGAGATTAGGGGGCCCTACAATAACAATCCAATACAGAGTTGAGTAATTGGTCAGGCTTTTTTGTATTAAAAAATCTTATGTGGTTAGACATTTCAAGCAATTGATCAACATTTCGGATAACCAATTTCTACCAAAAAAACAAATGAAATTTTTTCTGACTTCAGGTGCTTCCATGAGGTAATGCTTGGGGAAATCAACTTGGAGCTGGTACAATTCATTGGTGAGAAACAGAGTCCGGTTGGGGAATTTCGTCAAACAGGCAATACATCCATATGCATCAATGCATACCAAAACATCACATTCCTGGATCTGCCCAATACATGTCCTGTGCTGAAATTAAAAAGTGAGTCAAAATGTGGCTGCTTAGGTGGTCAGATCTGACTCAACTCATGGCCATTGCAACATTAAATGGGATGGGATCACTGCCTCTAATGAGGTGGATCAATGTTGATTGTTCCCCTCCCATATATATCAGGCTAGTCCACTCATGGATGGGCCAAAAAAGTATGAAAGAAACAGAGACATTAATTGTACAAGAGTGATGCACGTCATTGGTTGAAGCATTTCTTCAAACAACTAACATGCAGATGTCGGCGGCAATGGACAGCGGCGGATATGGCTGTTGCTGCGATGGCTGCTGCCCAAATTTTGATAATCGAAAGGGGAAGTGAGAGAGACAGAAATGAAGGGAGAGAGATCGAGAGAGAGTACCTTTGATTTTCCTTTCTTTCTTCTATTTTCTTCGATTGTTGGAGAGAGATTGAAGAAGGCACGTCGAAGAAAGCGAGGGAAAGAGAGATCAGGAGAGAGGGAGGAGAGGGAGATCGAGAGGGGGACGGAGAGGAAGGGAGAGAGATCAAGAGAGTATGGGGTAGAGAGATCGAGGACGGGAGAGGGAGAGAGATAGTGAGAGGTAAAGGGAGCGAGAGCGAGAGCGAGAGCGAGAGCGAGAGGGAGAGATTACGTGATCTGCGAGGATCATCCTTCAGATGAATTCTCTTTACCTTATTATCAAAAAGTATTTCAATTAACCGCATGATAGTGATCAAAGATCAACGACGAAACAATACAGAGAGACGATAGAGCCAGATGAAAGTATTTTATTAATGATCTTACAATATTACACTCACAATCAGCTAGAGATAACTACAACAGTCGGTTCGCCTCTCAGAGGGACCTAAGCTTCGTGGCCCAACAGTCGCATGTGTGAGAAAGGTGATTATCTGCTCCAAAGCTGACAAAGGTCAAGCTGCGGAGAAACAGTCGATGGTGGGAAGATCTTCGACCTTCTTTTCGAAGACCCTGCAATAGGCGTCAAATCCAAGTTCGATCCAAAATTACTGATCAATGATGAGCTTCAAAGGAAAACTCTAAGGGCCTGTCTGGATGCCTGTAAGTTGGATAAATGAAAAATGACTCACGGGGAAGTCACTTACAGGTAGTGTTTGGAGGAGAAAAATTATCTGTAAGTAACTTATAATTTGTAAGTCACTTACAAACAAATCTACCAAAAAACTACAAGGAGATGGGGTTGGGAAGTCACTTCCCTATAAGTCACTTACAAGCTCAACGGTCAGATTTTTAAAAAGAGGGGAAGAAAGAGAAACACACCAACCCACCAAATCTCTCTCCATCTCTGCAATCTCTCGCTGCAGTTACCGCCTTCCGTCTCTTCTCCTCCTAAAACGGTAGGGTTTCATCTACCTCTTTTTTCTCATTTGAAAACGGGAGTAGTTTGACGTTGCTCTATAAAGCACGCTGGCGTCCAAACAGTCAGTTATATCATGTAGATCATTTATCTGGTTGGTCTCACTATCTGTGGCCTGTGGTTGGTGATCCTGTGAGGTACTCGCAGTGTTGGTGAATCTTTTAGATTGCACAGTTGAAATGCAAGTAATTTAATGATTTACATCAGTGTTGGTAAATCTCTTAGATCCTAAGCATCAAACTCCTCGTTAGAGAATGAGAAAAACTTTGATGATAGAGTAAGATTGATGATGCGCTGGCCCTTGAAAATTATATCAGATTGCACAATTGGAATGCAAGTAATTTAATTATTAGATTTTCTATTAATGTTTTTAAGTTTATTGTCAATGCTTAAATTGAATTATTACTTCATATTATACATATTTTGAATTCATGGGCTCACTTTTATAGTCCACTTGATGATTGGTTTAGCTTAATAATTATCTCAAATATTCATCCTAATAGGTTTAACAAAATAACATATTTGATCCCATTTTTATTTTTATTTTTTATATATGATTATAACATTTTAGAATAATTCTACAATATAAGCTCTACTCGTTGTGAATATGCAACTTTCTACCTGTAAGTAACTTACAGGTTATCCAAACAGAAAAACTAACTTATCTATAAGTAACTTACAACTTACATCCAAACAGGTTACCTGTAAGTAACTTTCACCTGTAAGTGACTTACAGGTAAGTTACTTACAACTTAAAAGAACTTACAGAGCCACACTTGTAAATCGAATCGGGACTATTGGCTAGTTTATTCACTATTAGCATTTTCCACTAATGGGCAGGCTGACTTGATTTTTTTACCCTAGGCACATCCATGTCACGGCATACCTAATGAATTAGCGTGTTGGATTTCCAAGAGATTGAGTAAATACCCAGGAAATAGGTAATTATTACTATTTCCTCCGTTTGAAAATCTAAGAAAATATTTGCATTGGGAATCGATTCAAATAGCTATTTAAACTTTTTGAACACAAGATGATGTATATGATATATTAATTCCGTCCATATGTTTTACTACAATATTTTGAGGCATGAGCCAAAAAATGAAGATGATCCAACACTCAGGTGGCCCACACCAAAAGAAATAGTAACTTTATAAAGTTTTTAACAGTAAGTATTTGATTCCTGTTTTCATATGGTGTGGTCTACTCGAGTTTTGGATGTACCTCATTTTTTTTTTCATACTATAAATTCAAAAGACATAATAGATGAACAGTGTGGATAAGCGAAACACATCACAGTGAGACCCATATATATTTTGTAATGGTTTTGATTTTCGTATAAAAAAATAAGCAGTCAAATCAGGTGCCTTGTAAATATACAGGAAATAATTATTATTCTTTTCCAAGGCATTTACCATTCCACTGGAAAATCAAACAGACCAGAAAACTCGCACAAACAAAGATATTACATAAAGTCCTTGTTAACATCTTAAGCTTTCCAGACTACCGCTCGTTCAAATCTAGATTCTCAACCATTCACTAACATACCTTAAAGAGTTTAAATAGCTTTTAATCTGATGCACTAACGAGGATCTAATTCAGTAATCGACACCTCAGTTATGGACCATGGCGATGCAATGCCCAGAGATTGATTCACCTCATATGTCTGCCTAAAGGACCCTGTCATAGACATGTCCGGAGCCGTTCTACTCAATAGTAAAAAATGCAGGCTGTGAAGGTGCTGAGAGAGTGATAGAGAAGCTGTTGAGAGCATCAGCAGAATCGACGACATGGTGGGCCTACTGATCACATCTTCTTGAATACATAGCAATGCAATGTGGATGCATCGCATCACTTCGCTGCTCGAGAAAGATACGCTTATAGTTGGATCAATCAGATCTAGAACTCTGCCATCATTCCAATGCTTCCATGCCTACAAAAAATTGCACCATTACCAAAAAAAAAAACTTGCTTTCAGAGTGGAAGTGTTGATGGGATGGATTAATAACATAAGGAATGTTGTTACTACTCATTTAAAGGTTCCATCCATTTTTTATTTTTAGAAAAGTGGGATCACACCACCTGTAACTGTGTTGAAATGATAACCATGCGTACATGGCTGGGCTCCACAAAAATAGGGGCCTCACCTATCATACGAAACCTACAACCCACGGCTACAGACTATACAGAAAAGGGCCAAGAACAGAGAGCATGTCCATCAGGTGGGGCCACTGTCCAAATTCTAATCTCCCCAGGGTGCAAGATCGAGCCATTCATCAGGTTAGGCCACTGTTAATCTAATGGTTAGAAAATTAATGACCAACAGTTTAGATTCAGTGTGCACACGTGGGACCTGATTTGTGGACAAGAGCATATTCGTGGTGGGTCCACCGAGACGTGGTTCATGAATCCAGCCCATACATTATGTGTGTCCTACTTGGTTAAGGGGTCAGTCCAAGTTAGATGCATCCAAATTGGGCCTCACTAGGTCTAGTCCAATTGACTAGTGTTAGTGTGCAAAGCATGCTGCCTACTAGGCAATGGGCCGACCTAACGGGCCTAAGGAAGGTACCTTGATGGGCTTTCCAGTCCCAAGTGTTTCTCTTAGTATTGGGCCTGATTGGGCCTTATATTTCCTCTTTTTTCATTTAATGGGCCCAAGGCCTCTTATGACGTGGGATAAACAATTGGGCAGCAAGGATTGTCTGCTACTTATTCCACAAGTTAAGGTAACACTCATTTTACAACAAACACTAGATAGGCCTTACAAGATGGAGATATGACCCACACACAAAAAAAAAAAAAAAAGGTTCACATAGGATTTTGGGTCAATCATCACATGAGAATTTATTTTCAGGGCTTAGAAATTCCACCAGATGCCTTGGAAAGGAGGTAGGGTCCACGGATGTGGCCCTATACGAATTCGGATTAAACAGATTTTCAGCGCAGAATTGGTTCTGGACCATTTTTTAGTCTCATTTGTGATCACATGGGGCTCATTCCTATTGAAGGAAAAATGTAATTTGGTAGCCTTATATATGGGCTTCAAAACCCACAA
Organism: Magnolia kwangsiensis; assembly: GCA_037074715.1. Classification (NCBI taxonomy): domain Eukaryota; kingdom Viridiplantae; phylum Streptophyta; class Magnoliopsida; order Magnoliales; family Magnoliaceae; genus Magnolia; species Magnolia kwangsiensis. The sequence continues at coordinate 208,261,365 of CM073571.1, read as the reverse complement.
GTTATTCCTCCTTAATCATGCATATACAATTATTTATGAAGGCTCAAACATGGGTGCTTGGAAGAGTTGTGCAGAAGGGAAAAAAAAAAAAAAACAGTTCAGAATTGATTTTTGTCCATTTTTGGATGTATCCCACGATCACATGGAGTCATATTCCATCATACTGTTAGGTGTAATTGATAGAACTATGCATGGACTTCAAAACCCATAAGGTATGGCCTACTAAATACATACATACAAATTTTGGCACAAGGATAAACATTGTTGCTTGGAATTTCTACACAAAAATATCCTACGCAACTCTATTGGTCCCATTTTAGGACCTAATTCCTGATCAAGTGGGGTCTGTTTGGGTCCAATTAAAACATTATTCCTACGGACATAGGTACATGATAGGAGTTTCCAATGATGGTCCCTACATATCTTGCACGTGGGACCCACCGCATGCGCCCAGAGATGGCCGAAAACTCATAAAATCAGACAGTTTTGTATTGGACAAGCAGCATAAATGAATATATGTACAATACGTAGATCAAGGTGGGTCTCATCCAGGTTTCACGTGACCTTATGAACTGTTAGGATGGCTAACAAATATTCTGGTGTGGCCCATTATTAATGGGTCCCCACATTATCATCTCCATCAATAACATCTCAACATCAGGATCATTATCCTCCATAGCATAAAGGAAAAAAAGACTAGGTGAAGGGGGGGGGGGGTGTACTCACCTTGATAGACTAGATGGATGGTTGAGATGGATGGATGGAGTTGATGGTGGAAGGGATGAGGTTGATGGCCCACCAAGATCATGTTTCCTTCTCTCTCTCTCTCTTTGTAGAAAAAATGGTGAAAATGTTAAAGGATGAGGAGTATTTATAGAGAAATGGATAAAAATGTACTTAGGTTAGATTAATGTGGTTATGATTAGTTTAGGCAAGGATTACGGTAAGTAATACATGATTGAGACTTAATGGTGCATTAAAGGGACATATGATGACATGGTATGATGACATCATGCATAGTGTGTGGTTTGGAGAAGGGTTGACTTTTGGTACACATGAGAGAGAGGTAGTATGGGAGTGTGACATCACACACATGGGTAGAGATTCTCTTACTCATGTGTGGTATGGTGCATGTGTGTATAGCATGTGTTGTACACATGTGTGAAATGAAATATACGATTCCATGCGCACATGATACGCCAACGATGTATCTCACTAACAAAGCATCGCACAAACATGCAGTTGGCACCTCTACTACTGCGGCGATGGGACGGTCGATATGAAATAGGTTTTGAGGCCTTGGGGTTCCGGTCAGTCAGGTGTGCACTATGCACGGCTAGTTCAGGTCTTGCCAAGGGCGTTGATTGTTGTGCACATAGGCATAGAAAATGGTAAAGAATAGACGAGGTCTTACATTGGTTACTGAAATTTTTTGTACATCATTGATCGATTGATGCGATCAATCGATGGAGGGTTTGATTGATCGATCACTTCAATCGACAAAGGCGGTTTGTGCGAAGTTACTTGATTTCTCAAGGTCAGTGCGAATTTTCCCATTTAAATGAAGCCTTTTACACATTTTGGAGGATCTAGAAATGAGAGAGAGAGAGAGAGAGAGAGAGAGAGAGAGAGAGAGGAGCTCAAGGGTGGAGCAGATCTAGGCTAAAAAATTTCGTTTTCTTAGTTCTAGAGTTTGTTTTTTAAGTTTTTCTTTGAGTTTAGTTCAATTATGACCATGGTTGGCTAATCTCTTATCTAGGGCTAACAAGTGAAGCTTCTAATTAGTTTATGATGCCTTAGTTTATTTGATTCAAGATTATGTTTGAATGGTGAATTATTTAATTGATTTCGTTTGAATAAATCTTTTTTATTTAGTTAATCCTTTGATACATTGTCAACTCTAGGTACATTGGATGCTTATAATTCTTTAAGATTGATTAGTTTAGTTTTTAGAAAAGTTTTGATATGTAAAATTCATTGATTTATCATAGGCTACGAGCATGATTGATGCTTTGGATTTCCTACAATCAACTATTTTGTTCTTCATGAGAGAAATGATCAATTGAATTCATATCTTTGTTTGATTTTGATTTATTGAATTGAACTCTCTATTATCTAATTGGAAGGAATCATTATTCTACTTCAATTGAGTTATCAAATTGAATAAATGAACTAAGCATTGTAGATTAATTAGGAGTGGATCATTGACACTCTAGTTTGTTATATTATTGAATTCCCTTCACTACTTTTCATCTTTCATACATTAATTTTAATTTAGCTTAGAAATGTGTCATATTGGCAGTTTGTATATAACTTATGATACAACCGAAGTTTATATATATATATATATATATATATATATATATATATATATATATATATATATAGAGAGAGAGAGAGAGAGAGAGAGAGAGAGAGAGAGAGAGAGAGAATCATCTGTGCATTGGTGTGCATATACCCCTTCGCACACCACAATATACTACCCATTGGATTATGAAAGTGGCTAAGATTAAAACAGAGATGGTGAGAAAAACTCGGCTCTCTCACATGAGTGACTAAAACTTGAACTTGACAGTGCTTCTTGGTTTGCGTCAGTATAAATCAATAAATAAAAATGATTTTAGATGAGTACTAAAGGTTAAAAAAGGTTATGGTTGCTAAAACCAATAAAAGAACAAGAACAAAGTGTTTGACTCAAATTCAGTCATGCATGTTATGAGTGCGTGTTGGGCATGCCAAGTGTCTTGAATTGAACGGAACACCAATAACCCTAGGCACTAAGATAGACCAAAAGACTGAGTTCCATATGGATTGACATTTTATCCAGCCACTGATCAAGAGATTAGGTGATTTATGAAAGGGAGGGATCATCCTCAAATGAGCTCTTTTTACCTTCCAGTTGAAAGAACTTTCAATTAAGTGGGTAATAATGACTAGAGATCCACAACGAAATAATATAAAGAGAAAATAGAGCCGAACCGAAGATGAAAGTGTTTATTAATGATCTTACAATATGATGCAGGGGAAGGACATGATGAGATCACTCACCATCTTCCTCAATCGATAAATATCTTAAATCTATAAGGTGCTCTTAAATTCACATTAGAAAATCTCGAATCTGCGAGAAGAAATATAATTTCTAAGAAGTTTTAATTGATATTTTGATAGATAAATTAATTACGAAAAAAATAAGTTTAACATCCTTAAATAACCCTAAACAAACCTCAAAACGCAATCAAAAGAGTCCTAATCAAATAAGGAAACAAAGTCCAAATATAATACAAAATTTTGTCATCTGTCAACCTGTTGTTGACCTATCGAGTCAACAAGTCAAAACAACAAAAAACTGTCAAGATATTTAAACAAAAATTTTGAGATTTTTGACAAGTCGACATGTTGAACAGTATTTCTGTAACGTCCGTGGAAATTTTGAATTTGAGAAAGAGTTTTCGTATCTCATCTCTATCTCATATCTTATCTCTATCTCATCTCCTATTTTATCTATATTCTTAATCCTTATTTCTTTTATATATCTCGAACTCTCCCTTGTATCTCTCAATCTCTCAAATGAATCTTCTTTTTAAAGAGGGTGTTTGACGCAGAGAAGGATGTGAGATTGAGCACCATCTTCCTCAGGGGAATAACTATTCCAAATCTACATAACTTCTTTGGAATCCACACAGAAAAACCTTGAATTCATGAGGAGAAGAAAATATAAATATTTCTAAGAAATTTGATATAATTTTATTAATGATGAAAATTGAGATTACACCCCTTTAAATAGGGATATTAAGCCATGGAAGAAGTTTCAAAATTAAACTACAGCTAAAACTCTTAGAAATCATGACTTACTATAAATAGTAAACTTACAATTTATAGACGGTCGTGATTCCTACTAGTGCGCATGGTTTTTGGCCAAAAGTAGTAAGTGTCCTATTTGGATTCACCATGCATTTCTCCTAATTATTCTAAGCACTTTTCATGTTGGGCACAACGCCTAAAAACCCAACGGATGAAAAGTTATACTCAAACTACAACTTATTATAAATAGTAAAAATGAAATTAAAACAGGGATTCAACCATTGATCTGATGGTATTTAGCAAATTTCACGTGGGTAACCCGGCGTAGCAAGATTAGGTGGCTAAAGTAGCTCATCCTACTTTAACATCATATATGATATGTTCGATAGCTCATTCCATTTTGCGAGATACATCCGTTTTAAATTCTGACGGTTAGGATCACTTCTATCGTTAACCGAGCCTTTTCTGATCTATCTTGGCCATGAAACTATCCGCGACCCGCTCTACATCAGTCCCCTCCACATTAAAACAACTCGTCCTTGAGTTCTCGCCCTACTTTGGTTTGTGATACTCGGTCAGGTCCATGATGTTGAAAGTCCGTGAGATCTCCATGTTGTCTGGAAGATCAACAATGTAAGCGCTGTCGTTAATCTTTCAGAGAATCGGTACTGGTCTAATTTTCTTGTTTTTCAACTTGTTGTATGTCCCAATCGGAAATCTCTTCTTGCGTAAATGGACCATAACTTGGTTGCCTTCTCAAACACCTTTTGTCGTCGATGCTTATTGGCTTGCTCATTGTACTTATCGTTCGAGGCATATAACTTGTCTTGCACCTCAACAAGAATGCCCATGATCTTGTCTGTCATATATTTTGCTACAACGCTCATACCTAGGAGCTTAGGCAAAGGGACTAAGTCAAGTGTGCGATGAGGTACTCGGCCAAAAATAACCTGGAACGGGGACTTCCCTGTTAAGTGGTTCACCATATTATTGAATGCAAATTTCACTTGAGATAAAGCTAAATCACATTGCTTCGATTTTTCTTCTAAAATATATCAAAGGAGGTTCCCAAATATGCGATTCATAACTTCAATTTTCCTATCAGACTGTGGGTGGTAGGTACTATTGAACTGAAGTCGTATACCAAACCAGTTCTACAAAGGAACCTGTTTTGCATATGTAAGTCATTAGGGTGACCTTCTCGGTATCTTACCCATGCATTCTTGAAGTCGTCGTTGTCGGCATATATATCCTTGAGGTGCATACAATAGTGGCTTCACGATAAGCGACTCGCCATAATCCTGCTGAACCTAACCCGTCTCATCTACCTCGTCTTCTATGGCCTGTTCCAGTTTCTCAACATCTGGATCTTCATTAACTTTTTCAACATTACTATCATTGATGGCGAGGATTGTCGCCTGTCATTGTGGACAAGTATTTGATAAGTGATTCAGTTGGCCAGAACGAAAGAAATCGTCAGGTCTTGGTCGAGCATAGGGTTTGGGATCTGCTTGGACCAGCAGCATTCGATACGTTCCTTTAGAGCCTAGCTTGCTTGCTTCCTTGATCTTGGTTCATAAGTGTAAGAAGTTGAGTGCATACTCTTACAGGCTCCTTCCTTCTAGGTTGGGGAGCTCATTGGGGTGGACCCACCACAGACCCAAGCGGTAGGATATGTCCGTGTGTTGGGACGTCCAAGCTACGCTTCTGCTTAGGTAGCCAACTTAATTGCATCATTCATCATCTAAACAGACAACTTCTGAACCCAATCGTGAATCATCACACGCAATCTATTGTTAAATCGGCCAACTTGTTGTGATTCAATCTTGACCAACTTGTTACGCGTTGCCAAGTAGTAGAATTCTTCTGTATAATCTCTCACCGACCGACTATCCTGCAAAAAATTTTAATATTGTTGGAATAGTACCTTATCATAGTCGTTAGGAAGAAATGATGTGCATAATAGCTGCTTCATCGGCTGCTTTATGTGGATTGGTGCTTTCATTTGTTTAGTTTGTGCGAGTTGTAGTTGTTTCCACCAAACTGAAGCTCCACCCTTTAACTTGTAAACCACAAGTTTGACTTACTTCGTTTTGAAGGATTTCCATATGGTCGAAGAATCACTTGACTTCAGAAGGCAATCAAGACTAGAGGTGGGCATCGGTCCAGATCGGAGCGGAATGGGTTGATCAGATTCGAAATGACAATGCATTGACCCGAACTCAATCAGAGTTGGAATTAAATTTGGGTCACCTAATCCGAACAGATCTGATATAGGCTTTGCCTGACCCGAACCGAGTCCAACTCGGTCGGAGAAACCCAGTCGGATCGAGTTGAGTACTATTCGGATATGTGTGAATTTAATTTAACGTTTCATACAATGTGGTCCACTCCAACCTTTAATATATGTTATTTTTTTGCTCAAGGCCTAAATTGATATGTCAAAATAGATGAACGGCTTAGATAGAACATATACATCAAGGTGGGCCCGCATGGCTATGAAAGAGCTTTTCACCTCTGTATTGAGGTTTTCACTCGTGCACGATAAGATATTGCAATACTTGCTTTTCTTCACTCAAGCATATGCACAATTTTAATTTTGAATTTATATTAGTGAGTTGTGTGGGTTTAATCACGGGGTATGTGTTATATCCAAACCGTCCATCCATTTGGTGACCTCGTATTAAGGTTTGAGACGAAAAATAAGATAGATCTAACCATCAAGTGGACCACGCGAGATATTTAGAGGTGAAAATTATTCTCTATTTCTATTTGTGGTGTGGTCTAAATGATCTTTGGATATTATTCATTTTTTAGATAATACTCTGCAATTATATCTAAAAATATATGAACGGTTTACATATAATAAATACATCACTGTGGGGCCCATATAACTTTGATATTCTTTGAACCGTTCGTACAACTCGGAACTCGAGGAGCGTCCGTCTCTTCTTCGCACGTCCCTGGCCAGCTAGCAGTGGATAGCTTAGTATGTAACTTATTACGCTACGTGTACTGAGTAAACTCTGTGGGGTCCACCATGATTTGCATATTTTATCTACTTTGTCCATCCATTTTAACAAATAAGTTTATGGTTTCTTCCCAAAAATGAGATATATCCAAATCTCAAGTGGACCTTAGCACAGGAAATAGTGTGAATTGAAATTCTACTGTTGAAAATTTCTTGGGGCCCACAGAAGTTTTGGATCAAGCTAATATTTTTTTTTCACCTTCATCCATGTTTGCGTAATCTTATGAACGGATGACGAATAAAAATCACCGTGGCCTAGCAAGGTTTCAACGGGAAAAGCCACTATGGGGCCATGGAACTTTGATATCCTTTGAATTGTTCGTACAACTCAGAGCTCGAGGAGCTTTAGTGCTCGTCTCCACATGACACGTACCTACCTCAGTAGCTATATAGCTGGAGGGTATATCAGCGGACTGACAGACATCAGGGTGGGAAATGGATTGTCTACAACCCTTGGCACCAGCCCGGTGGGTCCCACCATGATATATGTGTTTCATCCATTCCGCTCATCCATTTTAACTGATCATTTTAGGGCTTGATCCCAAAAATGAAAAGGATATAAATCTAAAGTAGACCACACCACAGGAAAAGAATGGTGATTGGATATCCACCATTAAAATCCTCCTAAGGGCTACTGTACTGTTTATTTGACATCCAATCTAGTAATTAGGTTATACACACCCAGATGAAAGGGAAAAAACAAAGTTAAGCGTGATAAAAAAATCTGTGGCCTTCAAAAAGTTTTTAATGGTTGACACCGTTTCATGCAATGTGGTCCATTTGAGATTGGGATATATCTCAATTTTAGTCTCGTACGATAAAATGATCTAGAAATATATATAGACGGCGTGGATGAAACACATACATCATGATGGGGCTCATAAAGCACTGACCACCAACAATTAGCGGGCGGCAGGTGAGCAGCCAATCCGCCCGCTACCATGGTGTTGTAGGGAACTCTGTTATTTTAGGATAAAACAATAGTCGGGCACGTAATATATATATATATATATATATATATATATATATATATATATATATATATATATATATATATATATATATATATATATGGTCCGGATCTGTTTGGTCCGAATCGAATCCAACCCGAAAATATTTCGGGTCTGAATCATGCTACCGATCCTACCGATCCTGACCATCAGTTCTGTTCGACTCGAGTCAGATCCACCGAATCAGGTATAAAATGCCCAGCTCTAATCAAGACTACCAAAAAAAGAAATAAAGGATATAGACAACGTTAGTTTTTAACTCCGAATATATACTGTAGCTATGTATAGTGCGATTTTAATCCGTATATAAAAAAGTACCACACTATTAATAATTAGCTGTAGTGTCAGGGGCTTTATAAGGCCTTAAAACATATATGTTTTCTATCTAAGTTGTCCATATATTTTGAAATATTATTACAGGACATGAAACCAAAAATCAGCTAGATAAGCGGACCACACAGTAGAAAACATGGGGATTAAATCACATATGTTTCCTATTGTGTGGTCCACTTAAGCCTTTAATCTATATTATGTTTGGGATGATGAGCTGAAATAATTTATTAAAATTAATGGAGGAAATGGATAATGTAAATGCATAATGGTGGGCCCCATGGAGCCCTTGGGAGGACCGTCTGTGACCCTACGCCCAAAATTGGGCGCGCATTCAAAACAGCCATTTCTCTCTTACTCCATACCCTAAACCCGTTCTCTCATCTTCCTCCCTCTTTCTCGGTTCCCAATTCCCTCTCTATCTCAGTTTCCACCGTCAGCACTCTCCCTCTCCTTCTTCCTCTCTCGAGTTCCCTCGCCCTCGCCGTCTCCCTCTCCCTCTCTCGAGCTCCCGCGCCCTCACACCTCCTTCAACAGCATCGGCTCTTCAGCAGCGCTGCCTCCACCGGCTCTCCCTCTCCTTCTCTCGAGCAACTAGGTAATTCTTTTCATTGATATATTTAGAGGATACTGAGTTGTTTTTCTAGTTTTGGGATTATTTTTATTTTTATTTATTTATTTTTTTTGATTTCCTATTACATGCATAAACCCTGATCTGCCACTGATTAAAATCTAATTCCAGTTCCTCAACAAAAACTTGCATAAACAGAAGAAAGGACAAATAGCAAAATACTGAATTCAGGAGTCTAAAACTACACAACACTAGGGCCATTGAACTGGGGAATTAGGATGATACCACCAGCCATTATCAGGCCAATGCAAATAAGATGATTACCTTTCATGGTCAAAATCGACTGAATCATTGATTGGTTAGAAGATGCATTACTTGCAGCTTCTCAATTTCCACTTCGCTGTTGGCATCTGCATCTCCCACATCCACATCAAGCTCTTCCACATCCACATCCTCGTCGACACCCTCATACTGGGTATAAATCTTCTGAGGGATTTTTGGAGGTGGGGATGGCAGAAAAGGAAAGCCTGCCTTATCTTCTGAGGTTTCATTCTCTGGAGCAGTAGCAGTTTCCTGTCTCAAACTTCTCCTCCAATTCAATGGCTTCAATGAATTCATCTACTGCATGAGCAGCCATGCTAGTTGGAGGCAACAAATGTCCTGCTTCTGAGCCCTTTATCCAAGGAAGCAGTGCTAGGAGAATCGTTCTTTCCTCGTTTATTCTTGATTGCATTTGCTAGGGGCCTACGAACATTGTTCCCAGTTGGGATTTTGTTTATCAGCTCAGCTTCCTTGCTGTTATTTTCCACTTGGGCAGGTCCTTGCCACCGAGTAAGCTTCTCTAATTTAATCTTTCCTGACAAAAGTCCCTCTCTTCTTCTTGATAGTACTTGTTTTGATTCCTCACCAACTCCCACGTCGCCTCGCAGCCTTTTCCTATTTGGAGATGCATGGTTCTGCACTTCATTCCTTGGACTCATCTGGTGATCCTCATTAGCCTCTCCATCACTAACAATGTTAACACTTGAACCTTCTTCATTGGCACCTGCTCTCACAGTATCTGAACCAAGCTGATCCCCCGGTCTTTGAAGTCGAGCTTGTGTTCTTTTTAGCTCCTCTTGTGCACGTGAGTAACGATTATGTGCTTTGATGAACTTTTTATTTTTTGATGTAATCGTTTTACAATATATTGAACTGATTCTGTTTGTGAATTCTGTTGTTCCTCCTATTCTGTGGTGGATTGGATGCATCATTTGTGTTTTTATTAAGCAGAAATTTCTTTAAGGATTCAAATTTATGTCGTTGTTGAGGTAGTTTTTTCTGAGAAGAGTTTGTTATAATCAGTTCTGTTATGCTGAAATTTGATTTGTTATCATGTAGTTTTAAGATTGTTGGCTACGTTGTTTTCAATGGTTTTTTTAAATTTATTTTTTAATTTTTTATTTTTTTTCCTGTAATTTGTAGTTGTTATAGAGATTGAAGGATTTAGTTTAGTTGTTATTGACGTAGATATGCTTTTTATGTTGGCGATGGTTATGAAGATTTATTGTGATTGTAGATGCTCAGTCATGTGGTTTTGTTTGTTTAACACATCTTTCTTGTTTCATGTTTTTAGTCTTCAACAGCTAATGATGTTTTATGGCATTTGAAAGGATATTTGATACGTTCTTGTGTCTTCATTTTTATTATTTAGTATATGTACAACACCATTTTACAAAACTAAGTTGATGTTATTGTAGCATTGGTTTGCTTTTGCAGTTTTCGGGTTGCTGGGTTTATGCTTCGACTATATCCAATTTCTTGTTTGGAAGTTGGGATTCATGATTCCAACTGGGTTTTGTTATTGGGGTCATCACATGGTTCTATTATTGCATTCATTTCTTTGTAGTGAGTTTGGTTTCATGTTACATGGATTTTGTATTAGGCGTTGTTGAATGGTTTTCTTATTAGGTGTTGTTGAATGGTTTGCTTTTGCAGTTATCTGTTTGTTGAAATGGCTGGATGAGATGGCATGCTATCTGTTTGATGAAATGGCTAGATTTCATGCATGCTATTTGTTTGATGAAATGGCGTGCTATCTGCCCCTGCTGATTTTTCAGGCTGCTAGGTACTGCTGCTCCATTCCCTATTTTGGGTTCTTCAGCCTCGCTCAGTTCAGGGATGTCTGTTCATTTCCGTCTGGATTTCTTCTTGTTAGGCCTTTTATGATGTTTTTGTACATTGCATGGATGCTTACATGATTGGCATGGCCCGGTTTATCTTTTTGTTGGGCCGGCCCGATTACCTATAAATCTCATGTTCAATGAATTCAAAAAAAAAAAAGAAAAAAAAAAGAAGGTGAGCCATGAGGCAGATGCTTCAAGATTGTTGTCCTGCACGAAAAACAAGTAGCAGAAATCATCTAGTAACTTGATTGTAAACTGCATTTCTGAGTTGGGAATGCCAATTGTAGGAACTTATGGGCCATCAGGCAACAATATCATTCTGTTGGGCTGATGGCATTGCATTTCTAGTGGGTTGGGCTCTGATTTGTCAGTGCCTCCATCACACCACTTTTGCCAGATGACGAACACTGCCTTGGGTTTCATTAAATTCAAGAGTGCTTTCCCAGATTTTTAGTATGTCAAAACCTGTTCCTTGCTTACCCAGTCTGCACTGGTGATTTCTATGCTGGACACCAGTGCATTGAGAGTACATGAATTCTGCAGAACCACTCTGGAAGAATATCATGACAACTGTAAGGTTTCCAATGGGTGAAGTCCACGTGTGCCCAACCATATCTAACCTGCATAAAGGATGGATCTGGTTTGTGGTCGGACTCAGGTCAGAATACATGATGGGGATGGGCTATACAGCAAAAAACTATACAAGTGCTTGCTATAAAAGTAAAGGGATGCACGGACATGGGAGAAAAGTTTTTGAGTTGGGCAGGCTTGAGCTTAAGAATCAGCTCAAGGTTCTAAGGGTTGATTTTCAACATGTGATGTGTCACAGACTCACAGGTTTTAAAGTTGCTTGTAGCATTCTAAGGGTTAGTGACTTAGTGTTCTGTGTATTATTATTAACCTTTTACAAAATGGATTTTATACTGTTATAAATCAGAAAAGGGACATTTCAAGATGTTTGTCTTGTCTTGTCTGCCTATAATAGAAACTGAACACAACTGGTAAGGTGGCATTTTCTTGATCCTGATATGCATCATTCATGTTTCATAAGGATTAAGGAGGGTGCATGCGAGGAGAGGTAAGCAACTAGCCGGGTGCTGGGTGATCTCATGCACATTGATCAAAATTCCACAGTTTGTATTTCGTCATGCATACATGTAAACCACCACTTTTTTCATGCTTTCATTTTCTTTTTGTTTTATTTCAATATGGCAAGCCCTAATTTACCAAACCATGCTTGATTTGTGTTCAATTGGGGCCCATTTGGTCAACTTTCAACAGGTCAACCTGATTTTTTATTTTTTTGAAACGATGATAATTTATTGCAATAAGACCAAAGGCCTAACAAATTACCAAAGAGAGGCTAAAACAACAAGAACTACAATATCACACAACTGATCTGCCCCCATAGCCTTAGCTGCAATAGCCCATTCCTTAACCAATTCTTTTGCCATGAAAACCTCCCCTGAAGATCTCTTCCGTTTCCTGAAATATCAGTTGTTCCACATCCGGTTTTCTTATGTGTGTGCTTACTTCTGAACATTAACATGAATCTGTTACTCCGTTTCAAACTACCTTACATTTTTGTTTTTATTTGCAGATTTTGGTAGAGCACATCAGGGAAGTTCTTCCAGGATATAAAGCCTGCAGACAAATTCTGTCAGTAGTGTTGTGAATATGAGATTTGCAATTCATTTTTTATGGTCATTTTCAGGTATTGATTGGCAGACTTGTTATTTCACAGGAATGTTAGTTTTTTATATGTGAATTGATGGAGACATTTGTCATTTGGGTAGCTTTGATTGGCAGACTTTTAAATATGATATTTGCAATTCAGTTTCAATTGTCAGTTACAGGAATTGATTGGCAGACTTGGTTATTACATGGGCATTTTAAGTCAGTTTCAATTACCATAACTTTCATTAGGAATTCTGACAATATGACAGACCCGTGATGGAGTGGAATGGTGGAATAGGACACATTCCAGAATCACTAAAATGAATGCAAATGTGGTTGTGAATGTTCTGTAATTCCTATTACAAATTATAAATGCAAATAGGTTGTGATGGTAAAAACTTATCCATGCGCTAATTCATTGACCGACTTTTCCTGATTGCAGCAGATTTTAGATTTTGAAACTAATGCAGACGCTTGTGATGTGATGCAGATCAGTGGAGATGCATGCTAAGTGGTTCATAGATTAACCTTGTTTTTTTGTGATTGCTGAGTTTGGTTGCAGGTTTTGTGAAGTGGTTTGTATCAATGGTTTTTTATTTTTATTTTTTCAAATCAATGGTTACTTTCCTTTTGTGCACTCATTTTTAAACTGATAGCCATTGATGCAGACCTGTCACCACATGTAGGAGTAGTACTTGGGCTTCATGCACTCATTTGTGTAACTGATTGACTTTTCCTTATTGCAACAGATCATAGACTTTTGTAACTAATGCACATGCTTGTGAAGTTATGCAGATCGATGGATGGTTGTGAAGTGATTCATTGACTTATTCTGTGATTGCAGTGATGGGTTGCAGGTTTTTGTGAAGTGATGCACATTAATGGATTTTTTTTTTTCCAAATCAATGGTTACTTTTCTTTCTTGCACTCATTTGTAAACTGATTCATGCACTCATGTGAACTGGATTGTATCATGTGATTGCAGCAGATTCTAATCTAATTTGTCAACTGATTCATAGACTAAACTCCAGACAAATCTGTGAACTGGAACTCATTTGTGAACTGAACTTGAATTGGAATGTGGACTGTAGCTTGAACTGAACATTTTGTTGAAGTCCATAACATTGGAAATTCTGTGAACTCAAATGCATTGCTAAATTCATTGCTATTAAATTTTCCAGTGGACTATGGATCAAGCTGAACTCAGTTGCAACTCCAACTGAGAACATGCATTTCTAAACTACAGAACACTGCAAATTCCTATGAACTGAACTTTTTGCTGTCCAAAATTATGCTTTTGCTATTGTGCAAAAGTCACTTCCTTCTGCGACTGTTGCTATTGTGCAAAAACCGCACTCCTTCTGCGAGTTTTGAAAAGTCATAGGATGGCATTGATGTAGGAAATCGCACTTTTGCTATCGTGCATATGCCCGTAAGTCTTATATCTCTATTTCCTTTAATTACTTTTTTTTGGTCCTTGTGCCAAGCAGTTCACCGTTCGGATGCATCAGCCAATCAAATTATCATTGTGAGGAAATAGCCCTCAAATTGCAGTTGGGTTTCTTTCTAATCTGACTTTAAGGTAACAGATTGCATTTTGGCAATCAGATCCTCAATGTGAATAGCTGCGATTTCATTCGATGGCACACACCCAAATTGCCCCACCATGAAGATCACCTGGCCCCAAAATCAGGCCAGGCCACTCATCGGATGTGCCAGACTGTTGGAATCAATGGACAACTGTCGATCTAACTCTACATCCAGGTGTGGCCCACCTGGTGAGTAGATCAACCTGATTATTTTTTTATTTTTTATTTTTTATTTGGGTATATTCAACATGTAGAATTGTAGGTCAAACTCAAGCTAAAAAGCTTTATAGTGGATCAGCCTACTTGCCTACTTTTAATGAACGGTGCAAAACACATGCTAGATTAGCACTTTTATTTATTACTTTTTCTATCTGTCCTCAATGTTCTTTTTATTATTATTTTTTCTCTCACTTTCTAGCCTGTTTCGAATGATGTGTATGATTTTTAGTGTGTTTTTTTTTTTCTTTTTTTTTTTTTTTTTTAAATTTTTATTTATTTATTTATTTTTTAATTGAAGGTCATTAATGAAGCTCAATTTCTGTGGTCCAGATTATTCAATTCCATGTGGATGGAAGGTCCTCCCAGTTTCCAGTGCTGTACATCTAGACATATCTCTTCATGGATGTGTCCTTGAGTTCCATCATTGGAGATGGGAGGTAATTACTGTTACTTTAATGATGATGATGGTTATTTTAGTTTGTGGGGTCCACTATTTCACTCTCTTGATTGATGATGGTTATCTTGGTTTGTGGGTCCCACAAGCATCTAGTATTGTATACACAAATGTATAGGTCTATAACTAAAAATTTGAAAGGATGGGTAGATTTACTCCAAGGAACTTTGGTTGATTTATTTAATGAGAGATGCTCACATCCAGCTTGTTGGACCAAAACATTTAAAGCTTCTTTCCTGCCTTTCTTCAATGAGCTTTCTTCATATATAACGCCTATGTTAGGTAAGGATAAAACAGCTGAAGAAAGAAGGATTGCCATCTGTATTTTCGATGATCTTGCAGAACAATGTCGAGAAGCGGCTCTTAAATATTATGATACCTATCTACCATTTTTACTGGATGCTTGCAATGATGAGAGCCCTGATGTTTGACAGGCTGCTGTTTATGGCATTGGAGTTTGTGCAGAGTTTGGTGGATCTGTGACCTCTTGTGGGAGAGGCTCTTTCCAGTCTAAATTTTGTTATAAGGCAGCATAGTGCACTCCATTCTGATAATGTGATGGCATATGACAATGCTGTCTCAGCTCTGGCGAAAATTTGCCAATTCCATCGTGACAGTATAGATGCAGCTCAGGTTGTTCCTGCTTGGTTAAGCTGCTTGCCAATTAAAGGTGATCTGATTGAAGCTAAAGTTGTACACGACCAGCTTTGCTCAATGGTCGAAAGGTCTGATATGGAGCTTTTGGGTCCTAACAATCAATATCTTCCAAAGATTGTTGCTGTTTTTGCTGAGGTTATATGTGCAGGCAAAGATCTGGCTACTGAACAAACTGCGAGCCGGATGATTAATATCCTGAGGCAGCTTCAGCAAACATTGCCACCTTTGGCCCTTGCATCGACCTGGTCTTCCTTGCAGCCCCAGCAGCAGCTTGCATTGCAATCCATCCTGTCATCGTAAGGATCTTGTCTTGAAACTGTCTGGTTGGTTTGTCTATTTTCTGTTCTTTACCCATTCTTTATATATGCATCTCTTCCTTGCATGGTCCTGCAATGTGGTTGTTAATGCATGAAAGCTGTGCGAGGTGTAGATGTGGTTCTGGTGTAGAATGTGTATATTACATGCGATAAAAGCCTATTCGTTATCTCTGCCGCATCTGAGAGAATTTTATTTTATTTTATTTTTTTTAAGTGGCAGGTTTGGGTTGGAGATTTTTGGTCGTGGGGATGGAGAAAAACTTTTGAAGTTATGGAGGCCATTCTTGTAGCAGTTTTGGGGCTTGGGATTTTTTCTTTTTTCCTTCGTTTTTGTGAAAGTGAGAAACATTTTGAGTCATGAACTTACATATGTTTGCTTCCTATATCTTGTCGCTCTGTTGTTTCATAGACAATATCAAATGAGATGGTGTTCGGAGAAGTGAGGGCATTTCCTTATCTATCAAGTTGCTGCCCAAAAAGAGTTGATGATCTAATTCCACTTTAGACAAACTTGCATTCGATGTTTGAAACTTTGTTGTTTAATGCAAGTTGCATTTATTTTTAGTGAATAGAGCTTAATAAAGCAACTTTAACTTAAATATGTTGTATAATGCATTAAAGTGTGTTAGAAGAAATGTAGGATGGTTCTAATTTTGAAATCATATCCAGTGTTATGCCGCTTAGTATGCTCACGTTCCTGCGTTGAAAGTTCTGACTCCATACTCATCAGAAGATGCTCGGGGCCTTTTAAAAGCTGCTGTTAGAGATCTTGATCCTGTAGTTTTTCTTGAAAATGAGTTGCTGTAAGTAGCTTTTTGAACGTGGAACTATTTTTGTCATGTGAAACTTGGAAATATTTATCTGATTAGCATTGATTTTGGGATGCTCCAGATATGAAGTCTTTCCCTGCTTCAGGGAAAGTTCTTGATTCCAGTTTTTGCCTTCCAGTAGGAAAAGCTAAGGTATGATTTTTTGGTGTGCATCATACGTTATCTGCGAATTTAATGTTTTTCTTCAAGTTCCTCATCTCATGCCCTCTATTAACAGATAGAATTAGCATTGATTTTGGGATGATCCAGATATGAAGTCTTTCCCTGCTTCAGGGAAAGTTCTTGATTCCAGTTTTTGCCTTCCAGTAGGAAAAGCTAAGGTATGATTTTTTGGTGTGCATCGTATGTTATCTGCGAATTTAATGTTTTTCTTCAAGTTCCTCATCTCATGCCCTCTATTAACAGATAGAACGAGAAGGAAAAGATGTGACCATTACAGCTTTCTCAAAGATGGTGGGTTATGCCCTCCAGGTGCGTGTGCTCTTTCTTTTAAGCTGTCGGGCCAATAACCAGTATGTGATCAATAGGTTTATTCACAAGTTGCTTATGTATGTTGCACTCTTTTTGGAATTTGGTTGGTGCTTATCTTCATTGAGCTATAATAAGCTTTAGGCAGGGCAAACCAGGTTCTTTAGTAAGGGTTGCAAGCCCAGCCTGACACTTGAGCGCAAAAGGCCTAACCCAAGCTTCGCATGGGTGTAGCATAAGCTGGCCAAAGCCGAAGACCAAAAGCATTTTCTCTTTAGATCCAGGAGCTAGATGATGAAGTCTTGATAGAGAATCGGAGTTAGAATGTGGTTGGTGTTACCATGTTAGAGTAAGGCTGTAGTGGTTATTCTTAGAGTTGTGTTTCGGCGAACCTGCTAGCAATTCTGGATGGTTTTGGGTCTGATCCTATAACTTGCTTTGTTTGATCATCGTTCTCTGCTCCTGTTATACTTACAACCGGCGATCTGTTGTATTCTGAAATTTGTTTATTTAGAAATGTGAATGTAGGATACATTGTATGATTTGATTGCTATTTGTAATATGAATGCATCATTTTCTTTCCAGATTGAATTTTATGTACTATTCCTAGCAGCATTAGTTGTATTAATCAATCACATTATGTTTTTGCAATAATAATTTACATCACTGTTATAAATTTTAAATTAGCTACGGATATTAGCCGTAGCTCTTGTTCTCAGAACCATAGCTGTTGCTACTATATTGCTGCGGCTTTCATTCTACTTATCCGTAGCTGTACGTACATCCACTACAATATAGCTACGAATTATATTCGTAGCTGTTTTTATTCCGTGCTATAGTTTTTGACTTTTAGCTCAGCACCAGTTGCTACGGACATGCTGCGGACTATAGCCATAGAAATAGTAATTAAGCTACGGTTTTTATTCGTAGCGTCTGCCCCTTTTCTGGTAGTTAGTTCACCACGAGTATCATCCTACGATCAGGTTGGCTATGAGTTCTAACAATTGCTGGTGGCAGATCGTTGACAAGAACATGGAGCTGCCTTAGGGCCTCCGTTATGCGATCTGTCATATGATCAATGAGAATTTGCGGCCCTTGCATGATTTGTCGATTCTCTCGTTGTGTCACTTCAAAAGCTGCCACTATTAAAGGATAATTTCCTTTAATACAAAACTAATGCAGGGAAGGACGTGATGTTGAGCACTGTCTTCCTCAATGGGATAATTGTTCCGAATCCACGAAACTTCTTTGGACTCCTCACAGAGAAACCTCGAATCCACGAGGAGAAGAAAATAAAAATAATTCTAAAAATTTTGAAATAATTTTATTGATGATGAAAAATGAGATTACACCTCTTTAAATAGGGATACGAAGCCATGGAAGAAGTTTTGAAATTAAACTACAACTAAAACTCCTAAAATTCACAACTTTCTATAAATAGTAAACTAATTATTTATAGACGGTTATGATTCCTACTAGTGCACATGGTTTTCAGCTAAAAATAGTATGTGTCATATTTGGCTTCACCACGTTGTTCTCCTAATTAATCTAAGAACTTTTCATGTTGGATGCAACTCCTAAAGCCCAATAGATGAAGAGTTATACTCAAATTAAAACTTATCATAAATAGTAAAAAAGAAATTAAAATAGGGATTCGACCGTCGATCTGATGGTATTTCGGAAATTCGGCATGGGCAACCCAACTGGGTGGCTAAAGTAACTTGCCCTACTCCAAAATCATATATGGTATGTCTGATAGCTCATTTTGGTTTGTAAGATATGTCTGTTTTAAGTTCTGATGGTCTGAATCACTTTTGTTGTCGACCGGGCCTTTTATGATCCATCTTGGCCGTGAAACTATCCAAGACTCGCTCTACATCAGTGTCACAAGAGTTCTACTTAGATATTAACAAAAGAGCATCCTATGTACAATTGAAAGAGAGAGAGAGAGAGAGAGAGAGAGAGAGAGAGAGAGAGAGAGAGAGATTAGATTTTGGAGAGTTTAGATCCTATAAGTTTATTGTCCTTCTTTTATTTTTATTTTTTTTGTACATTTAATGTAATTTGAGTTGATATATGCAATGAATGGTGTGAATCGGATACATGTTTATTGCATTGATCTGTAAGTAAATATGATGTAAAGATGATGGAAGTTTAAAATTTCATGTGAAGTTTCTTGTTGCAGAGATTGATTAATGTACATATGGTCGAATCAGATTAGTTCTTTACAAATCATACGATACTTAAGGCCAAAGTATACAAGGACTCTAACTTTTATATCAATCTGACCATCGAATGGGCCACACTAGCCAGATCTAGAATTGTTTAATAAGGAAAGCCTAGATTTCTGCACAAGTATTGATATCGTTTAGCGTAGAAGGTCGAGATGGGTCATCGGTGTGTGTGGATACACTAGCCAGATCTAGAATTGTTTAATAATGAAAGCCTAGATTTCTGCACAAGTATTGATATCGTTTAGCGTAGAAGGTCGAGATGGGTCATCGGTGTGTGTGGTTAGATCCACACCACTCATCCAATGTGTAGAGGTAAAATATACCAACACCTCAAGAATCTGGATAATTCAATCATCCGGTGGTCCACCCCGATTATCATTTGCTATTTAATTTCAGAATCTTAAAAAGAAAAAAAAATTAAATTTTGATAATTAAATTTGATGAACATATTCTTTCAATTATTTGGTCATTTAGGGTTTGGCCACCTAGGATGATAATCAAAGGTGGGTTGCATCGAGTAATATAACGAAATGAATAACAATGTTGTAGATATAATTGATACAATTTTTGAATTCAAACTAGCCTGATTACCTTGTGGATTATAAATTATTAAACTTAGATGAGTAATATAATGTGTCTCATGATTCGTTGGAATTAGAATAAATTGTTTCTTATGGTTTGATTGATTAATGTATTAATTAGAGTGTGTTGTTATAATATTGTTAATTTAACTACTATGAATGTATGATACGGTATATCACATGCTAATTCGTGCCAAATTTCATAAATTATGATAATTGTACATTAAATTCACATATGAATGATCTGATTAAGACAAGTAACTATGATAGTTATGAGAGCCCTCCCTAGAAGAAATGTTGATCTTGGTAGAGTGTTACCAGATGCGGGCCATGCCCAAGCATACTGAAAAGTGGAAACCTACCCAACGAGTGGATGCTGGTTGATGATCTCCAACTTAAGTAGATGTACGATCATCCTATCTGATGCATTCATCCATTATTTACATCTATATAATTATGCATACTCTGTTTCTATTATATCTTAATTTCAATAAGCATTAACCATGCTGGGCACTAAGCCTGACCAACTTATATTTTTATTGATGAAAAAACCATACAAATGAGCAATTAACTAATGAGTTGACACATGAACAAGAAGTTGTGGTTGAACTGAAGAACGTTTACGACCAACATAAAATGTAGCAGTATCTATTAGAAGAGGAATTGGCCGCATTTAAACCGTTCATAATTATTTAATTAGAATTTTACTTGTTAGGATGATATGATTCATATATAATAAATAATGGTATTAGTTGTAGGATTTTAAGTATTTGATTGGTTTTATTTAATTGAATTATTATAGGTCTATAGCAAGCATTCATTGGTTGCCTAATTTATGGTAATTGAATGTTAATAGATGTTGAGAATGGACGAATGTTGATGCTAAAATCATTTTGTGTGAATGATTGTGAAAGGACCTAGTTAGAATGTAAAATGAATATTACTCTTGCCTGTGATTAATCGTATAATGGAATAAATTAAGTACATTTTGTGTACAAGTTATGAACCGAAACTCAGGTCTGAGGGTGCACACTCTATACTCGAATTTCAGGGTGTGATAATTCAACCTGTCAAACAATATTTTGACCTATCTAAACTGTCAGAAATAAGCCAACAAGCAATCTAGAGTAGTATTTTAACCTGTCGAACAATATTTTGACCTGTCTAAACTGACAGAAATAAGCTAACAAGCAATCTAGAATAGTATTTCAACTTGTCGAATAGTATTTCAACCTGTCTAAACTAGTAGAAATCAGCCAGCAAGCAATCTAAATTTTTCGGCGGAATTTTGACTCGCCAACCTCAAATGTCGACCAGTCGAACTATGTTGAATCTTTGTCAATTTCTCCTTGGACTTCTTCCAGTCCATATGCATTAGAAACATGCTTGATTCTCATCGTACATCATAATTATACTTATAATCAGCTAGAGATAATTACGACAGTTTGTTCACCGCTTAGTGGGAGCTAAGCTTCAAGGAAAGCGGTTGCAGTTGTGGATAGGGTGATTGTCTGTTCCAAAGCCGACCAAGGTTGAGCAGTGGTGAGACAGTCCGTGGCGGACAAATCTCCGACCTTCTGTTTGAAGACCTGGCGAGGGGCATCAAATCCAAGTTCAATCCAAATTGCTAATCAGTGATGGGCCTCAAAGGAAAAGCTCTAACAAACCACACTTGTAAATCGAATCTGGACTGTTGGCTATTTCTTCACCGTCCACATTTTCCACCGCTGAGCAGACTGGTTTGATTTTTTGCCTCAGGCACATCAATGTCAAGGCATGCTTGATGAACATTGAGAACTTGTACAAACAAAGATATTACATAAAAAGTCATTATTAATCATCTTAAACTTTACCGACCGTCTCATTAAAATCTAGATTCTCAACATTTCACTAGCATAAAGAGTTTAAATACCATCTAATCTGATGCACTAACGAGGATCTAATTCAGTAATTGACACCTCATTTACAGACCATGGCGATGCCATTCCCGGAGATTGATTCACCTCACATGGCTGTGTATGGGATTCTGTCATAGACATGTCCGGAGCCATTCTACTCGCGACAAAAAATGCTGGTTGTGAAGGTGCTGAGAGAGACATAGAGAAACTGTTGAGCATGAGCACAATTGATGACATGGTGGGCCTATCAATCACATCTTCTTGAACACATAGCAATGCAATGTGGATGCATCGCATCACTTCGCTGCTTGAGAAAGATTCACTTATAGTTGGATCAATCAGCTCTAAAACTGTGCTATCTTTCCAGTGCTTCCATACCTACAAAAAGTGCACCATTATAGAAAAAATGCTTTGAGAATGGAAGTATTGATGTGATGGATTCATAACATGAGGAATGCTGTCCTACTCATTTGCAGGATCCATCCAAATTCTAATCTCCCCAAAGTGCAAGATCCAAGCCATTCATCAGGTGGGGCCACTGTGAACCTATGGTTAGAAAATTAATAACCAACGGTATATATATTCAGTGAGCACACATGGGTCCTGATTTTTGGACAAGCATGTTCATGGTAGACCTTCACAATGGGTGGAAATCACCTTGGACATGTGTGCCATGTAGTGTGCAGGGAACGAAACCCTGGCTTCTCATTCGAGAGTAGCCACAACATTCTCTCAACCATTTTACAAATTTCAATTCAAATTTTTGAGAAAAAATCACCAAGACATTCTACTTACGTAGCTGGGAAGATCCTCGGAGCGGTCTGACTGGTAGAAATCACGGTTCTTCTGACCGGTCACGATCTCCAGAAGTAAAACACCGAAGCTGAATACATCTGATTTAACAGAGAATTGTCCGTGCATGGCATATTCTGGGGCCATGTATCCACTTCAAAGGATAATCACAATATCACCAGATGTTCAATACATTAGTAGAGAATATTTGATTTTAAACTAACTAGATTTTAGTTATTAGATAGAGAGAAATTGGAAAACATTTACAATATCAGGAATGCTTATCTGGATGTCCCAACTGTCTGTGGGACAGAGCCAAAAATCAGGCTGATCAGATGATCCCAATTGCTCAATAATTTATTTTTTTAAAAAAAAACCATTCCATTCATGTTTGCTTCTGCAATGTGTGCCTCTATGAATGAAAGGAGCAATGGTTTTAAGGTTCAAAGACTTACTATGTCCCTGCAATTCGATTTGTATTGCCCTGAGTTTGGTCCACTCCAACAATCCTAGCCATACCAAAATCTGCGATTTTTGGATTCATCTCCACATCTAATAAAACATTGCTAGCTTTGAGATCCCGATGTATAATCCTAAGTCGAGAATCTTCGTGAAGATAAAGAAGGCCTCGAGCCACTCCTCCGATGATTTTATAGCGCCTTTGCCAATCCAGATTTGCTTTTTTATTTGGATCTATATATACAGCCATCCAACAGATGCAGATGAGTTCATCAAATAATTCGAGTTCAAAAAAATCACTTCATATAGTTCAATTGTAAAGAAAATTCTGATATAGGATAAGAGTGATAATTTCGCAAAAGCATGGATAAACAGACTGAAGGAAAGGGTCCAAACCAAACAGAAACTTGTCGAGGCTGGCATTGGGCACATATTCATAGATGAGAAGCTTCTCTTCTCCTTCGATGCAGCAACCTAAGAGCCTAACAAGATTCCTGTGTTGAAGTTTAGCAATTAACGCAACCTCATTCTTGAATTCTTCCAAACCTTGTCCAGAGTGGCGAGAGAGCCTCTTCACAGCTATTTCTTGTCCATCTGAAAGCCTACCCTGCAATGATAATGCACAGGCACATTTATATTTGGGCCATATCCCAAATGAAGACCATTTATCTTTGGGTTAGGGACCCTTGCTTGCTCCGGCGAAGCCCAATTTCAACTTTCCAATCAGTGTGACATTTGAAGTGGCCATCTACATAGTGGTCCAAAATTTATGCTGTTTGGATTGATTTACAATGGATACCAAGTTGATGGGTATAAACTACAAACAAAATGATGGTTTTTTTGATACCTTATAAACAGCACCAAATCCACCTTCTCCAAGCTTATTGTATTCAGAGAAGTTATCAGTTGCAGCTCTTATTGTACCCAAACCAAAATGCAGTGACTCCTCGTTTCCTTCAACACCATGACCTACACAAACAATTCCAATTTCAATAATTTGTGTGGGTTTGCTACAATTGAAGCTAGGCAGTGTTAACTGCAAAATTTAGAAAGAAAGAAACTGTTTGAACTAGTGCAAAGGATAACCCATGGCAATTTACCGATCAATGCTTTCTTTTTTTTCCTCCTTAGGAAACAAGCAGCTATGATGGAGATGAGAGCAATTGCAACAACTATAGGGATGACAATGATGACAGTAGTTCGAGATGAGCTTCCCTTTTTTCCTGCAAAAACAAGAAATACAGTAGTTTTAAGGCTGGAAAGCAGGCCACATGGGTTCTAAGCCAATATAACTGGGGCTTCTAATATATAGGTCCATTGAGTGGGCACAGGTCAGACATTTTGGTCAGGGCTACATCACCCCATCCAACATGAAGTGACTATTAATGTTCATTAAAAATGAATTAGGTTAATTTACTAAAGCCACACACGTGTAAAAAAGAACATTTTAAAAGTAGTATTGGGATCCTCTGTTTTCGTGCATTGTGATTGGGCCACGTCAACAGACGTCATTAGTGATGACGTGGACCATCAGAGGATCCGAACTCAGCCTCTAATGGCAATACATCACACATGAATAGTGCTCCTCACAGCCCTTTATGAGGGTTGGATGCCTAGTCACAAGGAAAAACCTCATCCTCTCGACCTAACCAAGGGAGTGGATTGGGTGAGATCCGGAGTACTCACCCAAGACGGTGCAGCCCTTACGTGGAGCCCAACTTGATGTATGTATACTGTATCCATTCAATCCATCCGCTTTTTCAGATCATTTAAGGGCATTATTCTAAAAATTATGCAGATCCAATTATTAAGCGTACCATACAATAGGAAACAGTAGTGATTGACCATTAATGGGCCACGAAAGTTTTGGATCAAGTTGATGTTTGTTTTCCCACTTCATGTAGGCTTATGTAACATTATCAACGGATTGAATGACAAATAAACACTACTAAAACATTAAGATGCACCCTAAAAAATTTTTTAATGGTAGGGCAGTATGATCTACCTATCATTAGATCTGCTACCTTTTTGGAACAATAACCTGAATGATCTAAAAAACGGATTGATAACATGGATCATACATACATCAAGGTGGGCCCATGGTAAGGGTCGCACCTAATCGGCTCCCCGAAAATGAGCTCAAAATATGGATGGATGGGTGAATTCCTCACCAACGTATCAGTGAGCCCCACCCAGCGTGCTTGCGACAGGATCTTCCTGAAAAAAAGCTTTCACCGGAAATCGGCGTCCCCCTTTGGCATGAAGTTCCCGAGTAAGGATGCTGTGTGGGGCTACTTATATGTTTGTGAGATATTCACCATGTCCATCCAATTTTCAATCTCATTATTCACCCTGTTCATCCCATTTTTTATCTCATTTTAAGACATGAAACAAAAAATGAGGTGGACCCAAAATCAAGTATAAAAGAGAAAAAAAAATATCCTACGTTGAAACATTTATGGGTTCCACCTTGAGTTTATTTGTCATCCAAACCCTTTATAAGGTCAATCCCGTTGGGATGAAGTGAAAAAACAAAACAAAGAAAATAGCTTGATATAATACCTTTATGGTCATAAGATTGTTTCAATGGTTTTCACTGAATTCCTACTGTTTCCTCTTGTGTGGCTCACTTGAGT
This sequence comes from Magnolia kwangsiensis, assembly GCA_037074715.1. Classification (NCBI taxonomy): domain Eukaryota; kingdom Viridiplantae; phylum Streptophyta; class Magnoliopsida; order Magnoliales; family Magnoliaceae; genus Magnolia; species Magnolia kwangsiensis. The sequence goes on along the minus strand of CM073571.1, from coordinate 208,235,646 downwards.
TTTGCATCCACCTCGTTTTGGATCTCATGTCCTAAAATGAGCACGAAAAATGGATGGATGGGGTGGATTTGTAACAAACATCTCAGTGGGCCTCACCCAGCATTCTTGCGCATGCAGCAACTTTGCGCAAAGAAATCCGCGTACCCACTAATATCTACGTTCCATTTTTTATTTTTATTTATTAATTCGTTTTTAGAAACAAACAAAAATGAAGATGTTACTGTGATGGTGTTAACCGGCTAATAGCTTAGTGGGTGTTACCCTCATCATGTGGGGCCCACCTTGTTGAACTCGATATATATCCACTCTGCCCATCTGTTTTTCCAGACCATTTTAGAAATCCACTCAGAAGACTAAGCAGTGTAAAATCTCCGGTAGACCACACCACTGGAAAAGTTGGAAAATAACCATAAAAGCTTTTTGCAGGCCACAAAAGTTTTTGATATGATATTTTTAATTTCCCTCCAACCAGCTCTGGTTGACCTTATCAATGGGTTGGATGGGAAATAAATATTAGGTATCTTCTTACGGTGGGCCTTGAGAAGTTTTCAGTGGTGCCTGTTATATAACCACTGTCTCTCGTGGTGTGGTCCACCTGAGATTTGGATTTTTCTTAGCTTTTGATATCATATCCTAAAATGGTCTGCAAAAATGGATAGACGGCGTGGATATACAACACATCATCAAAGTGGGCTCCACGGTAAGGGAAACACCACTAAGGTGTTACCCGAGTAACACCTAATCCACTCCTGTTACTGTCCTTAGCAAATTTTATAAATCTAGTTGATGTTTTTGCAAACTCAGTTCAACATCAAACATATCAATATTGTACGGTCCATTTTAAAAATAAAGATCAAACAGCTTGCACGCAAGCCACCCATTAGTTAAGCCTAGCCTTAAATATGTTCTGAACCAGCAATAAGATCAAACCTACAATCTTTGCCTTTTGTCTCTGTCTTCGATTAACCAAAAAGGTGAACAAAAATCAAGAAATGAAGATTTGAAAACTTACCCGTGGTAGTTGTGTTAGTTAATGGAGGAGCCGGTGCTGTGCCTAAGTCCTCATAGAACTTGTACGTCTCGTACCTCAAATTGCAACTTGGCCCAATAACTCTCCCACCTTGCTTTCCATTACAGCATGTAGGAATCCGACCCACAGCATCTTCTAAACACGCACCGCAATCTCTCCTCGGCAGATTATTTGTGCACTGCATAAGCCCAAATACCGATTGGAAGTCGGTGAAAATCGTTTCATTCGTAGCATACATACGCGGGCCAGAAGCTGCCCTCGAAACAAGACCATTCATCATCTGGTCCACGATCTGATTAAATCGATCTGGGTCTGATTGATTTTGCGTATTCGACATGTAAATCATTGGGGAATTCGAAGAAGATGATAAGATTCGTTCGGTGGAGTAGCGCAAGAGACATTCATCATACCAAATGATTGCTGTCCTGTTAGGGCACTTTTCGAGGAGTTCTTGGGTTGCGGTGTTGAGGCAATCACGGCATGTGGTGGGTGTGGTGTCGCCTCTGCATTGTGCAAGGCCGTAGATTCGGTTTGGGTTTTCGCCAATCGTGATGTTGGAGAAGCCGGCGAGTGAAGCATTGGAGGAAAGAGAAGAGAGGAGGAGATTGAGGTTAGTTCCAAACGTGCTATTAGCGGTGTAATTAGCTGCGCTTGGACAGGAGGTGAAGAGAAGATCTGCAGTGGTAGTTGGGAGGTGGAAGATGAAGATTAGGAGGGATGAAAGGAGGAGAAATTCAAAAGGTTTTGAGAGGAGAGAAGGCATCATTCGGTTGTTGTAAAATCTAGCTGATTAATGGGGAAGATTACATTCTTTTCAAGGACGAAGATGGTTACTTTAATGGCCTGTTCTGATTAGCAACAAAGGCGTTATGTGCTGTTAATATGTAACCATTTGAAAAGTATTCATGGACTCAGCTACCGTACACGTGGCAATCATCTATGAAAAATGAAACTGGTCAAAGGATCTCAACCATATTTATGGACCGAGATTTTTACCAAAATGGCTTCAGGGTACGGCCATTTCAAGAAAATTCCTTCTCTTTTTATTTTCTGTTTTTCATAGATCAAGAATAGGGAAGTTGCCCCGTGCTTTCTTCTCCTCATGGGAGAAGTTTTCAAGCTCCACTTCCGGTGGTGCATGAACTGGTCATAATGTGATGATTGAGGTTGCTTGAAGGTGTTTTCAATCGGTTCAATTTTTTTATTTTTTATTTTGCGAGTCACTGTGTATTTCAATACAAATATACTAGTTTTAGCTTGATATGAGATTTTTAGACACCAAATAAATTATAATGATGGTTCACCTGATTTGTGAACGTGACTCGTCTTTAGGTAATTGCTTTTTCTAAAATGTTAACTTCAGTAGATGATGTAGATTTGATACTCATGCTTAACGGTGGGCTCCATATAGGATGTCTTTATAATGTTAAGGGTCACGGTTTAGGTTATCATACCTTAAAGGTCATGGTTATCATGCCTTTAAGGTGTAGGTTGTCTATGTTAAGGGTTGTGGTATCTACTCTATGGCATGTGTAACACACTTCATTCGATGGATTCAGAACTTAATTTAAGGACATGAGCTAAGGAATAAGTCACATGTGTAAATAAGCTGGACTACACCACAAGAAACCTTTGATAGTAAACGTTCTTTGTTATCGGTTGTTGTGTGTGAAAGCTTGTATTCAATTGAAATTCGTTTCGTATCCGTTGTTGTGTGTGAAAGCTTGTATTCAATAGAAATTCGTTTCTTCCTATGAAATGATAGGATCTATTAAATAATAATAATAATAATAAATGAACAGATTAAATATATCTTTGAATGGGCCTAATCATCACATGATGCCACATCAAGCATTAAAATTAGGATTACAAATTTTCTTAGGCATGATATATAAAAAGAAGTTAAGAAAAGTTTGGTATTAAAAAACTAATAAGATATTAGGGGCCAAAAAGAATAAAAGAAATAAAAAGAAGACCATTCACTTAAAACGACCCTACTTAGGCTATCTTGGTAAAAAAACCTTTAATATATACCTAACCAATTTGAACTTTAACTTCCTGGCGTGCGTTGCGTACACTCAGAAAATCTTCATCTATCCACGACTTTACTATTTTACTCCCGTTGCAATGATGTCATGTTACCCTTTTCCATTGAATATGTAAACGTGTGGGAAGCGGATTGGCCGGTGTACCAAACAGCAGCTATATAGCTGGTGTAGGTACGTGCCTTGCAAAGACGAGCGCTAACGCTCGAACGGTTCAAAGGAGAACAAAGTTATATGGCCCCACAATGATGCATTTATTATACAATGATGCATTTATTATATCGGCACCCTTCATATATTTTTTGAGATTATTTTAAAGAATTATCCAAACAATGAATCATATCTAAAGAGCAATTGGACCACGCCACGAATAGCAGTTGAGATAATGATTTTCAGTGTTAACAGATTCAAAAGGCCTGCTATCATGTTTATTTTCCATCAAATCTGTTCATAACATTAAAAAGACCTAGATGAAGAGGGAAAAAATTTTTATATTGATCCAAAACTTCTGTGACTCCAAAAGAGATTCAATGGTAGACATTCAATCCTCCACTGCTTTTTGCATTATGGTCCACTTGATTATTAGATATGTCTTATTTTCGTCTCAAGCTTACCACAAGCTTGTAAAATAGATGAACGGTTTTGATATAACACATACCTCATGGTGGGAACCCAGATCTTGTTGACGCCAATACACCGGCTAAATTTGTTGGGATCATCTGTTTGTCAAGACCACGGACTTTCCTGCTTTTTATCTTTTGATTGGCCCGTCTCAGTCAGGACGCAAATTCAATGCATTTTACAAACACACGGTCCAATAACATTACAGCAACCACAATCTTTTCTGCTTGACCGAAACAATGGAGCCATATTCCAGCTATGTACGGTGTGGTACACCAGCCAATCCGCTTCCGTATGTTTGAGGCCGTACCTTATGTTTGAGGCGTACCTTGCTGGTCAGTGATAGGAGCTCTAAAGGACCATAATGATTGTATCCACATCGTCCATCAGTTTTGTCATAGCACTTTTGGGTACAATTTAAAAAATGAGACATATCAAAGGCCCCCATGGACCATAAATGGAGAATTAAAGACCTAGCGTTGAAAACTTTTTGGAGAACACAGGTTTTGGATTAATGGTTTAAAACATCTTTTCACTGTTTATTGTGATTAATAATATTATTAATTGCTTAACATATATTAAGTGTGAAATGGGTTTATTTTCATTCGACTAAAGATTTCATATGAGCCCGTGTGCATGTATGGCTGCTAGACATGAACTGGGTGCACCACTGACCTCAATGTTGGCGGGACTCAAAGAGTTACACTGTGATGTATGTGTTTTATGTATGCAATTCAATTTTTTTTTCTTTAATCTCATTTTAAGATATGAGTTACAAATTGAAGTGTGTATTATATATATATATATACACAGACTCAAGTAAACCACAGCACAGGAAACTAGAGGAATAAATAGATCTAATGCTGAATCCTTGCCATGACCGTTGGCTTTGTTTATTTGGCATCTAACGTGTTCAAACTAATGTTACAGGAGCTGCTGTATGAGAGAAATATAAATATCAGCTTGATCCAAAACTCCCATGTCCCCAACCGTTGGTATTAATCCCACTGTTTCTTCAAACATGGTCCACTCCACTTGAGTTTTGGATATTCTTCAATTGTTTATCAAATTTTTAAAATTAGCCACTAAACTAAAGGGGTAGCATAGAGTCTTGCCACCAATCGATGTCCCATGACTATTGAATCTGGATCCTTTGCTTGCCACAAGTACAAAATCTGTGTATGATGATGTGGTTGAATTAGATTGCAACAATCCTAAATTTTTTCCTGTGACAAGTAGAGGATCTAATTCATGAGGAAGGGGATTAGCTGCTATGCTGCACTCCAGTAGCATGCAAAAGGCCCGGCAGTTGGCTTATGACGGTACGAGCATGGAAAGAAGATCAAAGTATTGTGGCCCTATCATGAATATGTATTTATTATATGCATATCATCTACCTATTTGGCAAAATCAGTTTAGGACGTGCCCAGGAAAATTCATATCTAAAGCTCAAGTGAACCGCATCACAAATAGCAATAGGATACTAATTCCCACCATTAAAATGTTGCAGGGCCCACCATAATATTTTTTCCATCTAATTTATTCATGAGATCACGTAAACATAAATGAAAATGAAAATTAAAAAACAAATATCAGATTGATCCAAAACTTTGGTGACCTTCGATGAGGTTTCGATGGTCCACGGGACTTGGTGACGTCAGCATGATGGTGGTGTACTACACCAGCCAATCCGCTTCCGATTCATGGCTACCGCATGCGTATGCAGTTGGCAAATTTCTCGGCCGATAATAGCTGACGAGCTTTGTTAGCCACTCACACACGTCTACGACTCAACATGCGCTCTACTCGCAGACAGTATAAGGAAGTCCGCTCGCACTGCTGCACGAGGCCACATGAGCTAGCAGGGTCATGTACAGGACATCCAAACCGTGCATCAGGTTGGGTCCACCAGTGTAAACCGTGTATTCCTTTTCAGGCATGTCTTGCCTACCTCATATTTAAATATCTTGTGCAGGTAGCTCTATGATCTGCATAGTCGGTCCCATCTGATACGTGACGCAGGAACGCTGATTTCATGCGCAAGGAGTCTGGGTGGGCCCACTGTGATGTTTGTGAGAAAGCCACTCCGCCCATCCGTTTTAAGAGCCCATTTTAGGACATGCGGCCAACAATAAGGTGTATTCATAACTCGAATGGGTCACACGAGAGGAAATAGTGGGGATTTAGTGATAACCGTTGAAACATTTGTATGGCCACAAAGGTTTTTTATCCGTGTAATTTTTGATATTTTCACTTCATCCCAGTGAAAATGACGTTGTAAACGGTTTGGATGGAATATAAACATCAACATGGAGCCTTGAAAGGTTTTAAGGGTAGGCATTTCTTTCCTTACTGTTTCATCTCGTATGCCCAATTGAATCTTGGATCCTCCTCTTTTTTGTCTCGAATCCTAAAATAAGCTCGAAGTATGAATGAATGGAATAGATTTCTCATAAACATTACTGTGGACCCCAACTTGCATCGCAGCGCACAAACTTCCTGCAAAGTCTTTCACAGGAAATCCGCGTCCTGTGATGCAGTTGCCAGATGCATGCAAGAGTTTGTCACGTGTGTCTGCCCCGAGATGCGTACGCGGGGAAGCAACTCTCATCTAGAAAATACATAGCCGCCGTCTATGCAATTGCATCAGCCGTCAGATGTAATCAATGCAATTGCATCTCAGTCACCAAAGACCTTAGTTCATGGACTAGACTCGTGTCAAAACGCCATTGGTCAAAATAAAGAAGAGGGGCCCACGCGTAGGAAATTGGAAATGGACACATCTCCGGATTGCGTCCTACCCCGCTTGTATCCAGCTGGGAACAGGCAGGGGCTTTGAGTAGACACAGTAATATTGGGTTCTTATCCACACTGTCAATTTACTTTATTATTATTATTATTATTATTATTATTATTATTATTATTATTATCATTTTAGAATAGAAGCCTAAAAATTAAGCAGACCCAAAGACGCGAGTGGACTACACAATGGGAGTTAAACTCCTATGTTGAAAACTTACCCAGGGCATAGAAGTTTTGAATGGAGCTGATATTTGTTTTTTCTCTTCATCAAGGTTGATCCATGTAACTTTATAAATAAGTTAGATGGCAAATAAACATTACAATGGGCCTATAAAAGTTTCAAAGGTGCGAGAATCATTATGACTGCTGCTTCCTATGGTGTGGTTCACTTGAGGCTTGAATCTATCTTATTTTTTTTAGCTTATCCCTTAAAATGATACTAAAAAATGGATGGACGGTGTGGATAAGACTTATGAATCACGGTGGCTACTCAAAGTTCCTGCCCGTTTCCCAGCTGTGTTTTTTGTTTTCCGTATGACCAACCAGATGAGTGGACTAGCGACATCTTTTAACGGAGGATATTCCACATGGGGACAAGCACGATGACCTGCCCGGATCTGAGATACGTGCGTTGAAAATGTGTGTAGAGTCACGGCCGCGAATAGCATTTTGTTTGTACAGAAATAAATTAGGGCTAGGACATATGAATGTACCTGTCGCGGGCCCATCTTCAGAGGGAGCGGATTAGGTGCGCCCCGGCCTCAACCATGGCGGTGCAGTCTTTACCGAGGGGCCCACCTTGTTTTATGCAACGTACATCCATGCCGTCTGTCCAATTTACCGGATCATTTTACGGTGTATATATATATATATATATATATAGGGAGAGAGAGAGACCTCGAGACCTCGTTCTAACAAGGAGGTCTTGGTATCGATTCCCTAGTGGGGTGGCTAACAGGAAAGTATGAACTCACATTAGGTGTACTAACAAGCTAACCAAATTAAAGAGAGAAGAGTCATGCTCATTTAGGCACATACACACTTTTGCACACGTGTTATAGGTGTCATGGGCGTCTAATCCTATCAGTCCATGTGAGGCGGAATCCCAAGAAACCTCAAGGTATAAATTTTCACTCTAATCTAAAATTTTGATATGGTATAGCAAAGAGAAATGCAAATAATGGAGGAAATTATTTTCATTTTTCATAGCCGACCAAAGTTTGTATTAAAGTAAAAGTTAGGCCTGAGTGATTTCATGAGGTGCTTCTTCACGTGGACCGTTCAGATTTTGGAGTCCAATAATGTATGATGACTTCTAAAAAAGTTTGCATGAGCTTCACGCGTACTGTTGCACAGTCGAGCATTATGCGGTATATATGTGTGTGTGTGAGGGAGAAGAATTCCAATCCCAGGTAGACCACAATATAACAAATAGCGGTGATTGAACGCCCTACAAGTAAAAGCATCCCTAAACCTGGATCACGGAAAATAACAAATATTATCTTAATCCAAAATTTGTGTGACTCATTAATGGTCAATCACCGTTGTCTCACATTGTACGGCCCACTGGGGCTTAGATCTGCTTCTTTTTGAGTTCACACCCTTAAAAGATCTTTTAAAAAATGAGAGAGATAGATGGACAATGTGGATATAAAATACATTTATCAAAGTTGGCCCTACAATTAAAGTTGCATAGTTGCGGGTGAGATTATTTTAGATCGTGAGCTAAAAATGAGATATATGCAAACCTTAAATAAACCACACTAAAGAATACAGTGGGGACAATGACTCTGATTATTGAAACCTTCCCAGGGACTACCATGATGTTTATTTATCATCTAACATATATATATATATATATATATATATATATATATATATATATATATATATATATATATATATATATATATATATATATATATATATATATATTGATCTAAAATTTTATTTACATGGGCCTCTAAGAAGTTGCAATGGTAGATGCAATGGTAGATGTTCAATCACCACTGCTTTATATGGTATGGTCCACTACTTTTCACATATTGCCCACGTCCTTGGCCTCCTTCACAACTAGTTTTTTTGTTTGAAAGTCTTCATCACTTAACTTCTTTCCCATCTCGTTAGAAATGAGCGTCGCAATAATTTCTTTAAGCTTTACTGTATTCTTCTGATAAAACTAAATAATGACGAGATAATCATATAATGAGTGAAGCGATATTAGAAATAACATCACTTTGTCTTATATCTTAACAATCACCCTGAGCTTTACCAACTCACCTTATAGCTTTGTAAATACGTTCATGTGCTCCAGGATATCCGATCTTCCTTTGATTTTATTATGAAAAGTTGTTGATGTAGAGTGGGTCGCAGACACTTTCATGTCCAAGATGGACCGAAGAAGGTCTGATCAGAGGCAGAAGTCATCAAGACCATCAGAACCTTAAAACAGGCATATACCGCAAACCGGAATGAGTTACTCGACGTACCATATATGATTTTAGAGTAGGATAAGGTACTTTAGCCAACCAACCCAGCTATGCTGGGTTACCCATGCTGAATTTGCAAGATTCCGTCATATCAACGGTCGAATTGCATGTTTAGTTCTGTTTTTAATATAAATAGTAAGTTTTAATTTGATTATAACTCTTCATTCATTGGGCTTTAGGAGTTGTTTCTAACATGATAAGTGCTTAGAATAATTAGGAGAATAATGTGGTTAAGCCACATAAGACACTTACTAATAAGCTAAATTTACTATTTATAGTAAGTTACAAATTTTAGGGAGTTTTAATTATAGTTTGTTTATGATTTCTCTCATACTGTTTGGTATCTCTATTTAAAGGGTTGTGAACTCATTTATTTATTAATCAATTAATCAATTTTGACTTTTATAGAATTTATTTTTTTATTTTTATTACTTTCTTTCTCGTGGATTCGAGAAGCCTCTGTGAGGAATCCAAAGAAATTTCGTGGATTCAGAATAGTTATCCTCTCGAGGAAGACGGTGCTCGACCTTATCACGTTTATCCCTGCATCAATTGTTTGTTTACAAACAACTTATTTGTGAGGGACTTTGACATGTATAGGTCAGATATTATTTGTCTTAGACATTATACATAACCTCATTAGATAGGCACAAATGAATGATGCTCATAGCTTTCTCCCTAAGATCACTTTAGTCATCATCTGACATCTTCTCTGATTTTGTTTCTAACAACAACTTTCTTAACTCTTATGAAACTAGAATGTTCTTAACCTTTTGCTACTATAAACTGAAATTATTCTTCCCGTTAAGGTTTTGTATATTGAATTTTGATCATAACATCTTCAATCGAAGCCAAACATCTAACCCAATGCTCTGATATTGCTTTGTTGTGGGTGAACCCACTCTATACCACACCATAATGATGTAAGCTTGTGCGAACAACAAACCCATATCAACCCCAGCTATTAGAAATTCATAAATAATACCACCACTAATCCGTGCTCTTTGTGGACGTATGATAAATGAAGATATATTAATATAATAATGTAGGATAACCAAACCAAAGCAAACAAGTCACAAATACATGATATTTTACATTAAAAATATCTCGTGGGAAAAAACCATGACACATAGCAGCAAATATCCACTATAATCAAAATCTTAGAGTACATACTCTCCTTTCTTGATTACTGATATACCTGATCTCCCTTTGCGATATGCACCTCTTGAAAACTCTCAGATTACTTGAGAAATTCTTTCTAAACCCTTTAAAAGTGTAGAAAAACCTCTCCATTGAAAAACCATACCCCCTTGAGAGAAAACATTTGTATTCTCCAGGCCTTGATAGAATTTATATATATATATATATATATATATATATATATCAGGCTTAAATAACTTGTTTCGTGCAAAATCACAAATTTAGATGGTCACAATATCATAGTGAGTCTATGGTCAGTCGTGCCCTATAACATATAAAGCATCTGCACAACAAATTGGTCAAGATGCGGAAAGAGAAGGTACAAATAACCCAAAATCAATACAAAAAGAGTCTAGAGATAAACAATATTTACAATCATGAAGTTATATGAACTAACTTAATTTGTACACTTTTGCATGTTGATGTAGAGCGGGTCGCAGGCACATTCATGGCAAAGATGGACCAGAGAAGGCCCGATCATAGGCCCAAACAATCCAGACCATCATGACCTTAAATAAGTTGGATCTCACAAACTGAAATGAGTTTTATTTATTTATTTATTTATTTACATATTATATATGATTTTGAGGTAGGAGAACCTACTTAAGCCAACCAACTCCTGTTATGCCGAGTTTCCCACCCCAGATTTGCGAGATTCCATCAGATCGACAGTTAAAAGTCCCATTTAATTTCATTTTTACTATAAATATTAAGTTTTAATTCAAGTATAACTTTTGATCCTTTGAGTTGTAGAAGTCAAGCCTAACATGAAAAGGTCTTAGAAAAATTAGGAGAATAACGTGGTAAGGCCAAACTGGACACTTACTATTTTTGGTCGAAAACCATGAAGTCTAGTAGGAATAGAGGTTGTTTATAAATAATAAGTTTACTATTTATAGTAAGTCACATTTTTAGGGTGTTTGAGTTTGAGTCTAAGTGTTTGAGTTCCTTATTTAAAGAGTTGTAATTTCATGTTTTTAATCATCAATCAAGTTATTTTGATTTTATTAGATTATTTTCACTTTCATCCCTCATGGATTCGAGGAAGCTCTATAAGGAATTTAGAGCGCTCTGTGGATTTGAAGTAGATATCCCTTGAGGAAGATAATGATCAACCTCATGACATCACTCCTTGCGTCAAGTGGTATGAAAGTGAGCACTCCCCTTAGGCTGACGGGGACACTGAAGGTAAGGCAGCGAAAGAAGGCCCCATATTTGATGAGGATAAGTGGCTGAAGGAGCTAGTGACAAAGAATGGTTGACTGAGGATCATGGTGAATCCTTGGTTGTAAGGGAGTTATTATACACTCCAAGGAAGGAGGTGTACTCGCAGCAGCACAATATATTTCATACGCAGTGTATCGTCAAATGAGAGTTTTTTGATGTAATCATATACAATAGTAATACTGAGAACATCGTCTTGACGATGATGTGAACAAGTTGTGAATACCTAGGACAAACATCATTCCCCTTACCCAATTAACTGGATAAAAAAGGTAAATGAGACCAAGGTAAGACTATTAAAAAAGTGACAAAGGCTACGGATAAAAACTGTAGCTTAAGATATATGGCTACAGTAATCTTTCGTAGCACGACTGTAGGGGTGGTACAGTAACCATAGGTCAACAAGATATAGCTACGGATTTAATTTGTAGCCATAGATATTAATAGCTACGGATTACATTCGTAGCTATACTTTCTGTAGCAAAATCTACATACAGCTATAAATAATATTGTAACTAAAAGTATGACTATATCCGTAGCTATTGGCTGAAGTGAAAATGGCACGGTGTTTAGATCTAAGGCTACGGCTATTAGCCGTAGATCTATTTTATTTTATATTTTTAAAAATAATAAATAATAGCTCACCATTGCTAGTGCATGCCCTGATAGATCAACTTATTTAAAAATTTTGAATTCAACAATAAAAGAAATATGCAAAACAAAGAATACACAACAATGCTTCTATGTAGAGAGTACCAAAAGTTCAAGCTTATAATGAGATCAACATATCAGCATTCGATACTAAAATTGGGATAATAGCTGACATATATCAATAGAAATGGTTTTATTGATTGGGGAGAAACACAATCCATAATATATAGAAATAGAAGCTAAGCAATCACCAAAAAAAACCACCACTGCTGAGAATTACAAAACTATGGGGAAAACAACCTACCTAACAATAATGGCACCCCAAGATGTAAACAATTGCCATTCTCATCATTGTATTTATATTCGCAAAACCAGAGAGACACTACAAGAAATTGGCCTTTTACCGACGAACTATATTTTTGACAAAATAAATTTCGTCAGTAAACAGCACTTTCCTGGACAAAATATTATTTCGTCGGCAAAACATTTCCGCCACGACCGAATATGTTCCCGCCACCAGTTACAACGACGGACCGTAAAATTTTCCCAACGAAATTATTGATCATAGGTGAAAACTATTTTACCAACAATTTTTTCGTCGGTAAATGTAATTTTTCCCAACGAACCAAATAGTTCGTCGGTAAAGGAGCTTTTTACCGACGAAAATAATCGTTGGTAAATGTGTTTTTATTAATGGGTCCCCACATTATCATCTCCATCAATAACATCTCATCATCAGGATCATTATCCTCCATAGCATAAAGGAACAAAAGACTAGGTGAAGGGGGGGGGGGGGGGGGGGGTGTACTCACCTTGATGGACTAGATGGATGGTTGAGATGGATGGATGGAGTTGATGGTGGAAGGGATGAGGTTGATGGCCCACCAAGATCATGTTTCCTTCTCTCTCTCTCTCATTGTAGAAAAAATGGTGAAAATGTTAAAGGATGAGGAGTATTTGTAGAGAAATGGATAAAAATGTACTTAGGTTAGATTAATGTGGTTATGATTAGTTTAGGCAAGGATTGCGGTAAGTAATACATGATTGGGACTTAATGGTGCATTAAAGGGACATAGGATGACATGGTATGATGACATCATGCATAGTGTGTGGTTTGGAGAAGGGTTGACTTTTGGTATACATGAGAGAGAGGTAGTATGGGAGTGTGACATCACACACATGGGTAGAGATTCTCTTACTCATGTGTGGTATGGTGCATGTGTGTATAGCATGTGTTGTACACATGTGTGAAATGAAATATACGATGCCATGCGCACATGATACACCAACGATGTATCTCACTAACAAAGCATCGCACAAACATGCAGTTGACACCTCTACTCCTACGGCGATGGGACGGTCGATATGAAATAGGTTTCGAGGCCTTGGAGTTCCGATCAGTCAGGTGTGCACTATGCACGGCTAGTTCAGGTCTTGCCAAGGGCGTTGATTGTTGTGCACGTAGGCATAGAAAATGGTAAAGAATAGACGAGGTCTTACATTGGTTGCTGAAATTTTTTGTACATCATTGATCGATTGATGCGATCAATCGATGGAGGGTTTGATTGATCGATCACTTCGATCGACGGAGGCGGTTTGTGAGAAGTTACTTGATTTCTCAAGGTCAGTGCGAATTTTCCCATTTAAAGGAAGCCTTTTACACATTTTGGAGGATCTAGAAATGAGAGAGAGAGAGAGAGAGAGAGAGAGAGAGAGAGAGAGAGAGAGAGAGAGAGAGAGAGAGAGAGGAGCTCAAGGTTGGAGCAGATCTAGGCTAAAAATTTTCATTTTCTTAGTTCTAGAGTTTGTTTTTTATGTTTTTCTTTGAGTTTAGTTCAATTATGACCATGGTTGGCTAATCTCTTATCTAGGGCTAACAAGTGAAGCTTCTAATTAGTTTATGATGCCTTAGTTTATTTGATTCAAGATTATGTTTGAATGGTGAATTATTTAATTGATTTCGTTTGAATAAATCTTTTTTATTTAGTTAATCCTTTGATACATTGTCAACTTTAGGTACATTGGATGCTTATAATTCTTTAAGATTGATTAGTTTAGTTTTTAGAAAAGTTTTGATATGTAAAATTCATTGATTTATCATAGGCTACGAGCATGATTGATGCTTTGGATTTCCTACAATCAACTATTTTGTTCTTCATGAGAGAAATGATCAATTGAATTCATATCTTTGTTTGATTTTGATTTATTGAATTGAACTCTCTATTATCTAATTGGAAGGAATCATTATTCTACTTCAATTGAGTTATCAAATTGAATCAATGAACTAAGCATTGTAGATTAATTAGGAGTGGATCATTGACACTCTAGTTTGTTATATTATTGAATTCCCTTCACTACTTTTCATCTTTCATACATTAATTTTAATTTAGCTTAGAAATGTGTCATATTGGCAGTTTGTATATAACTTATGATACAACCGAAGTTTATATATATATATATATATATATATATATATATATATATATATATATATATATATATATATATATATATATATATATATATTTCATCTTTCATACATTAATTTTAATTTAGCTTAGAAATGTGTCATATTGGCAGTTTGTATATAACTTATGATACAACCGAAGTTTATATATATATAGAGAGAGAGGGAGAGAGAGAGAGAGAGAGAGAGAGAGAGAGAGAGAGAGAGAGAGAGAGAATCATCTATGCATTGGTGTGCATATACCCCTTCGCACACCACAATATACTACCCATTGGATTATGAAAGTGGCTAAGATTAAAACAGAGATGGTGAGAAAAACTCGGCTCTCTCACATGAGTGACTAAAACTTGAACTTGACAGTGCTTCTTGGCTTGCGTCAGTATAAATCAATAAATAAAAATGATTTTAGATGAGTACTAAAGGTTAAAAAAGGTTATGGTTGCTAAAACCAATAAAAGAACAAGAACAAAGTGTTTGACTCAAATTCAGTCATGCATGTTATGAGTGCGTGTTGGGCATGCCAAGTGTCTTGAATTGAACGGAACACCAATAACCCTAGGCACTAAGATAGACCAAAAGACTGAGTTCCATATGAATTGGCATTTTATCCAGCCACTGATCAAGAGATTAGGTGATTTATGAAAGGGAGGGATCATCCTCAAATGAGCTCTTTTTACCTTTCAGTTGAAAGAACTTTCAATTAAGTGGGTAATAATGACTAGAGATCCACAACGAAATAATATAAAGAGAAAATAGAGCCGAACCGAAGATGAAAGTGTTTATTAATGATCTTACAATATGATGCAGGGGAAGGACATGATGAGATCACTCACCATCTTCCTCAATCGATAAATATCTTAAATCTATAAGGTGCTCTTAAATTCACAATAGAAAATCTCGAATCTGCGAGAAGAAATATAATTTCTAAGAAGTTTTAATTGATATTTTGATAGATAAATTAATTATGAAAAAAATAAGTTTAACATCCTTAAATAACCCTAAACAAACCTCAAAACGCAATCAAAAGAGTCCTAATCAAATAAGGAAACAAAGTCCAAATATAATACAAAATTTTGTCATCTGTCAACCCGTTGTTGACCTATCGAGTCAACAAGTCAAAACAACAAAAAACTGTCAAGATATTTAAACAAAAATTTTGAGATTTTCGACCAGTCGACATGTTGAACAGTATTTCTGTAACGTCCGTGGAAATTTTGAATTTGAGAGAGAGTTTTCGTATCTCATCTCTATCTCCTATCTTATCTCTATCTCATCTCCTATTTTATCTATATTCTTAATCCTTATTTCTTTTATATATCTCGAACTCCCCCTCGTATCTCTCAATCTCTCAAATGAATCTTCTTTTTAAAGAGGGTGTTTGACGCAGAGAAGGATGTGAGATTGAGCACCATCTTCCTCAGGGGAATAACTATTCCAAATCTACAGAACTTCTTTAGAATCCTCACAGAAAAATCTTGAATTCATGAGGAGAAGAAAATATAAATATTTCTAAGAAATTTGATATAATTTTATTAATGATGAAAATTGAGATTACACCCCTTTAAATAGGGATATTAAGCCATAGAAGAAGTTTCAAAATTAAACTACAGCTAAAACTCTTAGAAATCGTGACTTACTATAAATAGTAAACTTACAATTTATAGACGGTCGTGATTCCTACTAGTGCGCATGGTTTTTGGCCAAAAATAGTAAGTGTCCTATTTGGATTCACCATGCATTTCTCCTAATTATTCTAAGAACTTTTCATGT
The DNA here is from genome assembly GCA_037074715.1 of Magnolia kwangsiensis. Lineage (NCBI taxonomy): Eukaryota > Viridiplantae > Streptophyta > Magnoliopsida > Magnoliales > Magnoliaceae > Magnolia > Magnolia kwangsiensis. The sequence goes on along the minus strand of CM073571.1, from coordinate 208,219,347 downwards.
TGGGCGCATCTCCTAAAAACCCAATGGATGAAGAGTTATACTCAAACTACAACTTATTATAAGTAGTAAAAATGAAATTAAAACAGGGATTCGACCATTGATCTGATGGTATTTAGCAAATTTCACGTGGGTAACCCAGCGTAGCAAGATTAGGTGGCTAAAGTAGCTTATCCTACTTTAAGATCATATATGATATGTTCGATAGCTCATTTCATTTTGTGAGATACATCCGTTTTAAATTCTGACGGTCAGGATCACTTCTATTGTTAACCGAGCCTTTTCTGATCTATCTTGGCCATGAAACTATCCGCGACCCGCTCTACATCAGTCCCCTCCACATTAAAACAACTCGTCCTTGAGTTCTCGCCCTACTTTGGTTTGTGATACTCGGTCAGGTCCATGACGCTGAAAGTCCGTGAGATCTCCATGTTGTCTGGAAGATCAACAATGTAAGCGCTGTCGTTAATCTTTCAGAGAATCGGTACTGGTTCAATCTTCTTGTTTTTCAACTTGTTGTATGTCCCAATCAGAAATCTCTTCTTGCGTAAATGGACCATAACTTGGTTGCCTCCTCAAACACCTTTTGTCGTCGATGCTTATTGGCTTGCTCATTGTACTTATCGTTCGGCCCAAAATAACCTGAAATGGGGACTTCCCTGTCAAGTAGTTCACCATATTATTGAATGCAAATTTCACTTGAGATAAAGCTAAATCACATTGCTTCGATTTTTCTTCTAAAATATATCAAAGGAGGTTCCCAAATATGCGATTCATAACTTCAATTTGCCTATCAGTCTGTGGGTGGTAGGTACTATTGAACTGAAGTCGTGTACGAAACCAGTTCTACAAAGTTCATCAGAAGTGGTTCATGAACTTCGTATCGTGGTCAGAAGTGATAGTCTTAAGGACCCTATGTAGCTGCACGACCTCTTTAGAGAATAAATTCACTACGTGCATCACATCGAGGGTCTATTTGCATAAGATGAAGTGTGCCATATTAAAGAAATGATCTACTACTATGAATACCGAATCCATCCCACGATGTGTTCGTGGGAGACTCAACACGAAGTCCATTGATAAGTCCTCCCAAGGGTCGTCAGGCATAAGTAACAAGCTATAAAGGCACCTATTTTGAGACTGCCCTTTTGAGACCAAACAGACATGACAACGTTGCACCGCTATACCCACATCACGTACTATGGCCAGTAGTACCATTCTTCAATAAGAGCTCGCGTCTTGTCCAATCGTATGTGTCCACTAAGGCCACTTTCATGTAGCTTTTGGATGATCTGCTCCCTCAACGAGCTTTTGGAAATACATAGTTGATTCCATTTGAAAAGGAACCCGTTTTGCATATGTAAGTCATTAGGGTGACCTTCTCGGTATCTTACCCATGCATTCTTGAAGTCGTCGTTGTCGGCATATATATCCTTGAGGTGCATACAATAGTGGCTTCACGATGAGCGACTCGCCATAATCCTGCTGAACCTAACCCGTCTCATCTACCTCGTCTTCTATGGCCTGTTCCAGTTTCTCAACATCTGGATCTTCATTAACGTTTTCAACATTACTATCATTGCTGGCTAGGTTTGTCGCTTGTCATTGTGTACAAGTATTTGATAAGTGATTCAGTTGGTCAGAACGAAAGAAATCGTCAGGTCTTGGCCGAGCATAGGGTTTGGGATCTGCTTGGACTAGCAACTTTCGATACGTTCCTTTAGAGCCTAGCTTGCTTGCTTCCTTGATCTTGGTTCATAAGTGTAAGAAGTTGAGTGCATACTCTTACAGGCTCCTTCCTTCTAGGTTGTGGAGCTCATTGGGGTGGACCCGCCACAGAGACTTAAGCGGTAGGATAGGTCCGTGTGTTGGGACGTTCAAGCTACGCTTCTGCTTAGGTAGCCAACTTAATTGCATCATTCATCATCCAAACAGACAACTTCTGAACCCAATCGTGAATCATCACATGTAATCCATTGTTAAATCGGCCAACTTGTTGTGATTCAATCTTGACCAACTTGTTACGCATTGCCAAGAAGTAGAATTCTTCTGTATAATCTCTCATCGACCGACTATCCTGCAAAAAATTTTGATATTGTTGGAATAGTACCTTATCATAGTCGTTAGGAAGAAATAATGTGCATAATAGCTGCTTCATCCGCTGCTTTATGTGGATTGGTGCTTTCATTTGTTTAGTTCGTGCGAGTTGTAGTTGTTTCCACCAAACTGAAGCTCCACCCTTTAACTTGTAAACCACAAGTTTGACTTACTTCGTTTTGAAGGATTTCCATATGGTCGAAGAATCACTTGACTTCAGAAGGCAATCAAGACTAGAGGTGGGCATCTGTCCGGATCGGAGCGGATTGGGTCGATCAGATTCGAAATGACAATGCTTTGACCCAAACTCAATCAGATCCGGAATTAAATTTGGGTCACCTAATCCGAATAGATCTGATATAGGCTTTGCCTGACCCGAACCGAGTCCAACTTGGTCGGAGAAACCCAGTCGGATCGAGTTGAGTACTATTCGGATATGTGTGAATTTAATTTAACGTTTCATACAATGTGGTCCACTCCAACCTTTAATATATGTTATTTTTTTGCTCAAGGCCTAAATTGATATGTCAAAATAGATGAATGACTTAGATAGAACATATACATCAAGGTGGGCCCGCATGGCTATGAAAGAGCTTTTCACCTCTGTATTGAGGTTTTCACTCGTGCACGATAAGATGTTGCAATACTTGCTTTTCTTCACCCAAGCACATGCACAATTTTAATTTTGAATTTATATTAGTGAGTTGTGTGGGTTTAATCATGGGGTATGTGTTATATCCAAACCATCCATCCATTTGGTGACCTCGTATTAAGGTTTGAGACGAAAAATAAGACAGATCTAACCATCAAGTGGACCACGCGAGATATTTAAAGGTGAAAATTATTCTCTATTTCTATTTGTGGTGTGGTCCAAATGATCCTTGGATATTATTCATTTTTTAGATAATACTCTACAATTATATCTAAAGATATATGAACGGTTTATATATAATAAATACATCACTGTGGGGCCCATATAACTTTGATATCCTTTGAACCGTTCGTACAACTCGGAACTCGAGCAGCGTCCGTCTCTTCTTCACACGTCCCTGGCCAGCTAGCAGTGGATAGCTTAGTATGTAACTTATTACGCTGCGTGTACTGAGTAAACTCTGTGGGGTCCACCATGATTTGCATATTTTATCTACTCTGTCCATCCATTTTAACAAATAAGTTTATAGTTTCATCCCAAAAAAGAGATATATCCAAATCTCAAGTGGACCTTAGCACAAGAAATAGTGTGAATTGAAATTCTACCGTTGAAAATTTCTTGGGGTCCACAGAAGTTTTGGATCAAGCTGATATTTGTTTTTCACCTTCATCCATGTCTGCGTAAACTTATGAACGGATGACGAATAAAAATCACCGTGGCCTAGCAAGGTTTCAACAGGAAAAGCCACTGTGGGGCCATGGAACTTTGATATCCTTTAAATTGTTCGTACAACTCGGAGCTCGAGGAGCTTTAGTGCTCGTCTCCACATGATACGTACTTACCTCAGTAGCTATATAGCTGGAGGGTATATCAGCGGACTGACAGACATCAGGGTGGGAAATGGATTGTCTACTCCCCCTGGCACTAGCCCGGTGGGTCCCACCATGATATATGTGTTTCATCCATTCTGTTCATCCATTTTAACTGATCATTTTAGGGCTTGATCCCAAAATGAAAAGGATATAAATCCAAAGTAGACCACACCACAGGAAAAGAATGGTGATTGGATATCCACCATTAAAATCCTCCTAAGGGCTACTGTACTGTTTATTTGACATCCAATCTAGTAATTAGGTCATACACACCCAGATGAAAGGGAAAAAACAAAATTCAGCGTGATAAAGAAATCTGTGGCCTTCAAAAAGTTTTTAATGGTCGACACCGTTTCATGCAATGTGGTCCATTTGAGATTCGGATATATCTCAATTTTGGTCTCGTACGATAAAATGATCTAGAAAAATATATAGACGGCGTGGATGAAACACATACATCATGATGGGGCTCATAAAGCACTGACCACCAACAATTGGTGGGCGGCAGGTGAGCAGCCAATCCGCCCGCTACCATGGTGTTGTAGGGAACTCTGTTATTTTAGGATAAAACAATAGTCGGGCACGTAATATATATATATATATATATATATATATATATATATATATATGGTTCGGATCTGTTCGGTCCGAATCGGATCCAACCCGAAAATATTTCGGATCTGAATCATGCTACCGATCCTGACCAATCCTAACCATCGGTTCTTTTCGAATCGGGTCAGATCCACCGAATCAGGTATAAAATGCCCAGCTCTAATCAAGACTACCAAAAAAATAAATAAAGGATATAGACCACGTTAGTTTTTAACTATGAATATAAATTGTAGCTATGTATAGTACGGTTTTAATCCGTATATAAAAAAGTACCACACTATTAATAATTAGCTGTGGTGTCAGGGGCTTTATAAGGCCTTAAAACATATATGTTTTCTATCTAAGTTATCCATATATTTTGAAATATTATTATAGGGCATGAAACTAAAAATGAGCTAGATCGAAGGCTAAAGCGGACCATACAGTAAAAAACATGGAGATTAAATCACGTATGTTTTGTATTGTGTGGTTCACTTAAGCCTTTAATCTATATTATGTTTGGGATGATGAGCTAAAATAATTTATTAAAATTAACGGAGGAAATGGATAATTTAAATGCATCATGGTGGTCCCATGGATCCCTCGAGAGGACCGTCTATGGCCCTACGCCCAAAATTGGGCGCGCATTCAAAACAGCCATTTCTCTCTTACTCCATACCCTAAACCCGTTCTCTCATCTTCCTCCCTCTTTCTCGGTTCCCAATTCCCTCTCTATCTCAGTTTCCACCGTCAGCACTCTCCCTCTCCCTCTCCCTCTCTCGAGCTCCCTCGCCCTCGCCGTCTCCCTCTCCCTCTCTCGAGCTCCCGCGCCCTCACACCTCCTTCAACAGCATCGGCTCTTCAGCAGCGCTGCCTCCACCGGCTCTCCCTCTCCCTCTCTCGAGCAACTAGGTAATTCTTTTCATTGATATATTTAGAGGATACTGAGTTGTTTTTCTAGTTTTGGGATTATTTTTATTTTTATTTATTTATTTTTTTTGATTTCCTATTACATGCATAAACCCTGATCTGCCACTGATTAAAATCTAATTCCAGTTCCTCAACAAAAACTTGCATAAACAGAAGAAAGGACAAATAGCAAAATACTGAATTCAGGAGTCTAAAACTACACAACACTAGGGCCATTGAACTGGGGAATTAGGATGATACCACCAGCCATTATCAGGCCAATGCAAATAAGATGATTACCTTTCATGGTCAAAATCGACTGAATCATTGATTGGTTAGAAGATGCATTACTTGCAGCTTCTCAATTTCCACTTCGCTGTTGGCATCTGCATCTCCCACATCCACATCAAGCTCTTCCACATCCACATCCTCGTCGACACCCTCATACTGGGTATAAATCTTCTGAGGGATTTTTGGAGGTGGGGATGGCAGAAAAGGAAAGCCTGCCTTGTCTTCTGAGGTTTCATTCTCTGGAGCAGTAGCAGTTTCCTGTCTCAAACTTCTCCTCCAATTCAATGGCTTCAATGAATTCATCTACTGCATGAGCAGCCATGCTAGTTGGAGGCAACAAATGTCCTGCTTCTGAGCCCTTTATACAAGGAAGCAGTGCTAGGAGAATCGTTCTTTCCTCGTTTATGCTTGATTGCATTTGCTAGGGGCCTATGAACATTGTTCCCAGTTGGGATTTTGTTTATCAGCTCAGCTTCCTTGCTGTTATTTTCCACTTGGGCAGGTCCTTGCCACCGAGTAAGCTTCTCTAATTTAATCTTTCCTGACAAAAGTCCCTCTCTTCTTCTTGATAGTACTTGTTTTGATTCCTCACCAACTCCCACGTCACCTCGCAGCCTTTTCCTATTTGGAGATGCATGGTTCTGCACTTCATTCCTTGGACTCATCCGGTGATCCTCATTAGCCTCTCCATCACTAACAATGTTAACACTTGAACCTTCTTCATTGGCACCTGCTCTCACAGTATCTGATCCAAGCTGATCCCCCGGTCTTTGAAGTCGAGCTTGTGTTCTTTTTAGCTCCTCTTGTGCACGTGAGTAACGATTATGTGCTTTGATGAACTTTTTATTTTTTGATGTAATCGTTTTACAATATATTGAACTGATTCTGTTTGTGAATTCTGTTGTTCCTCCTATTCTGTGGTGGATTGGATGCATCATTTGTGTTTTTATTGAGTAGAAATTTCTTTAAAGATTCAAATTTATGTCGTTGTTGAGGTAGTTTTTTCTGAGAAGAGTTTGTGATAATCAGTTCCTGTTATGCTGAAATTTGATTTGTTATCATGTAGTTTTAAGATTGTTGGCTACATTGTTTTCAATGGTTTTTTTAATTTATTTTTTAATTTTTTATTTTTTTTCTTGTAATTTGTAGTTGTTATAGAGATTGAAGGATTTAGTTCAGTTGTTATTGACGTAGATATGCTTTTTATGTTGGCGATGGTTATGAAGATTTATTGTGATTGTAGATGCTCAGTCATGTGGTTTTGTTTGTTTAACACATCTTACTTGTTTCTTGTTTTTAGTCTTCAACAGCTAATGATGTTTTATGGCATTTGAAAGGATATTTGATACGTTCTTGTGTCTTCATTTTTATTATTTAGTATATGTACAACACCATTTTACAAAACTAAGTTGATGTTATTGTAGCATTGGTTTGCTTTTGCAGTTTTCGGGTTGCTGGGTTTATGCTTCGACCATATCCAATTTCTTGTTTGGAAGTTGGGATTCATGATTCCAACTGGGTTTTGTTATTGGGGTCATCACATGGTTCTATTATTGCATTCATTTCTTTGTAGTGAGTTTGGTTTCATGTTACATGGATTTTGTATTAGGCGTTGTTGAATGGTTTTCTTATTAGGTGTTGTTGAATGGTTTGCTTTTGCAGTTATCTGTTTGTTGAAATGGCTGGATGAGATGGCATGCTATCTGTTTGATGAAATGGCTAGATTTCATGCATACTATTTGTTTGATGAAATGGCGTGCTATCTGCCCCTGCTGATTTTTCAGGCTGCTAGGTACTGCTGCTCCATTCCCTATTCTGGGTTCTTCAGCCTCGCTCAGTTCAGGGATGTCTGTTCATTTCCGTCTGGATTTCTTCTTGTTAGGCCTTTTATGCTGTATTTGTACATTGCATGGATGCTTTACATGATTGGCATGGCCCGGTTTATCTTTTTGTTGGGCCAGCCCGATTACCTATAAATCTCATGTTCAATGAATTCAAAAAAAAAAAAGAAAAAAAAAGAAGGTGAGCCATGAGGCAGATGCTTCAAGATTGTTGTCCTGCACGAAAAACAAGTAGCAGAAATCATCTAGAAACTTGATTGTAAACTGCATTTCTGAGTTGGGAATGCCAATTGTAGGAACTCATGGGCCATCAGGCAACAATATCATTCTGTTGGGCTTGCATTTCTAGTGGGTTGGGCTCTGATTTGTCAGTGCCTCCATCACACCACTTTTGCCAGATGATGAACACTGCCTTGGGTTTCATTAAATTCAAGAGTGCTTTCCCAGATTTTTAGTATGTCAAAACCTGTTCCTTGCTTACCCAGTCTGCACTGGTGATTTCTATGCTGGACACCAGTGCATTGAGAGTACATGAATTCTGCAGAACCACTCTGGAAGAATATCATGACAACTGTAAGGTTTCCAATGGGCGAAGTCCACGTGTGCCCAACCATATCTAACCTGCATAAAGGATGGATCTGGTTTGTGGTCGGACTCAGGTCAGAATACATGATGGGGATGGGCTATACAGCAAAAAACTATACAAGTGCTTGCTATAAAAGTAAAGGGATGCACGGACATGGGAGAAAAGTTTTTGAGTTGGGCAGGCTTGAGCTTAAGAATCAGCTCAAGGTTCTAAGGGTTGATTTTCAACATGTGGTGTGTCACAGACTCACAGGTTTTAAAGTTGCTTGTAGCATTCTAAGGGTTAGTGACTTAGTGTTCTGTGTATTATTATTAACCTTTTACAAAATGGATTTTATACTGTTATAAATCAGAAAAGGGACATTTCAAGATGTTTGTCTTGTCTTGTCCGCCTATAATAGAAACTGAACACAACTGGTAAGTTGGCATTTTCTTGATCCTGATATTCATCATTCATGTTTCATAAGGATTAAGGAGGGTGCATGCGAGGAGAGGTAAGCAACTAGCCGGGTGCTGGGTGATCTCATGCACATTGATCAAAATTCCACAGTTTGTATTTCGTCATGCATACATGTAAACCACCACTTTTTTCATGCTTTCATTTTCTTTTTGTTTTATTTCAATATGGCAAGCCCTAATTTACCAAACCATGCTTGATTTGTGTTCAATTGGGGCCCATTTGGTCAACTTTCAACAGGTCAACCTGATTTTTTATTTTTTTGAAACGATGATAATTTATTGCAATAAGACCAAAGGCCTAACGAATTACCAAAGAGAGGCTAAAACAACAAGAACTACAATATCACAAAACTGATCTGCCCCCATAGCCTTAGCTGCAATAGCCCATTCCTTAACCAATTCTTTTGCCATGAAAACCTCCCCTGAAGATCTCTTCTGTTTCCTGAAATATTAGTTGTTCCACATCCGGTTTTCTTATGTGTGTGCTTACTTCTGAACATTAACATGAATCTGTTACTCCGTTTCAAACTACCTTACATTTTTGTTTTTATTTGCAGATTTTGGTAGAGCACATCAGGGAAGTTCTTCCAGGATTCAAAGCCTGCAGACAAATTCTGTCAGTAGTGTTGTGAATATGAGATTTGCAATTCATTTTTTATGGTCATTTTCAGGTTTTGATTGGCAGACTTGTTATTACACAGGAATGTTAGTTTTTTATATGTGAATTGATGGAGACATTTGTCATTTGGGTAGCTTTGATTGGCAGACTTTTAAATATGATATTTGCAATTCAGTTTCAATTGTCAGTTACAGGAATTGATTGGCAGACTTGGTTATTACATGGGCATTTTATGTCAGTTTCAATTACCATAACTTTCATTAGGAATTCTGACAATATGACAGACCCGTGATGGAGTGGAATGGTGGAATAGGACACATTCCAGAATCACTAAAATGAATGCAAATGTGGTTGTGAATGTTCTGTAATTCCTATTACAAATTATAAATGCAAATAGGTTGTGATGGTAAAAACTTATCCATGCGCTAATTCATTGACCGACTTTTCCTGATTGCAGCAGATTCTAGTTTTTGAAACTAATGCAGATGCTTGTGAAGTGATGCAGATCAGTGGAGATGCATGCTAAGTGGTTCATAGATTAACCTTGTTTTTTTGTGATTGCTGAGTTTGGTTGCAGGTTTTGTGAAGTGGTTTGTATCAATGGTTTTTTATTTTTATTTTTTCAAATCAATGGTTACTTTCCTTTTGTGCACTCATTTCTAAACTGATAGCCATCGATGCAGACCTGTCACCACATGTAGGAGTAGTACTTGGGCTTCATGCACTCATTTGTGTAACTGATTGACTTTTCCTTATTGCAACAGATCATAAACTTTTGTAACTAATGCACATGCTTGTGAAGTGATGCAGATCGATGGATGGTTGTGAAGTGATTCATTGACTTATTCTGTGATTGCAGTGATGGGTTGCAGGTTTTTGTGAAGTGATGCACATTAATGGTTTTTTTTTTTTTCCAAATCAATGGTTACTTTTCTTTCTTGCACTCATTTGTAAACTGATTCATGCACTCATGTGAACTGGATTGTATCATGTGATTGCAGCAGATTCTAATCTAATTTGTCAACTGATTCATAGACTAAACTCCAGACAAATCTGTGAACTGGAACTCATTTGTGAACTGAACTTGAATTGGAATGTGGACTGTAGCTTGAACTGAACATTTTGTTGAAGTCCATAACATTGGAAATTCTGTGAACTGAAATGCATTGCTAAATTCATTGCTATTAAAATTTCCAGTGGACTATGGATCAAGCTGAACTCAGTTGCAACTCCAACTGAGAACATGCATTTCTAAACTACAGAACACTGTAAATTCCTATGAACTGAACTTTTTGCTGTCCAAAATTATGCTTTTGCTATTGTGCAAAAGTCACTCTCCTTCTGCGACTGTTGCTATTGTGCAAAAACCGCACTCCTTCTGCGAGTTTTGAAAAGTCACAGGATGGCATTGATGTAGGAAATCGCACTTTTGCTATCGTGCATATGCCTGTAAGTCTTATATCTCTATTTCCTTTAATTACTTTTTTTTGGTCCTTGTGCCAAGCAGTTCACCGTTCGGATGCATCAGCCAATCAAATTATCATTGTGAGGAAATAGCCCTCAAATTGCAGTTGGGTTTCTTTCTAATCTGACTTTAAGGTAACAGATTGCATTTTGGCAATCAGACCCTCAATGTGAATAGCTGCGATTTCATTCGATGGCACACACCCAAATTGCCCCACCATGAAGATCACCTGGCCCCAAAATCAGGCCAGGCCACTCATCGGATGTGCCAGACCGTTGGAATCAATGGACAACTGTCGATCTAACTCTACATCCAGGTGTGGCCCACCTGGTGAGTAGATCAACCTGATTATTTTTTTATTTTTTATTTTTTATTTGGGCATATTCAACATGTAGAATTGTAGGTCAAACTCAAGCTAAAAAGCTTTATAGTGGATCAGCCTACTTGCCTACTTTTAATGAACGGTGCAAAACACACATGCTAGATTAGCACTTTTATTTATTACTTTTTCTATTTGTCCTCAATGTTCTTTTTATTATTATTTTTTCTCTCACTTTCTAGCCTGTTTCGAATGATGTGTATGATTTTTAGTGTGTTTTTTTTTCTTTCTTTTTTTTTTTTTTTAAAATTTTTATTTATTTATTTTTTAATTGAAGGTCATTAATGAAGCTCAATTTCTGTGGTCCAGATTATTCAATTCCATGTGGATGGAAGGTCCTCCCAGTTTCCAGTGCTGTACATCTAGACATATCTCTTCATGGATGTGTCCTTGAGTTCCATCATTGGAGATGGGAGGTAATTACTGTTACTTTAATGATGATGATGGTTATTTTAGTTTGTGGGGTCCACTATTTCACTCTCTTGATTGATGATGGTTATCTTGGTTTGTGGGTCCCACAAGCATCTAGTATTGTATACACAAATGTATAGGTCTATAACTAAAAATTTGAAAGGATGGGTAGATTTACTCCAAGGAACTTTGGTTGATTTATTTAATGAGAGATGCTCACATCCAGCTTGTTGGACCAAAACATTTAAAGCTTCTTTCCTGCCTTTCTTCAATGAGCTTTCTTCATATATAACGCCTATGTTAGGTAAGGATAAAACAGCTGAAGAAAGAAGGATTGCCATCTGTATTTTCGATGATCTTGCAGAACAATGTCGAGAAGCGGCTCTTAAATATTATGATACCTATCTACCATTTTTACTGGATGCTTGCAATGATGAGAGCCCTGATGTTTGACAGGCTGCTGTTTATGGCATTGGAGTTTGTGCAGAGTTTGGTGGATCTGTGACCTCTTGTGGGAGAGGCTCTTTCCAGTCTAAATTTTGTTATAAGGCAGCCTAATGCACTCCATTCTGATAATGTGATGGCATATGACAATGCTGTCTCAGCTCTGGCGAAAATTTGCCAATTCCATCGTGACAGTATAGATGCAGCTCAGGTTGTTCCTGCTTGGTTAAGCTGCTTGCCAATTAAAGGTGATCTGATTGAAGCTAAAGTTGTACACGACCAGCTTTGCTCAATGGTCAAAAGGTCTGATATGGAGCTTTTGGGTCCTAACAATCAATATCTTCCAAAGATTGTTGCTGTTTTTGCTGAGGTTATATGTGCAGGCAAAGATCTGGTTACTGAACAAACTGCGAGCCGGATGATTAATATCCTGAGGCAGCTTCAGCAAACATTGCCACCTTTGGCCCTTGCATCGACCTGGTCTTCCTTGCAGCCCCAGCAGCAGCTTGCATTGCAATCCATCCTGTCATCGTAAGGATCTTGTCTTGAAACTGTCTGGTTGGTTTGTCTATTTTCTGTTCTTTACCCATTCTTTATATATGCATCTCTTCCTTGCATGGTCCTGCAATGTGGTTGTTAATGCATGAAAGCTGTGCGAGGTGTAGATGTGGTTCTGGTGTAGAATGTGTATATTACATGCGATAAAAGCCTATTCGTTATCTCTGCCGCATCTGAGAGAATTTTATTTTATTTTATTTTTTTTTAAGTGGCAGGTTTGGGTTGGAGATTTTTGGTCGTGGGGATGGAGAAAAACTTTTGAAGTTATGGAGGCCATTCTTGTAGCAGTTTTGGGGCTTGGGATTTTTTCTTTTTTCCTTCGTTTTTGTGAAAGTGAGAAACATTTTGAGTCATGAACTTGCATATGTTTGCTTCCTATATCTTGTCGCTCTGTTGTTTCATAGACGATATCAAATGAGATGGTGTTCAAAGAAGTGAGGGCATTTCCTTATCTATCAAGTTGCTGCCCAAAAAGAGTTGATGATCTAATTCCACTTTAGACAAACTTGCATTCGATGTTTGAAACTTTGTTGTTTAATGCAAGTTGCATTTATTTTTAGTGAATAGAGCTTAATAAAGCAACTTTAACTTAAATATGTTGTATAATGCATTAAAGTGTGTTAGAAGAAATGTAGGATGGTTCTGATTTTGAAATCATATCCAGTGTTATGCAGCTTAGTATGCTCACGTTCCTGGGTTGAAAGTTCTGACTCCATACTCATCAGAAGATGCTCGGGGCCTTTTAAAAGCTGCTATTAGAGATCTTGATCCTGTAGTTTTTCTTGAAAATGAGTTGCTGTAAGTAGCTTTTCGAACGTGGAACTATTTTTGTCATGTGAAACTTGGAAGTATTTATCTGATTAGCATTGATTTTGAGATGCTCCAGATATGAAGTCTTTCCCTGCTTCAGGGAAAGTTCTTGATTCCAGTTTTTGCCTTCCAGTAGGAAAAGCTAAGGTATGATTTTTTGGTGTGCATCGTACGTTATCTGCGAATTTAATGTTTTTCTTCAAGTTCCTCATCTCATGCCCTCTATTAACAGATAGAACGAGAAGGAAAAGATGTGACCATTACAGCTTTCTCAAAGATGGTGGGTTATGCCCTCCAGGTGCGTGTGCTCTTTCTTTTAAGCTGTCGGGCCAATAACCAGTATGTGATCAATAGGTTTATTCACAAGTTGCTTATGTATGTTGCACTCTTTTTGGAATTTGGTTGGTGCTTGTCTTCTTTGAACTATAATAAGCTTTAGGCAGGGCAAACCAGGTTCTTTAGTAAGGGTTGCAAGCCCAGCCTGACACTTAAGCGCAAAAGGCCTAACCCAAGCTTCGCATGGGTGTAGCATAAGCTGGCCAAAGCCGAAGACCGAAAGCATTTTCTCTTTAGATCCAGGGGCTAGATGATGAAGTCTTGATAGAGAATCGGAGTTAGAATGTGGTTGGTGTTACCATGTTAGAGTAAGGCTGTAGTGGTTATTCTTAGAGTTGTGTTTCGGCGAACCTGCTAGCAATTCTGGATGGTTTTGGGTCTGATCCTATAACTTGCTTTGTTTGATCATCGTTCTCTGCTCCTGTTATACTTACAACCGGCGATCTGTTGTATTCTGAAATTTGTTTATTTAGAAATGTGAATGTAGGATACATTGTATGATTTGATTGTTATTTGTAATATGAATGCATCATTTTCTTTCCAGATTGAATTTTATGTACTATTCCTAGCTGCATCATTTTCTTTCCAGATCGAATTTTATGTACTATTCCTAGCAGCATTAGTTGTATTAGCTTAGATGAGTTGATCAATCACATTATGTTCTTGCAATAATAATTGACATCACTGTTAAAAATTTTAAATTAGCTACGGATATTAGCCGTAGCTCTTGTTCTCAAAACCATAGCTGTGGCTACTCTATTGCTGCGGCTTTCATTCTACTTATCCGTAGCTGTACGTACAACCACTACAATATAGCTACGAATTATATCCGTAGCTGTTTTTATTCCGTGCTATAGTTTTTGACTTTTAGCTCAGAACAAGTTGCTACGGACATGCTACGGACTATAGCCATAGCAATAGTAATCTAGCTACGGTTTTTATTCGCAGTGTGTGCCCCTTTTCTGGTAGTTAGTTCACCACGAGTATCATCCTACGATCAGGTTGGCTATGAGTTCTAACAATTGCTGGTGGAAGATCGTTGACAAGAACATGGAGCTGCCTTAGGGCCTCCGTTATGCGATCTGTCATATGATTAATGAGAATTTGCGGCCCTTGCATGATTTGTCGATTCTCTCGTTGTGTCACTAAAGCTGCCACTATTAAAGGATAATTTCCTTTAATACAAAACTAATGCAGGGAAGGACGTGATGTTGAGCACTGTCTTCCTCAATGGGATAATTGTTCCGAATCCACAAAACTTCTTTGGACTCCTCACAGAGAAACTTCGAATCCACGAGGAGAAGAAAATAAAAATAATTCTAAGAATTTTGAAATAATTTTATTGATGATGAAAAATGAGATTACACCTCTTTAAATAGTGATGCGAAGCCATGGAAGAAGTTTTGAAATTAAACTACAACTAAAACTCCTAAAATTCACAACTTTCTATAAATAGTAAACTAATTATTTATAGACGGTTATGATTCCTACTAGTGCACATGGTTTTCAGCTAAAAATAGTATGTGTCATATTTGGCTTCACCACGTTGTTCTCCTAATTATTCTAAGAACTTTTCATGTTGGATGCAACTCCTAAAGCCCAATAGATGAAGAGTTATACTCAAATTAAAACTTATCATAAATAGTAAAAAAGAAATTAAAATAGGGATTCAACCGTCGATCTGATGGTATTTCGGAAATTCGGCATGGGCAACCCAACTGGGTGGCTAAAGTAACTTGCCCTACTCCAAAATCATATATGTTATGTCTGATAGCTCATTCTGGTTTGTAAGATATGTCTGTTTTAAGTTCTGATGGTCTGAATCACTTTTGTTGTCGACCGGGCCTTTTATGATCCATCTTGGCCGTGAAACTATCCACGACCCGCTCTACATCAGTGTCACAAGAGTTCTACTTAGATATTAACAAAAGAGCATCCTATGTACAATTGAAAAAGGGAGAGAGAGAGAGAGAGAGAGAGAGAGAGAGAGAGAGAGAGATTAGATTTTGGAGAGTTTAGATCCTATAAGTTTATTGTCCTTCTTTTATTTTTATTTTTTTTGTACATTTAATGTAATTTGAGTTGATATATGCAATGAATGGTGTGAATCGGATACATGTTTATTGCATTGATCTGTAAGTAAATATGATGTAAAGATGATGGAAGTTTAAAATTTCATGCGAAGTTTCTTGTTGCAGAGATTGATTAATGTACATCTGGTCGAATCAGATTAGTTCTTTACAAATCATACGATACTTAAGGCCAAAGTATACAAGGACCCTAACTTTTATATCAATCTGACCATCGAATGGGCCACACTAGCCAGATCTAGAATTGTTTAATAAGGAAAGCCTAGATTTCTGCACAAGTATTGATATCGTTTAGCGTAGAAGGTCGAGATGGGTCATCGGTGTGTGTGGTTAGATCCACACCATTCATCCAATGTGTAGAGGTAAAATATACCAACACCTCAAGAATCTGGATAATCCAATTATCCGGTGGTCCACCCCGATTATCATTTGCTATTTAATTTCAGAATCTTAAAAAGAAAAAAAAACTAAATTTTGATAATTAAATTTAATGAACATATTATTTCAATTATTTGATCATTTAGGGTTTGGCCACCTAGGATGATAATCAAAGGTGGGTTACATCGAGTAATATAACGAAATAAATAACAATGTTGTAGATATAATTGATATAATTTTTGAATTCAAACTAGCCTGATTACCTTGTGGATTTTAAATTATTAAACTTAGATGAGTAATATAATGTGTCTCATGATTCGTTGGAATTACAATAAATTGTTTCTTATGGTTTGATTGATTGATGTATTAATTGGAGTGTGTTGTTATAATGTTGTTGATTTAACTACTATGAATGTATGATACGGTAAATCACATGCTAATTCGTGCCAAATTTCATAAATTATGATAATTGTACGTTAAATTCACACATGAATGATCTGATTAAGACAAGTAACTATGACAGTTATGAGAGCCCTCCCTAGAAGAAATGTTGATCTTGGTAGAGTGTTACCAGATGCGGGCCATGCCCAAGCATACTGAAAAGTGGAAACCTACCCAACGAGTGGATGCTGGTTGATGATCTCCAACTTAAGTAGATGTATGATCATCCTATCTGATGCATTCATACATTATTTACATATATATAATTATGCATACTCTGTTTCTATTATATCTTAATTTCAATAAGCATTAACCATGCTGGGCACTAAGCCTGACCAGCTTATATTTTTATTGATGAAAAAACCATACAAATGAGCAATTAACTAGTGAGTTGACACATGAACAAGAAGTTGTGGTTGAATTGAAGAACGCTTACGACCAACATAAAATGTAGCAGTATCTATTAGAAGAGGAACTGGCCGCATTTAAACCGTTCGTAATTATTTAATTAGAATTTTACTTGTTAGGATGATATGATTCATATATAATAAATAATGGTATTAGTTGTAGGATTTTAAGTATTTGATTGGTTTTATTTAATTGAATTATTATAAGTCTATAGCAAGCATTCATTGGTAAGTTGTATTGACTAATGAAAGATGCCTAATTTATGGTAATTGAATGTTAATAGATGTTGAGAATGGACGAATGTTGATGCTAAAATCATTTTGTGTGAATGATTGTGAAAGGACTTAGTTAGAATGTAAAATGAATATTACTCTTGCCTGTGATTAATCGTATAATGGAATGAATTAAGTACATTTTGTGTACAAGTTATGAACTGAAACTCAGGTCTGGGGGTGCACACTCTATACTCGAATTTCAGGGTGTGATAATTCAACCTGTCAAACAATATTTTGACCTGTCTAAACTGGCAGAAATAAGCCAACAAGCAATCTAGAGTAGTATTTTAACCTGTCGAACAATGTTTTGACCTGTCTAAACTGACAGAAATAAGCTAACAAGCAATCTAGAATAGTATTTCAACTTGTCGAATAGTATTTCAACCTGTCTAAACTAGTAGAAATCAGCCAGCAAGCAATCTGAATTTTTCGGCGGAATTTTGACTCGCCAACCCCAAATGTCGACCAGTCGAACTATGTTGAATCTTTGTCAATTTCTCCTTGGACTTCTTCTAGTCCATATGCATTAGAAACATGCTTGATTCTCATCGTACATCATAATTATACTTATAATCAGTTAGAGATAATTACGACAGTTTGTTCACCGCTTTGTGGGAGCTAAGCTTCAAGGAAAGGCGGTTGCAGTTGTGGATAGGGTGATTGTCTGTTCCAAAGTCGACCAAGGTTGAGCAGTGGTGAGACAGTCCATGGCGGACAAATCTCCGACCTTCTGTTTGAAGACCTGGCGAGGGGCATCAAATCCAAGTTCAATCCAAATTGCTAATCAGTGATGGGCCTCAAAGGAAAAGCTCTAACAAACCACACTTGTAAATCGAATCTGGACTGTTGGCTATTTCTTCACCGTCCACATTTTCCACCGCTGAGCAGACTGGTTTGATTTTTTGCCTCAGGCACATCAATGTCAAGGCATGCTTGATGAACAGTGAGAACTTGTACAAACAAAGATATTACATAAAAAGTCATTATTAATCAACTTAAACTTTACCGACCGTCTCATTAAAATCTAGATTCTCAACATTTCACTAGCATAAAGAGTTTAAATACCATCTAATCTGATGCACTAACGAGGATCTAATTCAGTAATTGACACCTCATTTACAGACCATGGCGATGCCATACCCGGAGATTGATTCATCTCACATGTCTGTGTATGGGACTCTGTCATAGACATGTCCGGAGCCATTCTACTCGCGATAAAAAATGCTGGTTGTGAAGGTGCTGAGAGAGACATAGAGAAACTGTTGAGCATGAGCACAATTGATGACATGGTGGGCCTGTCAATCACTTCTTCTTGAACACATAGCAATGCAATGTGGATGCATCGCATCACTTCGCTGCTTGAGAAAGATTCACTTATAGTTGGATCAATCAGCTCTAAAGCTGTGCTATCTTTCCAGTGCTTCCATACCTACAAAAAGTGCACCATTACAGAAAAAAATGCTTTTAGAATGGAAGTATTGATGTGATGGATTCATAACATGAGGAATGCTGTCCTACTCATTTGCAGGATCCATCCAAATTCTAATCTCCCCAAAGTGCAAGATCCAAGCCATTCATCAGGTGGGGCCACTGTGAACCTATGGTTAAAAAATTAATAACCAACGGTATATATTCAGTGAGCACACATGGGTCCTGATTTTTGGACGAGCATGTTCATGGTAGACCCTCACAATGGGTGGAACTCACCTTGCACATGTGTGCCATGTTGACAAGTGTGCAGGGAACGAAACCCTGGCTTCTCATTCCAGAGTAGCCACAACATTCTCTCAACCATTTTACAAATTTCAATTCAAATTTTTGAGAAAAAATCACCAAGACTTTCTACTTACGTAGCTGGGAAGATCCTCGGAGCGGTCTGACTGGTAGAAATCACGGTTCTTCTGACCGGTCACGATCTCCAGAAGTAAAACACCGAAGCTGAATACATCTGATTTAACAGAGAATTGTCCGTGCATGGCATATTCTGGGGCCATGTATCCACTTCAAAGGATAATCACAATATCACCAGATATTCGATACATTAGTAGAGAATATTTGATTTTAAACTAACTAGATTTTAGTTATTAGATAGAGAGAAATTGGAAAACATTTACAATATCAGGAATGCTTATCTGGATGTCCCAACTGTCTGTGGGACGTAGCCAAAAATCAGGCTGATCAGATGATCCCAATTGCTCAATCATTTAAAAAAAAAAAAAAAAAAAAAAAAAAAACCCATTCCATTCATGTTTGCTTCTGCAATGTGTGCCTCTATGAATAAAAGGAGCAATGGTTTTAAGGTTCAAAGACTTACTATGTCCCTGCAATTCGATTTGTATTGCCCTGAGTTTGGTCCACTCCAACAATCCTAGCCATACCAAAATCTGCAATTTTTGGATTCATCTCCACATCTAATAAAACATTGCTAGCTTTGAGATCCCGATGTATAATCCTAAGTCGAGAATCTTCGTGAAGATAAAGAAGGCCTCGAGCCACTCCTCCGATGATTTTATAGCGCCTTTGCCAATCCAGATTTGCTTTTTTATTTGGATCTATATTTACAGCCATCCAACAGATGCAGATGAGTTCATCAAATAATTCGAGTTCAAAAAAATCACTTCATATAGTTCAATTGTAAAGAAAATTCTGATATAGGATAAGAGTGATAATTTCGCAAAAGCATGGATAAACAGACTGAAGGAAAGGGTCCAAACCAAACAGAAACTTGTCGAGGCTGGCATTGGGCACATATTCATAGATGAGAAGCTTCTCTTCTCCTTCGATGCAGCAACCTAAGAGCCTAACAAGATTCCTGTGTTGAAGTTTAGCAATTAACGCAACCTCATTCTTGAATTCTTCCAAACCTTGTCCAGAGTGGCGAGAGAGCCTCTTCACAGCTATTTCTTGTCCATCTGAAAGCCTACCCTGCAATGATAATGCACAGGCACATTTATATTTGGGCCATATCCCAAATGAAGACCATTTATCTTTGGGTTAGGGACCCTTGCTTGCTCCGGCGAAGCCCAATTTCAACTTTCCAATCAGTGTGACATTTGAAGTGGCCATCTACATAGTGGTCCAAAATTTATGCTGTTTGGATTGATTTACAATGGATACCAAGTTGATGGGTATAAACTACAAACAAAATGATGGTTTTTTTGATACCTTATAAACAGCACCAAATCCACCTTCTCCAAGCTTATTGTATTCAGAGAAGTTATCAGTTGCAGCTCTTATTGTACCCAAACCAAAATGCAGTGACTCCTCGTTTCCTTCAACACCATGACCTACACAAACAATTCCAATTTCAATAATTTGTGTGGGTTTGCTACAATTGAAGCTAGGCAGTGTTAACTGCAAAATTTAGAAAGAAAGAAACTGTTTGAACTAGTGCAAAGGATAACCCATGGCAATTTACCGATCAATGCTTTCTTTTTTTTCCTCCTTAGGAAACAAGCAGCTATGATGGAGATGAGAGCAATTGCAACAACTATAGGGATGACAATGATGACAGTAGTTCGAGATGAGCTTCCCTTTTTTCCTGCAAAAACAAGAAATACAGTAGTTTTAAGGCTGGAAAGCAGGCCACATGGGTTCTAAGCCAATATAACTGGGGCTTCTAATATATAGGTCCATTGAGTGGGCACAGGTCAGACATTTTGGTCAGGGCTACATCACCCCATCCAACATGAAGTGACTATTAATGTTCATTAAAAATGAATTAGGTTAATTTACTAAAGCCACACACGTGTAAAAAAGAACATTTTAAAAGTAGTATTGGGATCCTCTGTTTTCGTGCATTGTGATTGGGCCACGTCAACAGACGTCATTAGTGATGACGTGGACCATCAGAGGATCCGAACTCAGCCTCTAATGGCAATACATCACACATGAATAGTGCTCCTCACAGCCCTTTATGAGGGTTGGATGCCTAGTCACAAGGAAAAACCTCATCCTCTCGACCTAACCAAGGGAGTGGATTGGGTGAGATCCGGAGTACTCACCCAAGACGGTGCAGCCCTTACGTGGAGCCCAACTTGATGTATGTATACTGTATCCATTCAATCCATCCGCTTTTTCAGATCATTTAAGGGCATTATTCTAAAAATTATGCAGATCCAATTATTAAGCGTACCATACAATAGGAAACAGTAGTGATTGACCATTAATGGGCCACGAAAGTTTTGGATCAAGTTGATGTTTGTTTTCCCACTTCATGTAGGCTTATGTAACATTATCAACGGATTGAATGACAAATAAACACTACTAAAACATTAAGATGCACCCTAAAAAATTTTTTAATGGTAGGGCAGTATGATCTACCTATCATTAGATCTGCTACCTTTTTGGAACAATAACCTGAATGATCTAAAAAACGGATTGATAACATGGATCATACATACATCAAGGTGGGCCCATGGTAAGGGTCGCACCTAATCGGCTCCCCGAAAATGAGCTCAAAATATGGATGGATGGGTGAATTCCTCACCAACGTATCAGTGAGCCCCACCCAGCGTGCTTGCGACAGGATCTTCCTGAAAAAAAGCTTTCACCGGAAATCGGCGTCCCCCTTTGGCATGAAGTTCCCGAGTAAGGATGCTGTGTGGGGCTACTTATATGTTTGTGAGATATTCACCATGTCCATCCAATTTTCAATCTCATTATTCACCCTGTTCATCCCATTTTTTATCTCATTTTAAGACATGAAACAAAAAATGAGGTGGACCCAAAATCAAGTATAAAAGAGAAAAAAAAATATCCTACGTTGAAACATTTATGGGTTCCACCTTGAGTTTATTTGTCATCCAAACCCTTTATAAGGTCAATCCCGTTGGGATGAAGTGAAAAAACAAAACAAAGAAAATAGCTTGATATAATACCTTTATGGTCATAAGATTGTTTCAATGGTTCTCACTGAATTCCTACTGTTTCCTCTTGTGTGGCTCACTTGAGTTTTGCATCCACCTCGTTTTGGATCTCATGTCCTAAAATGAGCACGAAAAATGGATGGATGGGGTGGATTTGTAACAAACATCTCAGTGGGCCTCACCCAGCATTCTTGCGCATGCAGCAACTTTGCGCAAAGAAATCCGCGTACCCACTAATATCTACGTTCCATTTTTTATTTTTATTTATTAATTCGTTTTTAGAAACAAACAAAAATGAAGATGTTACTGTGATGGTGTTAACCGGCTAATAGCTTAGTGGGTGTTACCCTCATCATGTGGGGCCCACCTTGTTGAACTCGATATATATCCACTCTGCCCATCTGTTTTTCCAGACCATTTTAGAAATCCACTCAGAAGACTAAGCAGTGTAAAATCTCCGGTAGACCACACCACTGGAAAAGTTGGAAAATAACCATAAAAGCTTTTTGCAGGCCACAAAAGTTTTTGATATGATATTTTTAATTTCCCTCCAACCAGCTCTGGTTGACCTTATCAATGGGTTGGATGGGAAATAAATATTAGGTATCTTCTTACGGTGGGCCTTGAGAAGTTTTCAGTGGTGCCTGTTATATAACCACTGTCTCTCGTGGTGTGGTCCACCTGAGATTTGGATTTTTCTTAGCTTTTGATATCATATCCTAAAATGGTCTGCAAAAATGGATAGACGGCGTGGATATACAACACATCATCAAAGTGGGCTCCACGGTAAGGGAAACACCACTAAGGTGTTACCCGAGTAACACCTAATCCACTCCTGTTACTGTCCTTAGCAAATTTTATAAATCTAGTTGATGTTTTTGCAAACTCAGTTCAACATCAAACATATCAATATTGTACGGTCCATTTTAAAAATAAAGATCAAACAGCTTGCACGCAAGCCACCCATTAGTTAAGCCTAGCCTTAAATATGTTCTGAACCAGCAATAAGATCAAACCTACAATCTTTGCCTTTTGTCTCTGTCTTCGATTAACCAAAAAGGTGAACAAAAATCAAGAAATGAAGATTTGAAAACTTACCCGTGGTAGTTGTGTTAGTTAATGGAGGAGCCGGTGCTGTGCCTAAGTCCTCATAGAACTTGTACGTCTCGTACCTCAAATTGCAACTTGGCCCAATAACTCTCCCACCTTGCTTTCCATTACAGCATGTAGGAATCCGACCCACAGCATCTTCTAAACACGCACCGCAATCTCTCCTCGGCAGATTATTTGTGCACTGCATAAGCCCAAATACCGATTGGAAGTCGGTGAAAATCGTTTCATTCGTAGCATACATACGCGGGCCAGAAGCTGCCCTCGAAACAAGACCATTCATCATCTGGTCCACGATCTGATTAAATCGATCTGGGTCTGATTGATTTTGCGTATTCGACATGTAAATCATTGGGGAATTCGAAGAAGATGATAAGATTCGTTCGGTGGAGTAGCGCAAGAGACATTCATCATACCAAATGATTGCTGTCCTGTTAGGGCACTTTTCGAGGAGTTCTTGGGTTGCGGTGTTGAGGCAATCACGGCATGTGGTGGGTGTGGTGTCGCCTCTGCATTGTGCAAGGCCGTAGATTCGGTTTGGGTTTTCGCCAATCGTGATGTTGGAGAAGCCGGCGAGTGAAGCATTGGAGGAAAGAGAAGAGAGGAGGAGATTGAGGTTAGTTCCAAACGTGCTATTAGCGGTGTAATTAGCTGCGCTTGGACAGGAGGTGAAGAGAAGATCTGCAGTGGTAGTTGGGAGGTGGAAGATGAAGATTAGGAGGGATGAAAGGAGGAGAAATTCAAAAGGTTTTGAGAGGAGAGAAGGCATCATTCGGTTGTTGTAAAATCTAGCTGATTAATGGGGAAGATTACATTCTTTTCAAGGACGAAGATGGTTACTTTAATGGCCTGTTCTGATTAGCAACAAAGGCGTTATGTGCTGTTAATATGTAACCATTTGAAAAGTATTCATGGACTCAGCTACCGTACACGTGGCAATCATCTATGAAAAATGAAACTGGTCAAAGGATCTCAACCATATGTAACCTGTTTGGATTAGCAACAAATGGGTTGTGTATTGTTAATCTGTAACCATTTGAAAGTATTCATTGACTCAGCTACCGTACGCGTGGCAATCATCCGTTCAAAATCGGATTTTGACCGTATTGGCCACGATGTATGGTCAAATTCCCTAAAGGGATTCAACCTATCAAATATTTGGAGCTTGGCTTTCTAACAAGCTTTCAAAAAATTTTCAAACTAAAATAACCTTGTCCTTAGCTCAATAGTTGCATGGTTTAGAGTGCGGAAGAAGTTACGTGTTATTTCAATTCGGAGAAAGTAACGTAGAGGAAAGCCTTTTTGAGCATGAGCAAAGCCCGACTTGTAGGGCCCACATTGATATATGTGCATAATTCATGCTGCCCATCCTGTTTGGCGTGTCATTTTAGGGCTAGGTCTCAAATATCATCCTGATCTAGAGCTCATGTGGGCCATATAATAGAAAATAGTAGTGACAATGATACCTATTGTTGAAACTTTTTAGGCTCATTGTGATCTTTGTTAGAAGTGGACACTACCCAAGTCATTACTTTTTAGGCCCACAGTGAGCTGACCGACAAGGTGGATAGAACAGATTACCTCATCGTGGGCCTTGACTCTTGTTATTTAAAAATAATCAAGTTATTAATTACATCAACCTGACAACCACTACCCTTACCACATTACAACCATGACCCTTACCATGTTATATTGGTATGAGTCCCGGTTGTAATGTGGTAAAGATTGTGGTTGTCATGTGGTAATGGTCGATTTGTTATGCTATATGAGTCGGAGTCATCATTTTATATGGGTTGTGGTTGTCATGGGCGTGGGTAAGGCCTAACTCGTAGGGCCCACATTGATGTATGTGTATAATCTATGTCGTCCATCCTTTTTGTCGTGTTATTTTAGGGCTAGGGCACAAATATCAGCCTGATCCAGTGCTCGTGTGAATCATATGATAGAAAATAATGGTGATAATGACACCCACTATTGAAACTTTCTAGGCCCACTTTGATGTTTTTTAAAAGTGGACATTGCCCATGTCAAGACTTTTGGCCTAATGATGAGTTAGCTGACAAGGTGGACGGAACGGATCACCCCATTGTGGGCATCGACTCCTATTATTTAAAAATAAACAAATTATTAATTACATCAACCTACAACCATGACTCTTACAACATTACAACCATGACTCTTATGTTATATATGGTCATGGTTGTTATGTTATATGGGTCGTGGTTGTCATGTGATGTGCGGATTTCATAAGGGTCGAGGTTGTCATGTTAAAAGGCTCCTCTCGTAATTTATATGTAGAATCCAATCCGTTCATTGGATTTAAAATTTAATTTAATGTCATGGGCCAAAAAATGAGTTATGTCTAAAAATTTTATGGCCTCCAAAAGGTTTTTAATTTCACTGCTTTCTTTGGTGTGGTCCACATGAGCCTTTGAGATGCCTCATTTTCGCGCTCATTCATTAAAATGATATTTCAAAATGAATGGACGGTGTGGAAAAATATATACATTACAGTGGGCCCAATAAGACCATTCATCTCTACATAGGTCCCATTACCCTACCCACATACCGACTTATCATTGAAAGCCTTTTAAAGGCCATAAAATTTTTGGATGCAACTTATTTTTTCGCACATGATGTTAAATTAAATTCTAAATCCAAGAATGGATCTGATTCGATACATAAATCACGACAGGACCCTTATAACATGACACCATCGACTCTTATGAACTCCACACGTCGCATGACAACTACGATCCATATAATATGACAACCACAACTTATATAACATGACAACCTTGACCCATGATAACCACGACTCATATAACCTGACAATCACAACCCTTACCACATTACAACCACGACCCCATATAACATGGTAAGGGTCGTGGTTGTAATGTGGTAAAGGTCGTGGAGGGTTGTGGTTGTAGGTTGATGTAATTAATAACTTATTTATTTTAGAATAATAAGAGTCGGGGCCTACAATGGAGTTATCTATTCCGTTCACCTTGTTAGTCAACTCGTCGTGGGGCCAAAATGTCTTAACTTGGGCAATGTCTACTTCTAACAAACATGTCACCATTATTATTTATTATGTGGCCCACACGAGCACTGGATTAGGCTAATATTTGGGCCTTAGCCTTAAAATGACACGGCAAAAAAGTTGGACGACATAGATTTTACACGCACAACGATGTGGGCCCCATGAGTTAGGCCTTTCCCACTCTTAAAAAAGGCTTTCGTACACATCACTTTGTCGGCATTAAATATAAAAACTGTACAACTACTGAACCAAGGACTAGGGCATTTTGGTGCAAAAAATTTTGAAAGCTTGTCAGAAGGCCACCCTTGAAATATTTGAAAGTTTGAATCCCTTTAAGAAATTTAACCGTATGTCGAGCACAATATGGTTAAAATCCTGTGAAAAATCAAACTAGTCAAACTATTTTAACTAGGGCTGAAAACCGGGCAGATTGGGTCGGGTTGGTGCTTAACCTTAGCCCAACCCAAGGTTCCTATACCTCAATCCTAACCCAACTCAACCCAACCTTGGGTTGGGAATTCTCAACCCAAGCCCAACCCAAGCGGGCTTGATCGGGTTTGTCGGGTAAATATATGCTAATATTTTCATTATTGCATTAGTCTATTATATTTTCAATACACGTCTTATTTTTTCTACCTATAATTTTATTAATTATATATGTAATTATTTATCATAAAGAAGTTCATTTATTTATTTTAAACAAACAAGCTAAAATATAGGACAACTGCTCCATTAAAATTTGTATTGTGTATCAAGCAATCAATTTGGGAGAGAGAAATCCGACATATCTTGTTAGCTTGAGTCATCATAAATGATGTGAACCAATGAAAATTGACGGTATTGGAAATTTCTATGCCTTCAACACAAATGATCCACACTCCATTATAATTAATTTATAACGAACTTATATATTAATCGGGTTCAAGCTGGGTCAGGCAACCCAAGACCTCAACCCGAGCCCAACCCAAGTTTTATCGGGTTGTGTTTGTATGACCCAAGCTTCTTGCCCAAGCTCAACCCAATGTCGGATCGGTCAAGGGTGTCGGGTTGAACCTGCCCAACTTTCAGCCCTAATCTTAATTATATTAGTGCACCAAGATCAAGGTATGGCTATTCCAAGAAAATAACTTCTTTTTTAATTCCTATTTTTTAAAGAATTAATAAATGATACCTTTTAGTTATTTCTTAGACCAAGGTGCAACATGCTTGCTTTTTCTCATGGGAGAAGCTTTCAAGTTCAACTTATGGTGGTGCATGAAGTGTCCATGATGTGACAATTGATTTCGATTTGAAGATAGATTCAATCCATTCATTGTCTTCGTGACTCACTATTTCAATTCAAATATATCAACTTCAACTTGGTATACAAATTTTAGTCCAAACAAATTATAATGATGGTCATTCATTCTCAATTATTTTCTTATGATGTGGTTCACCTAATTTATAAATGTGACTCATTCTTTATTCAACGGATTTTTTTGAAATGCGTAGATGGTGTATATTTGATACACACTCAACAATGGGCCTCATAGACGATGCCTTTATCGTGTCTACTGTAAGGTATGTGTCAAATCCACTTCTTCCATTGGATTTAAAATTTAATTTAAAGTTATAGGCTAAAGAATGAGTCGCATATGCAAATGAAGTGAACCACACCATAAGAAAATCATTAGAAGTGAATATTCATTGTTACCGGTTGTTGTTGCTGTTATGTATCACAAAGAGCTTGTATAGGAATGAAATTTGTTTATGCACGCTTAAATAATGGGATACCAAGAAAATAAATTGATTGAATCTTCCTTTAAATGAACTTAATTATTACGTGTAATATCACATCATGCATTGAAATTTGGGGCTACAAATTTTCTTGGGTACGAGAAAAAAAGAAGCTAAAAACAATTTGGTATTAAAAAAGTACAGAGATACCGAGAGGTCAAAAAATAGAAAAGAAAATCATTCTCTTAAAACAGCCCTACGTAGGCTAAAAAAATAAAACAAACTCTTCATCTACCTAATCAATTTGGACTTTACCTTCCATGCGTGCGTACACTTTGAAAAATCTTCATCCATCCAACGGTGGCTTTCACCATTTTTCTCCCGTTGCAGTGATGTCACCGTTACCGTTTTCCAATGGAGCATGTAAAAGTGTGAGGCCGTACCTTGCTAGTAAAGGATAGGAGGTCTAGAGGACCCATATAGGTTTTATATAGATCATATATATTCATCTGTTTTGTCGTATCATTTTAAGTTACAATGCCAAAAATGAGACATATCTTAAGGCCCATGTGGACCATATATAAAATGGGAATTAAACACCTAACGTTGAAAACTTCTCGGAACTTGTGGATTAACGGTTTAAAATATTTATTTCCCATTTATTGTTATATATATATATATATATATATATATAGAAATGCTCACACACAACTAGTTGGACCGTGAGTTTTGGTCCAATTAGTTAGGCATTTAATGTTGATTAATGGCGGGAGAGAGCGGTTTCACGTTCGCCTTTTAAGAGTTCTTTTGAAACTGATTTCTAACTTGGCTGGCCCCACTATGCTGTTAATGTAAAACCTACCTTGGCCATCACTTATATCAACCCATGTTAGATCCAAGAATAGAAAATCAACTCCATCCATGGTTCAAGTGGACTACACAATTGAAAATAGTGTTAAAAAAAACTCACCTTTTAAAATAATTCCTTTCACGAGGCACACTTAAATCCAATATGGGCCTGATTTTTTAGTTCCATGCCTAGCTTTTGATGTGACATTTAATGGTTGGAATGGATTTCACTTACTCATGATCGTGGGTACTGTAAAAATCAAAGGTAGACGTCTCTCCTTCTACCTTTTCTATTGGTGTGTCCTACCTAAATCAAAAGTCATCCTAATGTTTTGTCTCTAGATGTAGAATAAGATCACATAATTGATGGTCGTAGTAGATCTAACATGCACGTCAAGACATCATGGTGGGCCTGATAAAAATAAGGTTAGACATTCCTCTTCCACAGTTAACCTTCTTCCGGCTTCCTTATAAGAAAAAAAAAAAGAGCCATGTTAGGAAAAATATCAAGAGTGGATTAAGTGCAGTCCATTGCTCATGCAACACAGTTTGTCCCTGACCATATCACCCACCTTCATATATGTATTGTATATCCAGGCAGTCCATTGGTTTTTTCGGCTCATTTTAGAACATTGATCAAAAAACGAACCAATTATAAATCTCGAGTAGTCCACACCAAATATAAAATAGTGAAAATTGAACTTTTACCATTAAAATTTCCTAGGGCCCACCATAATTTTTTACATGCCACCCAACTTATTGATAATGTCACAAAGTCCTTGATGAAGGAAAATAAAATTAAAAATAAATTTCAACTTAATCCAAAACTTTTGGCCCACAAGAAGCTTTTAATGGCCAATCACCACTATTTCTGTGGTGTGGTCCACTGAAATATGTATCTATTTCGTTTTCGGAATCCTTTCTTATCATTAGCTAAAAATATAGATGTAGAGAATGGATATACAATACCTTTATCAAGGTAGGCCCAGGAAGAGGGATGCACAGAACCACATATGTACAAGCTGCACCCAATGTATCCCTACTTTTTTGGGAAGAGGCACCTTTTCTCTCCGGGAATACAAAGAAGTTTAACGGCAGGAAAGAAAGCTTACCTCGATTTTTTGTATGGCCCACCTTATCATGTAGGTAAGATCCACTCTGACCATTAGATGTACAATCTCATTGTAAGTCTAAAGAGAAAATATAAGGTAGATTTGTAATTCAGGTGAGCCACACCAATGGAATATTTCAAAGGAAGACATCCACCTTTGATTTTTACTGGACCCCAATCATGAGCATGTGAAATCAGCTCCAACCATTACATTCGAAAGTAAAGACTAGGTGTGGGACTTAAAAACCATATCCATAAGTGATTCAAGTGGGCCTTATCAAACAATCATTTTAGAGGGTGAGCTTTTTTAGCATACTGTTTCCAATTGCGTGTTCCATCCGAGCTAACAATGGGGTTTATTTTCAGTTCATAAGTTTAACATGATATGACACACGTGATGGTCGGGGTAAATTTTATATTAACAGTATAGTGGGCCCACCCAAGTCAGACATCATTTTCGAAAGACTTCTTAAAAGAATAACGTGAAGCAAACGCCCCTCTCTCAACATTTATTGGCATTAAATGCCCAGCTAGTTGGACCAAAAGTCACGGTCCAACTAGTTGTGTGTGAGCATTTCTCATATATATATATATATATATATATATATATATATATATATATATATATATATATATATATATAGATATATAGGGCGCACACACACACATTTATTGATCTATGCGGTGAGCTCATGACATCTTCCCATGATGTCAAGCTGCTTAGGCCCTACCATGTTGTGTGTCGAACATCAATACCTTGCATTTAGTGGGTCTCTTTAAATTATTGGATATCCCAAAAATCAGTCCTATACGGAACTCAGTGGGGCCATACCATCTAAAATTATGGGAATACATGCCTAAAACATATAAAAGCACTTGGTTGGACCCACCCAAAATTTGGATGCATCTGGAAATTGGTCTCACCCCTCATCCAAGTGGGACAAACATAATGAATAGGCTGGATTTGTGAACCACATCTCAGTGAGCCCAACAAATGATTATAAATGTTTTAATAGGAGAGTAACCCCTCTTAACTTTTGTATGGTGTGGCCCACAAAAGTGAAGCCTCATTCCCACGCCCCCCCCCCCCCCCCAAAACACACACACACACACACACACACACACACATATATATATATATATAGTGCCAAATGGGTTTATTTTCATGCGGGCTGAAAGACTTCATGGGTGCCCCACCTGTGTTCGTAATATATATGGCTACCGGACGGATAGGGATTGCGTCCTACTCCCGCCCCTCTCCAGCTGGGAACGGGCAAGAGCTTTTAGTGGCCACCGCGTGATGTATATGTCTTATCAACACTGTGCATCCATCCTTTTGGTATCATTTTAGGGTTAAGTTTAAAAATGAGGCATATCCAAAGCTCAACTGGACCACACCACTGGAAGCAGCAGTGATAATGATTATCACCATTGAAACTTTTTTAAGGCCCACCGTGATATTTATTTTTCATCCAACCTATTCATAAAGTTACATATATTTGGATGAAGAGAAAATAAAAATAAAAATCAGATTCATCCAAAACTTCTGTGGCCCCCAAAAAGTTTTCAATCGTAAGTATGTAATCCCCACTGTGTAGGCCACTTGAGGCTTCGATCTGCCTCATTTTTAGGCTTGTACCCTAAAACGATACGAAAAATTAGATGGACGGTATGGATAAGACGCATACACTACGGTGGCCACTCAAAGCTCTTGCCCGTTTCCAGCTGAGACATGCTGGGTAGGATGCCGTGTCCCTACCGGACACGGATTGGGTGCCACCACCTACGTCAATGGTAGTGGGACTCTATGAGGCCCACTGTGATGTATGTGTTTTATCCATGATGTTAATATATATTTTTTTTCCATCTCATTTTAAGCTATGAGCTAACAATTAAAGCATATCCAAAGCTTAAGCAGACCACACTGTATGAAACAATGGAAATAATGATGTTCAAGGCTGAATCCTTATTAGGGCCATTGTAATGTTTATTTCCCATCCAACCATATCATAAGTTCATACAGAGTTGGATGGAGGAAACACAAAAACTTTACGTGGGCCGAACATTAAGTGTTTAATCCTACTATTCCCTCTTTCATGGTCCGCTTTAGTTATGGATATTCTTCCATGTTTTTACTAAATTCCTGAAATGAGCCGGCAACCTGAATGGAAATGGATGGCATTTTAAAGCATACACATTACGGTGGGCTTCATACAGTGCTGCCACCACGGACGTTGGTAATGACGAAGTCACTGCAATTCATGTCCCATGGCTACCGAATCCCACATGCATCCTCGTACACTGCAGTGCATGATGATGGGTCCAATTAGATCGCAACAAGTAAGATTCTCCGGCCTGTAGCAATGAGAATCCGAATTCATGGGGAAGTGGATTGGCTGGTATACCATTAGCGCTGGGCATCTAGATGAGTGGGACGGAGTTAGGATTGACCTGATTTGATTCGGTTTTGAAATATGCCTAACTTGTATTTGACTCGACTTGGTACCAAGTCCAGCATACCTGACTTGATCTGAGTCCAATATGCCCTGGACTAATTTGTACCGAGTTTAAACCAATTAATGTTATGATTTTATACAGATTGAATGTATTTCTGTATAATGTGGAAACCGAAAATTGTAAAATAATATGAAATCTGGATAGGCTGAAGCACGTCTGAAAAACGCTGTCCTTAAAGCGTTATTTGCCCCTACTCAAGTAAATTGAGTATGCTGATAGGTTACAGGCAAATTACTTTTAGGATATGACGAGCCTGGTGTAGGTCTGCGTTCAGCAAACATGAAGGCCCACCAAATAGAACTCAATTTCACTATTTCTGACAGTATTACAATATAAAGGAAAAATCTCAAAAGAAGAAAAAAAAAAGAAAAATAGAAAAGCAGTTTAGACTTCTGCTCAATTAAGTTCTAATCTTCAGCCGCTGGTTCGGTTGAATCGTCCTAGACCACACCGCTGGTCTGTTCTTCAAGCTAAGGTTGACACCTTACTATGTTTGCTGGATAACATTAGAATATATGAGTGGAGAGAGGCTATTTTTTCTAAAATTCGTATGGAGTTGCTGGAGTGAGTTGAGATTGTTTGAGACCCATCTAGGCCCTCCTTTTATAGGCTATGGTGACTAGGGGGTTATGGTCCAGAGACTTAAATTTCATTAAGCCATTTCTGGCTGTTGGAAAACTAGCCATTTTATGGCCATTTTTTACTGTTGTACATGGTCCATTAATCTGCTGCATGCTGACTGTTGTGAGACAACAACTAGCTGTTTTCTAGCTGTTGGGCTAGCCATGCAGCAGTTACAGCTGGACCCTGCACTAATGGCTCAGCTGTTACAGTTTCTACTGCAACAGCTCTATTCAGTCACTCTATATATACTGAGAGATCTCTCTCAGTTCTCTAGTCTCTCTGCCAACCAGCCACCCGACATAGCCACCTAGTCGCATCGCGACTCGCACACGTCTCGCTCCGGTTCGCAAAGGGAGCGACCCTCTGCGACACGATGCGCACGTGCGAAGTGCAAAGTGTGCCACTAGCGCCTCTACAGCTACACTGCCTCACATGCCCACGCCCTCGCACCGAGTCCGAGACCGTGCCCGAGCCCGTACCCGTGCCCGAGCCCGAGCCCGAGCCCGAGCTCGAGCACGTGCGCGTGCACGGTGTTCCAGTGTTTCGCACTGGAACACGCAAGTCCCATTCTCTTTTGGATTATGTGGGTAAGTATTATAATACTCCACCATATTCATTTAAAGTACTTTTCTTTCTCTTCTTTTCCGATGTGGGACTATTCCCAAAGCCCCAAAAAGTTTTTTCAAAAAATAACTTTTCATATATATTATATATTATTTTATTATTAAAATATTTTTATTAAAATCAATATTTTACAACAATTTCCCACTTGATTTTTTATAAAAATATTTTCTCGGTTAAACATACTGTCAGAATAATTAGCCTATATGCATAAAGAAAGATATCTTTCGATTTTAATCTTCCCTTAGTGTAAGTATCTCAAAACTCTATCGAAATGACTGGTAGCTGCAGCTTTGAACCAGTTATTCCTAGATAATAGAGTCGGAGAAACTACACACATATTCGCTATGTGTTGTTAGAGTTCCCACAATCTTGCTCAGCACAATTAATGGCCATGTGCTTATCCTAATTCGTGAACGATCCCGAGAGAAAACTCTTAACTCTCATGAGAGACGGCACCATCTATACGTTCATATAGGTGAAATCCTTCCAGTGTCTCCGTTACTATAAGACACTTGTCCTAAAGACTGAAATTCATTAAGAGTTCCAAGACTCAACCTTCTTTCGTAACGCTCAACACTTATCTATTATGTATGAGGTTATATAATTTAGTGCTGAAAACTTTCCACTTATCAGTGACTTGTTCTTACCCATTAAATCCAAGATTAGAGATTTTTTTATTTTAGGTTGGGTTTCCATTACTGGTGGAACTTTGGTTGAAAAGTTTCAACCCCATTCCTCTACATGTAGCCTTTACTACCTCTCTCGGTAGAGGTTTAGTAAAAGGATCTGCAAGGTTATTGCTTGATTTCACATAGGAAATAGCAATGATTTCATCTCGAATCAATTGTCTGACATAATCATGTCGAAGACTGATATGTCTAGATTTACCATTATAAGTGCCGCTATAGGCTTTAGCTAATGTGGCTTCACTATCACAATGTAGTAATAAAGCCGATATAGGCTTTACACAAAAAGGAATTTCTAATAGAAGATCCCTTAGCCACTCAGCCTCTTTACCTGTTGCAGCAAAGGCTATGAATTCAGACTCCATAGTCGAGTGCGTTATGCAAGTCTATTTCTTGGATCTCCAAGATATAGCTGCACCTCCTAGGGTGAATACCTACCCTGTAGTAGACTTGTTGTCCCTAGCACTCGATATCCAGCTCGCATCGGTATATCCTTCCAATAGGGCAGGAAACTATGAATAAAATAGTCCTAAGTCTTTGGTTGCTTTTAAGTAACCAAGGACTCTACTAATTGCATTCCAGTGTTTATTACTGGGGTTACTAGTAAACGTACAAAGTTTACTCACAGCATAAGCGATATCAGGTCTAGTGCATTGCATAACATACATAAGACTTCCTATAACACTTATATATTCTAATTGTGCAACTGTTCTTTCAATATTTTTTTTTTGGTTTGATACTTGGATCAAATGGAGTTTTTTCTTCCTTTATATTTAAATGGTTAAACTTATTTAGTATCTTCTCAATATAATGAGATTGACACAAAGCATAACCCCCACAATGTTTTTTAACTTTGATACCTAAGATGGTATCAACTTGTCTAAGATCCTTCATTTTAAATACGGAAGAAAGAAACTTTTTTGTTTCAGTCACACCTTCCATTTTATTATTTGTTATTAACATGTCATCAACATACAGAAAGATAATAACAATATAATTACCATCTACTTTAGAATATATGCATTTGTCAGCTACATTATGCATAAAACCATGAGATAGTATTTTGGAATCAAACTTCTCATGCCACTGTTTTGGTGCTTGTTTTAATCTATATAATGATTTAACTAATTTACATACTTTGTTTTCATTTCTTGGTAGAATGAAACCTTCAGGTTGTTCCATGTATACTTCCTCATTGAGGTCAGCATTCAAGAATGCGGTCTTTACATCCATTTGGTGGATGTGAAGATATGTATGGAAGCTAGCGTAAATAATATCCTAATGGATGTTATCCTAGCTACAGGTGAGTATGTATCAAAGTAGTCTATCCCTTCTTTTTGTCTAAAATCCTTAGCTACTAGTCGAGCTTTAAAGGTTTGGATAGTCCCATTAGTGTGATATTTCTTCTTAAATATCCACTTACAACCTATGGGTCTAGAACCTGGAGGTAAGTTTACTAGTTCCCATGTTTGATTTGATAGTATAGATTCCATTTCATCATTTATAGCTTCTTTTTTAGATTTGCGATATCGGCATACTCGAGCATAGTGCCCGATTTTTCCACAGACATGGCATGGGCCTTTGAACTTTTCGTTCTTCTTTTGGGCGGTTTTCTTGAATTTTTCTTTATTGGGTTTAAGGGAATCGTCCTTCTTGGGATTCTTGTTATTTACATTTTCTACTGCATGTACCTTTGACGAGGCATTCCCGTTATCATTCTTTTTGTCACGGTTACGGGATTCATCCTCAATCCTTAGGTGTTTCTGGATTTGTTCCAATGTGTAGTCCTCAGTTTTATGCAGCAACTTCTTTCTATAGTCTTTCCACATCAGTGGCAATTTAGCGATTATAGCCCCGACTTGGAATGATTCAGGAAGATCGATTTTAATCGCTTTGATTTTGTTTACCATTAGCTGCAGTTCTTGGATTTGGGGCAGCAGCAGTTTATTATCTACCATGCTGAAGTCAAAATACCCGGCGATGAGAAATTTGTTAGTCCCTTCTTCTTCAGCCTTGTACTTGAACTCTAGTGCGGCCCAGATCTCCTTTGCTGATGATGTCTATTGGTACAGATCGTACAAGCGGTCGGAGAGTGCGTTCAGAATGTGTCCACGACATAAGAGTTCGTCTTCGGCTCTTTTAGCGGGGGCATCCACCTGCTCAGGTGTGTCGTTGTCTATTGCTTCAGGCAGCGCTTGTAGATTTAGATCTAGTATGTAGTAGATCTTCAGCGCCGTTAGGAGAAATTTCAGCTTGTTTGCCATCTTGTAAAATTGGTTCCATCGAACCGATTAAGACGTATCAAGTCCTGATTCATCAACTTGATGGATGAAACACTGTAGGCTTCCATATTAGGAAATAACGCTTTAAGATTGTTATGATTTTATACAGATTGAATGTATTTATGTATAATGTGGAAACCGAAAATTACAAAATAATCTGAAATCTGGACAGGCTGAAGCACGTCTGAAAAACGTTGTCCTTAAAGCGTTATTTGCACCTACTCAAGTAAATTGAGTATGCTGATAGGTTACAGGCAAATTGCTTCTAGAATACGACGAGCCTGGTGTGGGTCTGCGTTCAGTAAACACGAAGGCCCACCAAATGGAACTCAATTTCACTATTTCTGGCAGTATTATAATATAAAGGAAAAATCCCAAAAGAAGAAAAAAAAAAGAAAAATAGAAAAGTGGTTTAGACTTCTGCTCAATTAAGTTCTAATCTTCAGCCGCTGGTTCGGTTGAACCGTCCTAGACCACACCGCTGGTCTGTTCTTCAAGCTAAGGTTGACACCTTGCTATGTTTGCTGGATAACACTAGAATATATGAGTGGAGAGAGGCTATTTTTTCTAAAATTCGTATGGAGTTGCTGGAGTGAGTTGAGATTGTTTGAGACCCATCCAGGCCCTCCTTTTATAGGCTATGGTGGCTAGGGGGTTATGGTCCAGAGATTTAAATTCCATTAAGCCATTTCTGGCTGTTGGAAAACTAGCCGTTTTATGACCGTCACGTGCGAAGTACAAAGTGCGCCACTAGCGCCTCTACAACCACACTGCCTCACATGCCCACGCCCTCGCACCGAGACTGAGACCGAGCCCGTGCCCGTGCCCGAGCGCGAGTGCGTGCGTGTGCGCGTCCCATTCTCTTTTGGACTATGTGGGTAAGTATTATAATACTCCACCATATTCATTTAAACCACTTTTCTTTATCTTCTCTTTCCCATGTGGGACTATTCCCAAAGCCCCAAAAAGTTTTTTCAAAAAATAACTTTTCATATATATTATATATTATTTTATTATTAAAATATTTTTGTTAAAATCAATATTTTACAACAATTAAAAGTACCGAGTTAAGTTGAGCTGGCATTGAGTCGGAGGGAGGGAGGGAGGGAGTGGAGAGGAGAGAGAGAGAGGAGGAGGAGGAGGGTGGTGATGGTGGTGGATAGCTGCAGGATTTGGAAGAGGGATAAGGGAGGTAAAGTTTGGGTTCGAATTAGGGTCAGGTGCGACAGGTATGTTTAAAAATACTTAAAAATTAAGGTTACACACACACACACACACACACACACACATCGAATTTGAGTCGGTTTCCAATTGAGTCGGGTCGAGTTACAGCTGGATAAATTGGACTCGACTTGGTTTGAGTTCAAATTGGGCAAAACCTACTTAGTTCGAACCGACTCACCCATTCGATTTGAATCTAGTCAGGTCTAAACCATTTGGACGAGTCGAGTTAGTCGAGTCAAGTCATACGTCCTGTGTCCAACTCTATATACCATACTTGGAAGTGATTGGTGCATGTACCTTGGGCATGCAGAGGAACCATCAAAGCTTTGTGGGCTCCATCGCAATGTATTTATTATATCTATATTGTTCATCCTTTGACATTTTAAGACATAATCCTAAAAATGAGTCATATCTAAAGCTTAAGGGAACCGCATCACAAATAGTAGCAGGACAATGATTCCATTAAAATATTTTTAGAGCTCACTGTAATGTATTTTTTCTGTCCAATATGTTCATAATCTCACACAAATATGGATGAAGAGAAAAAATAAATATCAGATTGATCCAAAACTTACGTGACCCCAAGATGGTTTCAATGGTAGACATTCAATCTCTCACTATTTTCTACATTGTGGTCCACTTGATCGTTATATCTATCTTATTTTTGGGCTCAACCCTTAGAACGATCTTGCAAAATGGGCGTTCGGTTTGGATATAATACGTACCTGATGGTGGGGCGAAGAGAACTTGGTGACGTCAACACATCAGCCAGGTTGGTGGTGTGCAGTAGACCAGCCATTCCGCTTCCGATTCGTGGTTACCGCATGCGTGTGCAGTTGGCAAACTTCTCGGTCGATAATAGCTGACGAGCTTTGTTAGCTCCGAACCGGTAGTTCTGTGGGCGGACCCACCGTCATGTATCTGTACATCCAAACCGTCTATCCCTTTTCTCTTATTATTTTAAGCCATTAAAACAAAAATGAGATAGATCCAACTGTCAAGTGGACTACACCAAATAATAATTTTGGTTGCATTAAAATGCACAAAGCATTAAATGCTAGAGTCATCTGTAGTGTTTTCCATTTGATCGTTGGATCTGCTTAATTTTTGTTTTGATTCGTTAAAATAATATGAGAAAAGGAATAGACAGTTTGGATGCACAGATACATTACGGTGGGCCCACCCACACAATTGCCTGTTCGAAGCTAGGGACGGGCGGGGATAGTACGCAATCCGCGTCCAATGGCATCTCAGTCAGGAAAGACATTAGGTCTTGGTCTAGACACGTGTCAAAAATCATTGTTGAAAATAAATAAGAGAGACCCACGCGTAGAAAATTGGAAATCGACGTGTGAGATAATCAGTACGTTCATCTGACGGGCCTAGCTGTGAATCAAATCTACTCTTACAATTAAGCCGACCTCATCATTAGTTAGGCCACGCTACACGTTAAATATGAACCGCTGGTTATCTTTTTCTAACTGTATGTTTTTGTTTTCTGTATGGCCAACCAGATGAGTGGACTAGCCACATCTTTTAACGGAGGATATTCCACATAGGGCAAGTACGATGACCTGCCCGGATCTGAAGTACGCGCACGTGTGTCGAAAGTGTGTGTAGTCATGGCCGCGAATAACATTCTGTTTATACAGAAATAAATGAGGGCCAGGTCATATGAATGGACCAACCTGTCGTGGGCCCATCTTTGGAGGGAGCGGATTAGGTGCGGCCCCGGCCTCACCATGACGGTGCAGCCCTTACCGTGGGGCCCACCTTGATTTATGTAATGTGTATCCATGCAGTATGTCCATTTTGCCGTATCATTGTAGGGCATAAGGAGGAAAAAAAAGAAAAAAAAAGAGAAGAAAACAGAAGAGGAAATCCAGATCTTAGATGGATCATATTATAAGAAATAAATGGTGGTGATTGAAGACCCTACCACTAGAAGCTTCCAAAGGCCTACAGTAATTTTTACTCGCCACCCTAACCGATTGATAAGATCCCATAGACGGGGATCAACGAAAATAACAAATATCATCTTAATTCAAAACTTATGGTTAATCAACATGGTCTCTTATTGTATGGCCCATCTGCGACATAGATCAACTTCAATTTTGGGTTCACGCCCTTAAGAACTTTAAAAATTACGGACGATGTGGATATAGAATGGGAATTTGACCATATTGGCGTCAATGTATGGTTAAATTTTCTAAAGAGATTTGATCTTCTAAATATTCTGAAGGTGAAGGTGACCTTCTGACAAGCTTTGAAAAATCTTTTAGACCAAAATGCCTTTATCCTTGGTTTAGTAATTATATGGTTTTTGAGTAAATAAGAGGTTACATCATATTTAATGCCGTGAAAGTGATGTGGATGGAAACCTTTTTTGAGCGTGGACAAGGTAACTTGTGGGGCCCACATTGATGTTTGTATATAATCTATGTTGCCCATCCTTTTTGTCGTGTCATTTTAGGGCTAGGGCCCAAATATCAGTCTGATCCAGTGCTCGTGTGGGCCACATAATAGAAAATAATGGTGACACTGGCATTCACTGTTGAAACTTTCTAAGCTCACTGTGATATTTGTTAGAAGTGGACACTGCCCAAGTCAGGACTTTTTAGCCCCACGACCAACTGACTGACAAGGTGGACAAAACGATTCACCCTACTGTAGGCCATGACTCATATTATTTA
Source organism: Magnolia kwangsiensis (assembly GCA_037074715.1). Taxonomy (NCBI): domain Eukaryota; kingdom Viridiplantae; phylum Streptophyta; class Magnoliopsida; order Magnoliales; family Magnoliaceae; genus Magnolia; species Magnolia kwangsiensis. The sequence continues at coordinate 208,179,092 of CM073571.1, read as the reverse complement.
AAAATAATCAAGTTATTAATTACATCAACCTGACAACCACGACCCTTACTACATTACAACCACAACCCTTACCACATTACAACTATGACCCTTACAATGTTATATGGGGTTGTGGATGTCCTATTATATGGGTCTTAGTTGTTATATTATATGGATCGCATTTGTCGTGTTATATAGGTCGCAGTTGTCCTATTATATGGGTCTTAGTTGTACGGATCACAGTTATCTTATTACATGCGTCGTAGTTATCCTGTTATATGGGTCATGGTTATCATGTTATATTGGTCATGGTTATCATGTTATATGGGTCATGGTTGTAATGTAACATGTGAAGTTCATAAGGGTCGAGGTTGCCATGTGATGTGTACCCTAACTTGATGTATATGTTTAATCCACGTTGTGTACCACCTTCCCCATATTATTTTAGGTTATGATCCAAAAAATGAGACAGATCCGAGTCCCGAGTAGACCGCATTAAGGGAAACAAAATTTCACTATTGGAACTTTTTAAGGCTTACTGTTGTGTGTATATATAATGGAACTACCCAACAATGGACTCCTTTGGTCCATAGAGAACTGGCCAACATAATAAACGGAAAGAATTATCCACTCGTGGACCCCACATAACAGAAAACAAAAACACATACAAGAAGAAAGAAAAAGAAAAAGAAAAGAATGTGTCATGTTATGTGGGTCGTGATTGTTATGTTAGATGGGTCATAATTGTCCTATTATATGTGTCGCAGTTGTCTTGTATATGGGTCACAGTTGTCATGTTATATGAGTCACAGTTGCCCTGTTATATGGGTTGCGGTTGTGTAGGTCATGATTTTCATGTTATATAGGTCACAGTTGTCCTGTTATATGGGTCGCAGTGTCATATTATATGTCGCAGTGTCATATTATAGTTGTCCAGTTATATGGGTCACAGTTATATTGGTCGCGGTTGTCCTGTAATATGGGTTGCAACTGTCCTGTTATATGGGTAGTAGTTGTCTTGTTCTACGGGTCACAGTTGTAAGGCACGTATCTTAGTCATTACCGCTCTGTAGACTCTCGCGATCCTCCTTGTTGAATTCTAACAACCCGCGACCTGTAATCAGTATTTGTGCGTGACCCTGAGTCACATCCCGTAGATCTGAGTAGGCTTGACTTGAAACTTGTACCATCACAACTGTACCATCGCCGCGGTTCCAACGCCGCATCTTGCGTACCGATGTAATACCCAAGTTAGAAGTTGTGGGCTCGTGTATATTTCGAAGAAACGCCGCGTGTTGTGAATTCTAAGAGAAACTTTACAACCCATCACATCAATCAATCAAGTACTAGTTAAGTACACAACCCATGCCTCTCCCATCCCTTTCTTAGTAGCAAAGACAAACAACTCATACCCGATGCCACCTCACCCCCCATAAGTTAACCCTCATGTCATCTCTCCTTACACCACCATACCTCTCATCCCATCCCTCTTACACACACATCCCTCTCTCCTTACATCTCCCATCTTTCACTCATTCTCTACTATTTTTCCTAGCAACTAAGAAAGAAAAAGACTAAGGAGAGAAAAGCCAAGTGTGGCCCACTTCCTACCACAAGTTCTCTCATCCTAGCTCTTCAATCATCATCATTTTCCATCAAAGAGAGAGTTTGGTATTTCATTGGACCAAGAAGATCGAAGGGTGGGTGTTTTTATAGGCTTGGATTTATATTTTGATGATGGACCAAGTGGGGACTACCAATTAATGGTATGGATCTCACTTTAGACCCTATGTGTGGCCGATGGCCCACCATGATCACTATAAGAAATATGGTTTTTAGCTACGAAAATGATTTACCTATGAATATTTTCGTAGGTAAATGCTCTTTTCCCTTTTTCACCTCATAAAAAATTCAAAACATTATTTTTACCTACGATATTTAATTTCGTAGGTAAACCCAACCTTTACCAACGAAACTATTTGTAGCCAAAGGAAGTTTTGAATTTTTTACCTACGAACTGCAATTTCGTAAGTAAAAACCAATCTTCCGCAACGAAAATATTCCTAGCTAATGGGTAATAAAAAAAATCCAATCTTTACCTACGAAAATATTCGTAGCTAAATGATGTTTTAAATTCTAAAAAATTGAAAACTTTACTTTTACCTACGAAATATACTTTCGTAGGTAAACCCTTAATTACCTATGAAATTGTTTGTAGCCAAAGAGTGTTTTTAATTTTCTAACCCATCTTTACCTACGAAAACGTTCGTAGCCAAAGGGTGTTTCAATTGGCTAGTACGAAATCAAAAAATCCGATATTTACCTACGAAACTATTCGTAGCTAAATGATGTTTTAATTTTACTTTTACCTACGAAACGGTTTCGTAGGTACAAAGTTCTTTACCTACGAAAATATTCATAGCTGAAGGACCTGTAAAATTTCTCAAAAAAATATAAAATCCAAAACCCTCCTTTTACCTACGAAACGTTTCGTAGGCAAAACATATATTTACCTACGAAACTATTCGTAGCTAAAAAACTTTTAAACTATTAAAAAAATTGAAAGCTTTTTTTTTTTTTCCCTATGAAATGTTATTTCATAGCTAAAACACATATTTACCTATGAAAATATTCGTAGCTAAAGGGTCTTTCAATTTACAAAAATCCAAAACTTTAATTTTATCTACGAAATCAAGTTATGTAGGTAAAATCATATTTACCTACGAAATTATTTGTAGCTAAAGGTTATTAAATATCGGTATATTCCTTTTTGGCCTACGAAATTACCAATCTTTACCTACAAAAATATTCGTAGCTAAAGAATCTTTTCAACTTTTCAAAAAAGCCAAAAAGGAAACCTCTCCATTTACCTATGAAATAAATTTGTAGGTAAAACCAGTTCTTTACCTACCAAAATATTCATAGCTAAAGGGTCTTTTATTCTTTTCAAAATTTAAAAAATTGAAACCACTCCTTTTACCTACGAAATGAACATTCGTAGGTAAAAGACTATCTTCACCTATGAAAATAAGCGTAGCTAAAAGACCTTTCAAATTTTCCTTTTAATTTCGTAGGAAAAAAAATATTTACCTACGAAAGTATTCGTAGCTAAAGATCTTTTCCACTTTAAATTTCAAAAAATTGAAACCTCTCCTTTTACCTAAAAAATAAACTTTCGTAGGTAAAAACTCTCTTCACCTATGAATGTATTCGTAGCTAAACTTTACTTTTGCCTACGAATTAAAGTTTCATAGGTAAAACCTATATTTACCTACGAAAATATTTGTAGTTGAAGGATATGCGAAGGAAAACCCATATTCGCCTACGAAACTATTTGTAGCTGAAGGGTATGTGAAATTTTTCAAAAAAATACAAAATCCAAAACCATCCTTTTCCCTACGAAACCAAATTACGTAGGCAAAACACATCTTTACCTATGAAAATATTCGAAGCTAAAGGGTAAACAACTTTACTTTTTCCTACACATCTTATTTCGTAGGTAAAACACCTATTTAGCTACGAACATATTCGTAGTTAAAGGATCTTATCATAATAGATGAAGGATCTGTGAAATTTTTCAAAAAAAAAAATATAATCCAAAGCCTTCCTTTTACCAACGAATTTTACATTTGTAGGTAAAACCTGTTTTTACCTACGAATTTGTTCATAGCTGGAGGTTTTATTGAATTTTAAAAATCGAAAACTCTACTTTTACCTACGAATTATAATTTCGTAGGTAAAACCAGTATTTACCTATGAAAATATTCGTAGCTAAAGGGTCTTCCCAATCTCAAATTTTCACGGGTTGTTGGAATTGGTGGCAGTAAGACATTTACCGATGAAAATATTCTTCGGTAAAAGTGTCTCCTAAATCATTTTTTCCGACGGCTAGAAACCGTCGGTAATAATGTAAACATGTTTTAATTTTTTAAAATTTTTGTTTATAACCTAAATGTATATATGTATATAGTTTTTTATATCATATGAATGAAAATTTATATATATATATATATATATATATATATATATATATATATATATATATATATATATATATATATATATATATATATATATATAAAATTAAAAGGTAATATTTAAATAATTTGTAATATCACATGAAAAAAAATGTTGAAAAGTTTAGAAATTTTAAATACGTTTAAGAAAAATTTTGAGAAAAAAATTAAAATATGAGAAAAATTTATAGATTTTGTAAATAAAATTTCAAAATTTGTATTATATATATATATATAAAATTAAAAGGTAATATTTAAATAATTTGTAATATCACATGAAAAAAAATGTTGAAAAGTTTAGAAATTTTAAATATGTTTAAGAAAAATTTTGAGAAAAAAATTAAAATATGAGAAAAATTTATAGATTTTGTAAATAAAATTTCAAAATTTGTATTTTAAATATTTTTGAAATATTTTATAATAAAAATGATATTTATTTAAAAGAGTAAAAAAAATATACCTTTTGAAAAAAAAATGTTAAATTTATTTGTGAAAAATAAAATTACTAAATTATTAGGCACACCCACTAATTGAATCTTTAATCATTTTTGGACAATCTAATCAATTTAAATTAAAGAGTAGATAACTTCAGATGTTTAAATCAAATTTCACTGAATTTGTTGATCGATCTTGTATGCCCAATATCTTTCTCATACGTAGCTCGATTGAGGCGAGTAACTAGTCAAATTGAGAGTATTAATCAATAAAATAGAGTGAATGCATCAGACATGTAAAATGGGCCAAATATTCTGGTTAAAATTGTGACCCAACTTATTGGCCTCGTGAGAACCTATGAATTGATGTTAGTAAGTTTTGTGAGCCCCATCATGATGTCTGTCGAACATCAACATTGTGGAATTGATGTGTCCCCTTTAAGTTATGAGATATCTCAAAAATCATCGATAAACGAAACTCAAGTGGGCCATACCATTTAAAACTATGTGAAGACATCCTAAAAAATATAAAAGCACTTAGTGGGGCCCACATGAGTTTTGGATGCGGTTGAAACTTGGTCTGACCCCTCATCCAAGTGGGACACACATAATGAATGGGTTGGATATGTGAATCACATTTAAGCAGGCCCAATATATAATTACAAATGTTGCAAGGAAACTTTCTCCACTACATTTGAGTTACTCGTTACCTTTACCAGAGTAAACTCTGTGGGGTCCACCGTTATTTATTTATTTTATCCACTCCATTCATCCATGTTAACAGATAATTTGATGTCTAAAGAACAAAAAGGAAGCATATCCAAAGCTCAAGTGGACCACACCACAGGAAATAGTGTGATTGAACCTATACCATTTAAAATTTCTTGGAGGCCATAGAAGCTTTGGATCAAGCTGATGTTTGTGTTTTCTATTCATTCATATATTTTTGATATTATATATGAACAACCTTTATCCATTTTTGGATAATCTGATCAGTCCAGATTGAAGAGTAAATAACTTCAGACGTTTAAATCAAAATTCACTCAAATTGTTGATCAATCTTATTTGCCCAATATCTTTCTCATATACAGTATGATCGAGGCGAGTAACTAATCAAATTGAGGGTAATGATCAGTAGAATAGAGTGAATCGACCAGACATATATGTAAAATGGGCCCATCATGATGTGTGTCGAACATTAACATCGTACATTTGATGTCTCCCCTTTAGCTTATGAGATATTTAAAAAATCATTCGTTACGAAACTAAGGTGGGCCATACCATCTAAAACTATGTGAAGACATTTACAAAATATAAACAGTACAATATTGAATGACATACTATTTTTATCACCATAAAAGTTCTAGATCAAGCTGATTTTTGTTTTTTCCCTTCATCTGACCCTGTATGACCTAATTAGAACTGTACACGAGCAGAGTAAGCTCAGGTACTCGCTTGACTCGACTTGTCAGGTGTTTGAGACGAGTACAAGTGAATTTTTTTTACTCGTTATGATTTCAAGTAGAGTACGAGCTGGGTAGTACTTGACTTGTATACTCGAATTGGTACTCGACTTTATACTCAACTCGTACTCGAGACTCATTTTTATGGTTATGCCTTCAAATGATACAAGAAAAGGATGAACGGCTTGGATAAATGGATACATCACGGTGGGTCCGCTCACATGTTCGGGGTAGAGACGAGCGGGGGTAGGACGCAATCCGCGTCTGCATGTATTGGCCTTCATTGCTCCAACCAAAATTGTCACTTGTGACTAACGCGCCATAAAGAGTTTGTTTTCCTTCTGCCGCAACTTATGATTTATCGTGTGTCGCTGCCCACTGAAGCCCACAGGCTGAGTGTTCTGATGATCGGAACCGTCTGTGTTATGAAATCTGACTATGCTACATGGGCTACTTTAAGAAAATTTCTCTGAGACACTGATTCTGACTATCATCTTCTGGAGATGAATTTAGAACAATCAAAAGAAACTTTTAATGACTCTCATTGAAATCTAAAAATCAAAGGTCATTGTTAGAAATTTGTAGAATACCTTATATGTAGTAGTAGCAGTGATATAGACAGTTCAAATCACTAGACCATTTCAGAATGTGGGCCCCAGTGGGTGGCAACAAACATTGGATTACGTTCACGACGGACGTAAAGAGAACTCCATCCACAAAGTCCTTACTTGATCGCCACGCTAACCCAAATGCTATAAATTTTGGTTCACCCCAACCTTTGAAATCCACCAAAAATTTGGACTCGACTAGACTCGATTTTTGCTCGTACTTGGCTGAGTAGAGCACGAGTAGCGAATCCATGCTCGATGCCCGAGTAGAGCTGAGTACGAGTAGGACTAGGGCATTAAGAGTCGAGTACGAGTAGGGTGATACTCGACTCGACTCGACTCGTGTACAACTCTAGACCTAATCAACATATTGGATGTCAAATAAACAGTATAGTAAGCCTTAGGAGGATTTTAATGATGGATATCCAATTACTATTGATTTCATGTGGTGTGGTGCACCCGAGATTTCTGTGGTGGGGTCCACTACAGATTTTTGTCTGCCTCATTGTTTGACTAATGACATAAAATGATATCTTAAAATAGATGGACGATGTGGATATAACAAATACATCATAGTGGGGCCCACAAAACTTGATGGATGTTGGTCGGTGCTCTATGGGTCCCACCATGATGTATGTGTTTCATACATGCCGTTTATCCATTTTTACAAATCTTATTAGGGCTTGACGCTAAAAATTAAAAGGATATAAATCTCAAGTGGACCACACCACATGAAAACAATAGTGATTGGATATTCACCATTAAAACCCTCCTAAGGCCCACTATACTTTTTATTTGACATCCAATCTGTTGATTATGTCATACAGGTCCATATGAAGGAAAAAAATAAATATCGGATCGATCCAAAACTTTATATGGCCCCCAAAAGGTTTTTAATGGTCGACGCACTTTCAACACCGTTTCCTATAATGTGGTCCGGTTGAGATTGGGATATACCTCATTTTTTATGTCGTATTATAAAATGAAAGGGAAAAATAGATGGACGGTAGGGATGAAACACATACATCATGGTGGGTCCCACAGAGCACCGACAACGTCACCACGCCCACTTGTGCGCGAGAGAGACTTAAGTCTCTCTCGCTCTCTCTCTTCTCTCACTTCCACTCACGAAGTCTCTCTCGCTCTCTGTCCTCTCTCACTTTCACTCATGCCCTCTCTCACTCTCTCTCTCTCTGTCCCCTCTCTCTCTCTCTCTCGGCCTTCTCTCCACCGCGGCCTCTCTCTTTGTCTCTCTGTCTCTCTCAATGCTCTCTCTCTCTCCACCGCGCCCTCTCTCCACTGCCCTCTCTCCACCGCCGTCTCTCCACCGCGCCCTCTCTCCACCGCTCTCTCTAAAGTTCGGTTGACAGGTATCTCTCTCTCTCTCTCAATCTCAATACCGATTGAAAGATTTGGGGATTTAGGGATTTGGAGATTTGGGGATTTGGGGATTAACCTTACCATGGGACCCACCTTGATGATTTGTTGTATATCCACTACGTCCATCCGTTTCTACAGACCATAGGAAACAATGGTGTTTGGGTCCCCTAGGGGATTTGGGGTTTTGGTGACTAACGATTTATAAAGATTAATCATGGTTTTTAACTGTGATTGGATGTCATTTGAGGAATGAAGTCTTAGACCACTCTTAGAGAAAAATCATAAAAAGAGTTTCATCAAATAGAAGGCCCCCTAGAAATGGGGAAACTTTCTGAACCTATGGAACAAATTTCATGAAAAACCAGATATGCTTTGATGGAATTTCTACAGTTTCCCCAATTTTTTTCTATCAACCTTACCTCTTTTTTTCTGAGTTGTTTCCTTTTTAGGGCATAAACATCTGGTATTAAATCTGAATTATGATTGTGGTTGAATGAGGATTTTTTCTTCTTGGTTGAGTTGTATGGACTATTGTGCTATATGTACAACTATCCAACTGTTGTGTAATTGTTGGCTGGCAAGAAGTCCTCGTGTACTGTGGTATTTTGTCCCCCCTAAAATCAAGCATGTGGTCATACCTGACCATCCAAGTCAGGGTCTAAAGAGTGATGTGACATCAGCATCAAACTGAGTGAACCACTGACAGTCATCCTGATTATACTGCGTTTGACATGCATTGTTGGCCCACCTAAATGTCCACCAATCTAATAGTCACATAATCAAATAAGCGTAATTTTTTATTCATGATACATCTACACTTGATACTATAATTTGAACGGTTTAATGTAACTACTTGTATGCCACATATGTAGTTTATTAATTTCCAAGTGCTTGTTCATCATCCATCACACTCTGCAAGAGTCATAAGTTTTTCTTTAAAACAATGATAGAGTGGATGGTTCAAATCAAGGTTTGTAGTCCTCTTGGATTACAATTTCAGAGGATTATAAATAGAATACTGTAAGTTAAGTGCCTGTTCCTAGAGCACGATAAATGTTAGTTATAGTGAGGGAAAAGGCAATAGATCAATCTGGCAACAAGTTTCATACAAGTAGAAGACATAGGCATCTTGAGATTAGGGCCCACCGTAATCTTTATTTGCCATCCAACCTATTGATTAGGTCAAACGGACCTAGACGAAGGGATCCAAAACTTTTCTAACCCATATTAGCATCTTCATGCAAATGGACCTCTGATACACGACTATCGTCTCTTAGACAACACCTCTACACTAATACACAATTAGGGAATCGACACTACAAATCCCTAATTAGGGATTCAAAAATCAAAAAATCCTAATACACAAATCATTGCACAATGTTACATGAAGGATTAAAAAATGCCAAAAAAATGCCCAAATTGATATGAATAGATAAGGAGAGAGAGAGAGAGAGAGAGAGAGAGAGAGAGAGAGAGAGAGAGAGAGAGAGAGAGAGAGAGAGAGAGAGAGAGACTTGATGTTGTAGCAGAATGCCCCTTGATGTGCGGTAGATCGAGCGGAGAGAGAGAGATACATGATGTTGCAGTAGAGGGCCGAGGAGATAGAGAGAGAGAGAGGACTAGGGTTTTGAGAGAGAGAGAAAGAGAGGACTAGGGTTTTGAGAGAGAGGGGGAGGGCCGGAGACGGAGAAGGAGAGGCAGAGAAAGGGAGAGCGCACGAGAGAGAGGGAGCAGCAGAGAGAGGGAGGGAGAGGGAGAGCGAGCAGTAAAGAGAGGGAGAGAGAGAAAGAGTCACGCTAGGTAATTAGGATTTTTTTTTCTTTTATATATATGGACCCTACCAACAACCGTTAAAACTTGCCACCAACAAAGGGTTGGCCCATCGGTCAACTAAGGCCCTGTTTCTTATAGTGGCTACTTTACAATAGGTGAGTTGTAGCATGCAAATGGCATCAGGCAACAAAGGATGGCAACCTATCTGTTTCTTGAATTCTTTCTACAAGTTATCTTGGATATAACATTCATTCATTGTGCTACAACTTACAAGCCTGTGATGGTGATGAGGATAACTTTCTTGGATACGACATTCATAGTGATGGTGATGGCTAAAGCATATTCTATTCACACTTGCGCATTATCGAGGCGATTTGTGCGAACAGACTTGTGCAATATCAAGGTGATTTGTGCGATCATGGATGCATGCCAATGTGGAATAGGTATGTGTGATCTTGGCCATTCAAAACTCCAGTGACCCATATAAAATTATAAGATTTAGGGTCGATTTTCGTCTATTGCTCTTTATGGTGACCCCCTAGATTTATTTAAATTGTTTTTAGATTTATTTGAAGTGTTTTATGTTAGATGATAGGCCGAGTCTCAGTTTAATATTGGTCAGATGTTCAGGTCAATATCTTAACATGATGTGTGTGGCACATGATTCTCATGATATTCTTTTCAAGAATATCATGTATCTTTTAGAATGTGAGATCTTACGTGCATCAATAAACTATAGCAGTAATACCCTTATATTGAAAATTCTGAAGTTATTGTTAGGCCCTCTGCAAACAACAACAACATAATTGCACCAAATTCTTGTATTTATTTGTACAAAGATACTTTGCACTTGTTTGCACGCATTTACATAAGTAAATTTCAATTGGCATATATGATTCTAGAATCCATGTGAATAAGCATCTTTTTTTTTATTAATCCATGATTTCAATTACTCATTCTCAGCTCTCAGTCAGCATACACATTAGTCCATAAATGTAGAAGAAAATAGGAAACTAATATTGAGAATAAATGGAGAGGATATGTGCAAGTTGATGGAGAAGAATAGAGAAATGATCTATGCACTCCTCCAAATATAGTTGTATCACCATCATCATAGCTTGCTAGAAATGATGTGTTTGACTAAAATAGTGATTTATAATGATCTATGCACTCCCCTAAATTGAAGTCTTTTATTTGACTTTAAGATATTACATCCATTGCCTTCTGTTGCCTAAAATTGTCCTTGCAAACTTTCATGAGCTTGTATATTTTATTTTTTTGTCTTAAATTATTATTGTGATTAGTTAGTTTATAGTTGTGACATGTAATTTATAGATTTGTATGTTAGATAATTAGTTACTCGTTTGAGGATTTCTATGGGGCCATACATAGATATGGTGTGTTTTTGGTGGCATAGAAATCGCTCAAATTATCCCATTTTGGACAGTTCAATGTTAGATGAAAAGTATGCTTTCACACAATCTATTTAAATGTTCATGCCTGATCCGTGGACCATCTTCTCGTTTCTCTCTAGATGTGTTTCTTCCGTTCCGTATCTAATGCCAAATATCTTTACATTGCTTTAGATATTTGGCATCGGAATGTAATGTAAGATCAACTTATCTGGAGAGGCATGGGGAGATGCTGTCGAATTTTCAGCTTGGATGTTTAAATGAGAATATGAAAGTATTACAATCTATCCAATCTTGAATGAGTAACTAATTTAGGATTTAATTATATTAGCTTAGAAAATGTTGGAGTAGACCCAGATTTGCGTCTGAGCTATTTGGATGTTAAGTTTAGAAAATGTTGGAGTAGACCCAGATGCATGATTTTCCTTTTCAACCGTTAGTCACAGAGTGACAGTACTTATTTCAATTTGAATTGGATAGATTATGAATGTATTTGTGAATATAAATGAAAATAAATAACCTATTAAAATAAAACTAAACCTAAACCTAAACTTATAACCTTAACCTAAACTTATTCTTAAATCCATAAACCTATACTTATAACCTAAACCTATACTTATAACCTTAACCTAAACCTAAACCTAACTTATAACCTATTCTCAATTCCCTACAGCCATAACCTATAACCTACCTATAACCTTAACGTAAAACCTAAATGTGTTATCAAATCCCTAAACCTAAACCTACACCTAATCTCAACTACCTAACCTAAACCTAAACCTAAACTTGAAAACCCAAAGCAAAACCCGATCCCGAACCTAAACTCGATTTCCTAAACCTAAACCTTAACCTATTCTCAATTCCCTAAACCTATAAGCTATAACCTACCTACAACCTTAACCTAAAACCTAAACCTTAGCCTATTCTCAATTCCCTACAGCTATAACCAATAACCTACCTAAAACCTAAACCTAAAACCTAAATGTGTTCTCAAATCCCTAAACCTAAACCTACACCTAATCCTATTCTCAACTACCTAACCTAAACCTAAACCTAAACTTGAAAACCCAAAGCAAAACCCGATCCCAAACCCAAACCTGATTTCATAAACCTAAACCTTAACCTATTCTAAAATCCCTAAACCTATAACCTATAACTTACCTATAACCTTAACCTAAAACCTAAACCTTAACCTATTCTCAAATCCCTAAACCTAAATCTACACCTAATCCTATTCTCAACTACCTAACCTAAACCTAAACCTAAACTTGAAAACCCAAAGCAAAACCCAACCCCGTACCCAAACTCGATTTCCTAAACCTAAACCTTAATCTATTCTCAATTCCCTAAACCTATAACCTATAACCTACCTATAACCTTAACCTAAAACCTAAACCATAACCTGTTCTCAAATCCCTATAGTTGTAACCTATAACCTACCTAAAAGCTAAACCATGAACCTAAATGTGTTCTCAAATCCCTAAACTTAAAACTACACCTAATCCAATTCTCAACAAACCTAACCTAAATCTAAAGCTAAACTTCAAAACTCAAAGCAAAACCCGATCCCGAACCCAAACCCGATTTCATAAACCAAAACCTTAACCTATTCTCAAATCCCTAAACCTATAACCTAAAACCTACCTATAACTTTAACCTAAAACCTAAACCTTAACCTATTCTCAAATCCCTAAACTTAAACCTACACCTAATCCTATTCTCAACGACCTAACCTAAACCTAAACCTAAACTTGAAAACCCAAAGCAAAACCTGATCCCGAACCTAAACATAATTTTCTAAACCTAAACCTTAACCTATTCTCAATTCCCTAAACCTATAACCTATAACCTACCTATAACCTTAACCTAAAACCTAAACCTTAACCTATTCTCAAATCCATACAGCTATAACCTATAACCTACCTAAAACATAAACCTAAAACCTGAACCTACACCTAATCTTATTCTCAACTACCTAACCTAAACCTAAAACTAAACTTGAAAATCCAAAGAAAAACCCGATCCCGAACCCAAACCCGATTTCATAAACCTAAACCTTAACCTATTCTCAAATCCCCAAACCTATAACCTATAACCTACCTATAACCTTAACCTAAAACCTAAACCTTAACCTATTCTCAATTCCCTAAACCTAAACCTGTACATAATCCTATTCTCAAATACCTAACCTAAACCTAAACCAAAACTTGAAAACCCAAAGCAAAACTCGATCCCGAACCCAAACCCGATTTCCTAAACCTAGACCTTAACCTATTCTCAAATCCCTAAACCTATAACCTATAACCTACTTATAACCTTAACCTAAAACCTTAACCTAAACCTACACCTAATCCTATTCTCAATTACCTAACCTAAACCTAAACCTAAACTTGAAAACCCAAAGAAAAACTCGATCCCGAACCCAAACTCGATTTCCTAAACCTAAACCTTAACCTATTCTCAATTCCCTAAACCTATAACCTATAACTTATCTATAACCTTAACCTAAAACCTAAACCTTAACCTATTCTCAATTCCCTACAGGTATAACCTATAACCTACCTATAACCTTAATCTAAAATCGAAATGTGTTCTCAAATCCCTAAACCTAAACCTACACCTAATCCTATTCTCAACTACAAAACCTAAACCTAAACCTAAACTTGAAAACCCAAAGCAAAACCCGATCCCGAACCCAAACCCGATTTCCTAAACCTAAACCTTAGCCTATTCTCAATAGGCTAAACCTATAACCTATAACCTACCTATAACCTTAACATAAAACCTAAACCTTAACCTATTCTCAATTCCCTATAGCTATAACCTATAACCTACCTAAAACCTAAACCTAAAACCTAAATGTGTTCTTAAATACCTAAACCTAAAACTACACCTAATCCTATTCTCAACTACCTAACCTAAACCCAAATCTAAACTTGAAAACCCAAAGCAAAACCCGATCCCGAACCCAAACCCGATTTCATAAACCTAAATCTTAACCTATTCTCAAATCCCTAAAGCTATAACCTATAACCGACCTATAACTTTAACCTAAAACCTAAACCTTAACCTATTCTCAAATCCCTAAACCTAAACCTACACCTAATCCTATTCTCAACTACCTAACCTAAACCTAAACCTAAACTTGAAAACTCAAAACAAAACCCGATTTCCTAAACCTAAACCTTAACCTATTCTCAATTCCCTAAACCTATAACCTATAACCTACCTATAACCTTAACCTAAAATCTAAACCTTAACCTATTCTCAAATCTCTAAACCTATAACCTATAACCTACCTGTAACCTTTACTTAAAACCTAAACCTTAACCTATTCTCAAATCCCTAAACCTAAACGTACACCTAATCCTATTCTTAACTACCTAACCTAAACCAAAACCTAAACTTGAAAATCCAATGTAAAACCCGATCCCGAACCCAAACCTGATTTCGTAAACCTAAACCTTAACCTATTCTCAAATCCCTAAACCTATAACCTATGACCTACCTATAACCTTAACCTAAAACCTAAACCTTAACCTATTCTCAAATCCCTAAACCTAAACCTACGCCTAATCATATTCTCAACAACCTAACCTAAACCTAAACCTAAAATTGAAAACCCAAAGCAAAACTCGATCCCGAACCCAAACCCAAATTCCTAAACCTAAACCTTAACATATTCTCAATTCCCTAAACCTATAACCTATAACCTATCTATAATCTTAACCTAAAACCTAAACCTTAACATATTCTCAATTCCCTACAGCTATAACCTATAACCTTAACCTAAAACATAAATGTGCTCTCAAATCCCTAATCCTAAACCAACACCTAATCCTATTCTCAACTACCTAACCTAAACCTAAATCTAAACTTGAAAACTCAAAGCAAAACCCAATCTCGAACCCAAACCCGATTTCATAAACCTATACCTTTCCCTATTCTCAAATCCCTAAACCTATAACCTATAACCTACCTATAACTTTAACCTAAAACCTAAACCTTAACCTATTCTCAATTCCCTAAACCTAAACCTACACCTAATCCTATTCTCAACTACCTAACCTAAACCTAAACCTAAACTTGAAAACCCAAAGCAAAATCCGATCCCAAACCCAAACCCGATTTCCTAAACCTAAACCTTAACCTATTCTCAGTTCCCTAAACCTATAACCTATAATCTATCTATAACGTTTACCTAAAACCTAAACCTTAACCAATTCTCAAATCCCGACAGTTATAACCTATAACCTACTTATAACCGATACCTAAAACCAAAATGAGTTCTCAAATCCATATACCTAAACCAACACCTAATCCTATTCTCAACTACCTAACATAAACATAAACCTAAATTTGAAAACCCAAAGTAAAACCCGATCCCGAACCTAAACCCGATTTCCTAAACCTAAACCTTAACCTAATCTCAAATCCCTAAACCTATAACCTATAACCTACCTATAACCTTAACCTAAAACCTAAACCATAACCTACTCTCAATTCCCTAAACCTAAACCTACACCTAATCCTATTCTCAACTACCTAACTTAATCCTAAACCTAAAATTGAAAACCCAAAGCAAAACCCGAGCCCGAACCCAAACCCGAATTCTGAAACCTAAACCTTAACCTATTCTCAATTCCCTAAACCTATAACCTATAACCTGCCTATAACCTTAACCTAAAACCTAAACCTTAACCTATTCTCAATTCCCTACATCTATAACCTATAACCTACCTATAACCTTAACCAAAAACCTAAATGTGTTCTCAAATCCCTTAACTTAAACCTACACCTAATCCTATTCTCAACTACCTAACCTAAACCTAAACCTAAACTTGAAAACCTAAAGCAAAACCCGATCCCAAACCCAAACCCAAACCCAATTTCTTAAACCTAAACCTTAACCTATTCTCAATTCCCTAAACCTATAACCTATAACCTACCTATAACCTTAACCTAAAACCTAAACCTTAACCTATTCTCAATTCCCTACAGCTATAACCTATAACCTACCTAAAACCTAAACCTAAAACCTAAATGTGTTCTCAAATCCCTAAACCTAAACCTACACCTAATCCTATTCTCAAATTCCTAACCTAAACCTAAACCTAAACTTAAAAACCAAAAGCAAAACCCGATCCCGAACCCAAACCCGATTTCCTAAACCTAAACCTTAGCGTATTCTCAATTTCGTAAACCTATAATCTATAACCTTCCTATAACCTTAACATAAAACCTACACCTTAACCTACTCTCAATTTCCTAAACCTAAACCTACACCTAATCCTATTCTCAACTACCTTACCTAATCCTAAACCTAAAATTGAAAACCCAAAGTAAAACTTGAGCCCGAACCCAAACCCGAATTTCGAAACCTAAACCTTAACCAATTCTCAATTCCTTAAATCTATAACCTATAACCTGCCTATAACCTTAACCTAAAACCTAAACCTTAACCTACTCTCAATTCCCTACAGCTATAACCTATAACCTACATTTAACCTTAACCTAAAACCTAAATGTGTTCTCAAATCCCTTAACTTAAACCTACATCTAATCCTATTCTCAACTTCCGAACTTAAACCTAAACCTAAACTTAAAAACCAAAAGCAAAACCCAATCCCGAACCCAAACCCGATTTCCTAAACCTAAACCTTAACCTATTCTAAATTCCCTAAACCTATAACCTATCACCTACCTATAAGCTTAACCTAAAACCTAAACCTTAACCTATTCTCAAATCCCTAAACCTAAACCTACACCTAATCCTATTGTCAAATACCTAACTTAAACCTAAACCTAAACTTGAAAACCCAAAGCAAAACCCGATCTCGAACCTAAACCCGATTTCCTAAACCTAAACCTTAACCTATTCTCAAATCCCTAAACCTATAACCTATAGCCTACCTATAACCTTAACCTAAAACCTAAACCTTAACCTCTTCTCAAATCCCTAAACCTAACCTACACCTAATCCTATTCTCAACGACCTAACCTAAACCTAAACCTAAACTTGAAAATCCAAGGCAAAACCCGATCCCGAACCCAAACCTAATTTCCTAAACCTAAACCTTAACATATTCTCAATTCCCTAAATTTATAACCTATAACCTACCTATAACCTTAACTTAAAACCTAAACCTTAACCTATTCTCAATTCCCTACATCTATAACCTATAACCTACATAAAACCTAAACCTAAAACCTAAATGTGTTCTCAAATCTCTAAACCTAAACCTACACATAATCCTATTCTCAACTACCTAACCTAAACCTAAACCTAAACTTGAAAATTCAAGGCAAAACCCGATCCCGAACCCAAACCCAATTTCCTAAACCTAAACCTTAACATATTCTCAATTTCCTAAATTTATAACCTATAGCCTACCTATAACCTTAACTTAAAACCTAAACCTTAACCTATTCTCAATTCCCTACATCTATAACCTATAACCTACATAAAACCTAAACCTAAAACCTAAATGTGTTCTCAAATCTCTAAACCTAAACCTACACATAATCCTATTCTCAACTACCTAACCTAAACCTAAACCTAAACTTGAAAACCCAAAGCAAAACCCCATCCCGAACCCAAACCCGATTTCCTAAACCTAAACCTTAACCTATTCTCAAATCCCTAAACTTATAACCTATAACCTACCTATAACCTTAACCTAAAACCTAAACCTTAACCTATTCTCAAATCCCTAAACCTAAACCTACACTTAATCCTATTCTCAACTACCTAACATAAACTTAAACCTAAACTTGAAAACCCAAAGCAAAATCAGATCCCGAACCCAAACCCGATTTCCTAAACCTAAACCTTAACCTATTCTCAAATCCCTAAATCTATAACCTAAAACCTATCTATAACCTTAACCTAAAATCTAAACCTTAACCTATTCTCAATTCCCTACAGCTATAACCTATAACCTACCTATAACCTTAACCTAAAACCTAAATGTGTTCTCAAATCCCTAAACCTAAACCTACACCTAATGTAAGACCCATATCCTAATCCGCACTGTTCCGTTATTTTTCGCGATCCTTCTCGTCAAATTTCGGCAATCCGCGACCTATAGTTGACGTTGCGCACGACCGTAAGTCGTATCCTATTCATTTGAGCCAGCTTAATCCGAGACTTGTATCATTGCGACCGCATCGTCGCCGCGGTTCCAACGCCGCAACTCACGCACCGATCCGATACCCAGACGATGAGATACGGACCCACGTTCAGTTCGAGCAAAAATACTGCGCGTTACAAATTCCAAGGAATCTCTATAATATGTCCCATCAATCCCATCAATTAATCCCATCAATCACCTCTCATGTCAAGTACACCCACCCATGCTTCCTTTCTCCACAAGTCAAGCAACCACTTAAGTCAACTAACCTCTCACTTCACTCATCACTCACTTCACCCATCACTCACCTCACATCACTCCATCACTCTTACAACTCTCTCTCTCCCTCTCATTTCTCAACACTCTAAATCTCAAGCAAGGAACCTCTCCCACGTCCAAGCCTTCCATGGAGAGAAAATGTGTATTTTGGTGGTCCACTTCGCATCTCCAAATCCCATCATCTTAGGCATCCATTTCCCATCTCCACCATCAAAGTGAAGCTTTAGGAGACCGGCATCTCAACGGACCTAAAAGATCAAGTGGTGGGTGTTTCTTTAGACTATTTTTTTATGTTTTAAAGATGAGCCAAGTGAGGCCAACCGATCAATGGTTTGGATCTCACTTGGGACCCTAAGATGTGGCCAATGGCTCATCTTGATCATCAAGATCATTCCATGATGGGGCCATTCTCCATGGACCCCATCATGATGTTTACTTTTCTTGCATTGAGGAGGTCATCTAGACCGTCCATTTTTAGTGGAGTGGGATCTCCACCGTTGATCTTTTGTTGATGGTCCATATGCAAGGGGACCTTTGATGTATGATTGGATGATTGAAACAGAGGGCCCATAGTGCCGGGGTCCCTCCATCACGCGTGTCTCACTCTATTTCTCTCTCCCTCTCTTTCCATTTACTTCCTTGTATGTGATGAAATGGCCGTATGGCCCACTTGGATGGACCCCACCTTGAAGTAAGTATTTTATCCAAGTCATCCATGAGTGGGCCCACCTTATATGCATTGTACCCACACCACCTATCATGTGGTGGCCCACCTAGGTAAGGCCCACTTAAAATTCGTATCTAGTCCAAAAGAGTCCAGTGACGCTGGACGTCACTGGAATGAAAACACAAATCATGGCTTATTTCTAAGCCTTTGGAGGAGACCACTTGTATAGGCCCCCTCTTGATGTATGTATTCAATCCATGTCGTCCATCCCATTTAGAGCTCCATTTTAAGCGTTGAAATGAAAGATGGGGTTGATCGGAGCATTTGGTGGGCCATAGTTTTAAAAATGGTACTATTACCATTGAACTTTACCAAAACTCTTCCTACACGCTGAAAAATGGCTGATATTGGTCTTGATGGGTGTATTTTGTGCTCGGGAATACAATGGACAGAGTGGATGCACTTCACGTGGGCCCCACACCTGAAAAACCTTGGAAATAGGTTTTTTTTTTTTTTAAAAAATAATAGCAGCAGAGGCGTTGCTGCCTCTGGCGTCACGGCAGGACGCCAGGCGTCCTGCGTTCGTCAGCGGGCGGGCGGACGAGGCAGACCCACGGCCCTAGCCGTGGGCCCCACCCTGATGCCTATTTACCATCCGACCCATTCATTAGGTGGGCCACCCCCCTGATGTGTCCCCCTCCAAAGATCAGGCTGATCTGACGCTCAGGTGGCCCACACCATGAGAAATAGTGTGAATTGAGTTCTACCATTAAAACTCTTTTTGGGGCCCACAGAAGTTGTGAATCGAGCCGAAATTTTTTTTCACCCGTCATTCAGGTCTGTGTGACCTAATGGACGGGTCAGATGGCATAAAAACATTATGGTGGGCCCCACCTGGGACCCACAGTGATGTAAGTGCCTGAAATCCACCGTCCGTACGGACGATGGAGCCCACTGTAATGTGCACGTGTGTGTGCGTGGGTGTGTACGCGCATGTGTGAGTGCACGTGTGTGTGTGGGTGTGTACATGTGTGTGTGAGTGCACATGTGTGTGTATGCATGTGTGAGTGCACATGTGTGTGTATGCGTGTGTGTGTGCGTGTGTGTATGCGTGTGTGTATGTGAAGATATATGTATATATAATATCATAGTACATATATATACTGTACATAAATTATATATGATTATGATGGTGGGCCTTCATGTGACCCCCGCCACGATGCATGTGTTGCATCTAAACCGTCCATTTATTTGTTTTTGTAAAATTATTTTATGGCTTGAGCCAAAATGAGCCAGATCTATGGTTCAAATGGGCCACCATGGTATGTGTATAGGGCCCTTTATTGATTTAACTTTGGCCATTCATTGAGGCCTACCTTGGTATATATCTGAGGCCCAAATGATCAGGCCCATTTGATACATATAAGGGCCACGGGATTAAGCCCATTTGGCATATGTAATGCCCATGGGTTTCGGCCCATTTGGCATATGCAATGCCCATAGAATCCGGCCCACTTATTTTATATAAGGCCCACGGGATTCAAGCCCATTTGATACATATTAAAGCCCATGAGATTAAGCCATTTGATGTGCATGGGGCACAAATGGAGTGGCCTAGTTGATATATTTAAAGCTCATGTGTATGGGCCCATCTGACATATTTAAGGCTCAAGTTGTGAGGCCACTTTGATGTATTTCAAGGCCCATGGATCATGGACCATTGCAATGTACATAAGGCTCATTGGTGAGGCCCATCAATGTAACCCATTTGGTGAATGTGAGGCCCATGCAATACGACCCATTTGATATATCTAAGGCCCAGGGATCGAGGCCTAACGGATGTCCTTAGGGTCCATTGCAATGTACGTTTTTCATGGTTCATGAAATGATATTTATAGCAAGCCGTGCCTAAGAAGCAATGTTGGTTTGACGTCCACATTGTATGTACAATGTTGGTTAAATGTCCGCATTGTAACTCTCTTTAGGGCCCATTGATAGGTCCATACCCATTGCTATTCATTGCCTTATAACATGCTTAAAATAATCTCATGACTCATGCCCATACGCATCATATGTATGCTTGATATGAGTAATGACTGATCATAACATACGCCATTGGGCAGACCATTTACAGGACTCGTTATGTGATTGAGTGCCCCACATGATCGTGCAGTACGCGCTGGATTGCTGCATGTTTTGACAGCGTGATTCATGCATCTCGCATACGTATGACTTGATCACTGCACGCCTTAGAGACATCAGGGCCGTGACTCCACAGGTACATCGTGGATGGCCGTATTGGATATCGAAAATACTTATTCTAGCACTGTGGGCACTTAGGATGTCCTTGGGTGAAAGTCCCAGAACTTTTTTGGTACCAGGAGATGCTCCAGCGTCTAGACCGAGTGGATACATGAGCGCCCGAGTGCCGAATACCAGTAGGTCACGTCTCCCACTGTGTCGTGGTCGGTTGGAAGGGGGTGTGGCCTTATCCGCCTGAGTGAGAGGGCTATAAGCTAGACTGAGTTTAACTAGCTCGCAAATGAGTCCGCTATCGACGAGCCGGGTAGGTATTGGTGTAAGACCCGTATCTTGGTCCGTACCTTTCCGTACACTCCCGCGGTCGTACCGGTCGAATTTCGGCAACTTTCGACCCTTAAACAATATCGACGCGCGACCTGGATTCATGTACCGAAAACCCGAGTCGACTCAACCCGAGACCAATACCATAGCGACCGCGCCGTCGCCGCGGTTCCGATACCGCAACTCGTGCGCCGAGGCGATACCCTGATCAAGAGTTATGGGCCAACGTTCGGTGCGAGAAAATGCCGCGCGTTGCGAAAACCAAGAGAATCTTAACGATGTGTCACATCAATCACATCAATCCCATCAATCAATCACCTATCAACCCATCACATGTCAAGTACACATCACCTCCATCCCTTTTCCCAAGCAACCACAAAAGTCTCCACATCCCATACCTCTCTTACACAAAAGCCACAAAATCTTCCTAACCCATACTTTTCTTACACAACCATCACTCACCCATCCATCCATCACTCTCTCTCTCTCTCTCCCTTTACATCACTCTCTCTTACTCTCTTTCTCATTCCAAAACTTCCAAGCAACAAGAAATTGCAAGGGCTCCCACGTATGGGAATTTCTCAACCTTTCTAAGCTTCAAGTGGCCCACCTTCCTACCCCAAAATCCCCCATCTCAACCCTCCATTCTTCATCTTAGCCATTGAAGTTGAAGATAAGGTGCCAAGGAACCCCTAGGAGGGAGAAGATCGGACGGTGGGTGCTTCTATAGGGTAGATTTTCTTGATTTTATGGTGGACCAAGTGAGGCCCACCGATCCATGGTGTGGATCTCACTTGGGACCCTTATTTGTGGCCGATGGACCACTTGGATCATCATGATCGTTCCATGATGGGGCCATTCTCCATGGACCCCATCATGATGCTTATTTTCATTTAGAAAGGTCATCTAGACCGTCCGTATCGGTGGAGAATGGATCTCCACCGTTGATTTACATTTTTAACGGTCCCATGTGCAAGGGACCCATTTCTTGTATGTTTCATTGCAAAGGAGGGCCCATAATGTCGGGGTCCCTCCATCACAAGCCGTGTCCCACTCTCCATGTCTCTCTCTCCTTCATTCCTTTTATTTTATTTTATTTCTATTTGATTTTTTTTTTTTTTTTACGAAAGGGGTTGTGTGGCCCACTTGAATGGACCTCATCTTGAGGTATTTATTGGGTCCAAGAATCCTCCAAGTGGGGCCCACCTTGCATGTTGAACCCCAGCATCCATTAGTGGTGGCCCACTTCAAAAGGGCCCACCACCATGTGTTTTTTTTTAAGGAAAAGGAAAAGAAAAAGAAAAAAAAAAAAAGGGGGCTCACTGTCCAGCGTCTGGGACGCTGGACGTCCCTGCCCAAAAAAAAAAAAAAAAAAAAAAAGAATGAAGAAGGGGTTTTGGTGGGCCGGTCCATGCAAGCCCCACCTTGATACATTTGTTCCATCCATGCCGTCCATCCTTTTTCTTATATTCATTTAGGCGTTGAACCAAAAGGTGAGTCTGATCTGATTAACAGGCGGGCCGTACCATAGAAAATGGTATTTCTAACCCTTTAAAAGGCTTTTAAGGCCCATTTTATTGTTCCATATGCTGAAAAATGTCCAACCTTGGACTCTTTAGGTTTGTTTTGGGCTACTGATCATAATGGGCGGAGTGGATCTATGAAATGGGGGTCACATGCGTGAAAAATCCCGAAAATCAAAATTTTCCAAAAACTATATAAACAAGAGGCCTTGCCTCCCTGACACTGGCAGTGACGTGCAGCGCTTGCTGCACGTCGGGCGGGCGGGCAGCGTGCAGTCACCCACGGCTGCTGCCGTGGGCCCCACACGATGTATATGTTTTATCTATACCGTCCATCAGGTGGGCCCCCTTCTCAGGTGGGCCCCCTCCAAATTTCAAATAAATCCAAAACTCAAGTGGCTCACACCGCATGAAACAGTGGGACTATACCCCTACCATTAAAAATCATTTTTTGGGCCCATATAAGTTTTGGATCAAGATAAAATTTATGTTTTCCCTTCATCTAGGTCCGAGTGACCTTATGAACGGATTAGATGACCTTTATGCATTTGGGTGGGCTTCATCCGTGGAGCCCACAATAATGTATGTATTCTACTCACACCGTCCACAGGCCGTGGACGGTGATTCCCACTGTGATGTTTGTGCCACAACTCCACCGTCCAGCAGACGGTGGAGCCCACCTCTCACATGTGTTGTTCACACCACCTCCCTCCCCTGGCTGCATATTTTGGGTGGAAATAAACTCTACAGTGGGTCTCCCCCTGGCCCATACTCACACTGGGTGACATATAAACATTACAGTGGACACTTGCCATTTCTAATGGTAAACAATATTTCAGTGGCCCTCTAGGCCATGGGATTGGGCCCACTTGATATGTTTCAAGGCCCTGTGATTAGGCCCATCTAAATTAAATATAAGGCCTAGGGGTTTCGGCCTATTGACTAATATAAGGCCTATGGGCTAGGCCCATTTGATTCATTTAAGGCCTAGGGGTTTAGGCCCACTTTGATGTGCATGCAAGGTCTATGGGTTAGGCCCATTTGGACTATTTAAGGCCTATGGGCTAGGCCCATTTGCTTTGAAAAAGGTTTATGGGTTTAGGCCCACTTGATATGTCTCAAGTCCATGGGACTAGGCTCATTTGATGTACTTCTAGACCCAGGTAATTGGACCCCCTTTTGTTAAAATTTAAAGCCCATGGAGGTAGGCCATTCGATACATGTAAGGCCTACGGGTTTAGGCCCATTTGAATTTATGATTAGGTCTATGGGTTGAGGCCCACTTGATCTACATATAGGGACCAATTGGTGTGGCCCATTGGTCTTACATAAGACCCATGAGACTAAGCATTTGATGTCATCCAAGGCTCTCGGGTTTTGACCCATTGCAATGCACATAAGACCCATTGGTGTGGCCCATTTATATGGCCCATCTGACGAATAAAAGGCCCATAAGATATGGCCCATTTGATACATGTGTAAGGCCAATGGGATGAACCTACGGTCCATTGCAATGTGTAATCCCAATACAGGTTATGTAGCGACGTTAAGAAGATTGTGCCTGGGAAGCAATGCTGGTTTGACGTCCACATTGTGAGTGTAATGATGGTTGGATGTCCACATTACCACTCTCCTTAGGGCCCATTACTGGACCATGTTTATCGTATTTAGGCCGTTCAGGCTCATCTGCATTGTAAGATAATGCATTTTATTATAACATGTTTAGTATAGTTTCATGACCCATGATCATACGCATCATATGCATGCTTGATATGAGGATTGACTGATCATGGCATATGCCTTTGGGCAGGTTGTTTATGGGCTCCCGGTTAGGCAGTGTTGCCCTACATGAGCGCACGGTATGCGCAGGATTGGTTGCATGACTGGATAGCGTGATTCATGCATTCCGCATTTGTGTGATATGGTTGTTGTACGCCCTAGCGACATCAGGGCCGTAGCCTCCACAGACCCATCGTGATTGGCAGGATTGGATACCGGAAATCTTGTTCTACATGGGGTACTATAGATATCCCTGGGTGAAAGTCCCTAAACCCTTATGGTACCAAGAGGTTGCTCCAACGTCTAGACCGAGTGGGTAGATGAGCGTTGAGTGCCGATTACCAGACGGTTACGCTCTCCACTGTGTCGTGGTCGGTTGGAAGGGGGTACGGCCTTACTCGCCCGAGTGTAGGGGGCAATGCTAGGCTGAGTTTGACCAGCTCGAGGAATGGGTCCGCTATCGACGAGTCGCGCCCGATATTGGCAGACGGATAGTGAGGTCTCTTCCACTTACCTTATTGCGCGCGATGTGGCGGCAATCTGGTTTAGAGTGTACTAGACCCCGGTGATATTCCATACTTTGAGCTGTACTGATATGTGGACATTGATGAGGATCTGTATGCTTGAGTTGCATTGCACATTGCATGGCCTTGGGATGGCCGATACCATTCATGTCTTGCATTGCATAGCCTTGGTACGGCTCATGACGTTTTGGTTCCATCTACATATTCCGCATTACTCTGACATTGCATTCATATTACTACCTTGCGCACACACTTTCACCACCCTCTAAGCTTTCTGTAAGCTTATGCACGACCGTTGCGTGCAGGTGACGTTGGACTGCAGCAGCGCTGAGGCAGGAGCACGTTGCTGATCATTTTGAAGTTTTTGTTATTTGCCATTGTATTTCCCTTTATGCTCATTGTACTTGTAAAATTTTTGATCATAGTGGAAATGTAATGGAGTGCTTGGTTGTTGTTTGTGGGTTATGCCTTTGGTTATGCTTATTACGTATCAGACTGATGTTAAAAATCCTCCTCGTAGCATCCCAGGATCGGAACCTGGCGAATGGGAGCTAGGAGCCGAGAATGGGGTTCTACGGAGGCTGTCGGTGCCGGATTCGGCGATCGGGAATTTTGTGAGCCCGGTTTCTGAGTTTGGGGCGTGACAATTGGCATACTACTGGTCAGGCGGATAGTGAGGTCTTATCCGCTTACTTGACTGTGCAGCTAGGGAGGTGGCAGTCTCTGCGAAGTGTATTAGACCCCAGTGATATCCAAAGAGGAACTGTACTGATATACGTACTTGAGGAGTACCGACTTGCTTGGATTGCATTTCTCATATGACATTCGGCTATATAGGCCTTGCATTGTATCGGTGTGGCCGATGACATTCATATCTCATAGCTTTGGCATGGTTGATTCTATGGACTTACCACATACTTCCACATTGTACTGATACTGTACACTTGGCGTTTGCCTTACGCACACACTTACACCACCCTCTAAGCTTTTGTAAGCTTATGCACGATAGTTGCGTGCAGGTAGCGTTGGACGGCAGCAGCGCTGAGACAGGAGTGCATATCAGGACCTTTTGGAGCTTTTGATCACCTTGTATTTCCCTTTCCGCATTGTACTTAAAGTTTTTGATATAGTGGATATGTGGTGATGTTGTTTTGTGACTTGGTCATGCTTGTGGTTATGCTCCTTACAAAAAAAAATCCATTCTGAAAATCCTCCTTATAGGATCCCAGGATCGGAATCTGGCATTTGATTGTCAGGAGCCGAGAATGGGGCACTACGGAGGCTGTCGGCACCGGATTCGGCATTCGGGATTCATGTGAATCCAATTTTTGGATTTGGGGCGTGACACCTAATCTTATTCTCAACTACCTAACCTAAACCTAAACTTAAACTTGAAAATCCAAACCATAACCCAATCCCGAACCCGAATCCAATTTCCTTGTAACACCCCGGATTTTGGCCAACCTGGAATTAAACGTCCTTAGGCAATGGGTCGACTAAAACGCCTGAAAAATCGCTCAGAACCCAATTCCATAGCCAAAGAAATCACTTAGGGTTAATTCCTTTAGAAACTAAGCATAAGTTAGCTAGCGCAACGCTAAAGTAGCTGGAAAACAGTCCCTGATCACTTTAAATACGTTCTACAAGACCCAAATCGAGTAGAACCAATGATTTTATAATACTCTATAACCTTGGATCAAACTCTAAGCCGGTTTGTTCTCTGAACCACTTTGAAACTTTGTATTAGATCTAGACCGCGCGTCGAAAGTCTGATACCTGTTATCTTAGACCGTTAGGACCGCCTAGCTGGACTTGACAATCATTTTGAAAATCAAGTCCAACCGATAATCACAGGCTGTTTCATTGAGCCCGGACTGAAGAGAGTGCAAATAGGGACAAATTTGGAATTTGAAATTCAAATCTGGCACGCGACTTGACGTGTCAGTATTAAGCGTTCTGACCGTCAGAATTTAGCCAAATTACACCCTCGGATCAGGAAAAATTTCTATTTCATATCATGAGACTTGCAGCCCTAATCTACGTGCGATGACCGCTGAACTGAAACTAGACCGCCACGTGCGATCTGCGAACCCTGCCGGACTGAAAACTTGATGTATGTAAGATCCAGTATGCATGAGCTTAAGTCCGATCGCGTTCGGCCAGGGGACCACCAAAAATGTCCTTTTGGACCGAAACAGCCCCGATTTGGATATACTTTAAGTATACCTTGACCTAGAGCCTGTTTTGGGCATGTTTGGGCTTATAAAAAGGGTTGAAACCCTCACTCCTCTCTCTCATTCGAATTTGAGAAAAAAAAACCCTAGATTGGGAGAGAGAAAAGGTGAGAGTTTGTGAGAGAGAGAGTATGAGAGAATTTACCTGCCGTTGCACCACCTGTTGCAAGTGCCTAAGCGACACACCTCAATCACCTGGCCGGTGATTCCTCCGCATTTTCAGGTAAGAAAACACCCTAGAAGTTGCTGATTTAGTGTTTCTTCGTTTCCATAGCTAGATAGCTGATGTATGTTGTAAATCAGGTTCTCTATTCGCTGTAGACGAAGCGTATACGCTCCGTTTGAATTCACACGTTTATAAGAGATAAGGTGCGGATATTAGACGCTTTGATTGACTGTTTTCAATGCTTTCAATGTCGTTTAATAGTAGATTATCGATGGCATCGCCGTTTGACATGTATAACATGCTGTCCGTTTCCTGTTTCGTAAATAGACGAAGAATATGAGATTTAGGGCATTTTAGTCATTTGTAAGAAATACTGTTTTCATCCATAATTTTCTGATGTGATTGACATGGTTTATTGTCGCATTAGAATGTTAGGAATACGTGCATAATTAGTTTGGCGAAGATATTCGCCTAAATGCGCACTTCGGGTCGACATACTATATGTAGACTTAAGTGTGTAGTGTAAGTGTTTGTATAAATGCTTGTATTAGTATGTATAGAATTAAATGGTGTTATGGATTAGTTTGAGATTGGTTTCTCAATTAATATGCTGATGTGAATGATTTCATACTTGTTAGTTATATGCATGATTTCATTGTATGTATGAAATGCATGTGCTCGATGATTTACTTAAGTTATATGTTATAACATGTGTTAACATGCTCACATGGTTGTATTTCATTTCCAACACTCTCATATGATTTGCTGATGTGATTCCACATGTTTGGGACTATACTTAGTCCAGGCAGTCGGTAACCGAGCGAATTCGTGGTTAGCTTTTCTTCGCCACGAACGACGCGTCGATGAACGCGAGCCGTGTTCTGGAGTTGGCGGCAGTGGTTAGGCCACACGAAGTGTTTTACGCACTTCATGTCGTTCAACTTGAAATGCGATCGTGCTAGTCGAGCCTGTCAAGTAACCTGACTGGCCGTTGTATGTTCACCCTGCATGAGTCATAACTGCTTGAACCTAGGGTACTGAACTTACCATTGTAAACCCTGTTAACCATGGTACCTTGATCCACGAAGACTCATGAGCCGGGCATGGTGGTATGGGACACTGTGGTCGAGCTGTCGGCCTACGCTGGGACCACAAACCTCCCCGTAGTAACCAATGAGCACCTATGACTCGTGAGCAGATTATGGTGGTATAGGACACTATATTCTTGCTGTCGGCCTACATTGATAAGGTGATTGGGGAGTGGTGCAACGAGTGCGAGCAACAGCCCTGGCAGCCCTTTGTAGTGACTGCGAGCGTATTCTGAGTCTACGGGAGGCGACGACCCTTCAGTAGTAGTAGAGTACAGTAGGCCTGTATTGATAAGGTGATGGGGGAGCGGTGCAACGAGTGCGAGCAACAGCCCTGGCAGCCCTTGCAGCGACCTACAAAATATACATCGTATGAGATTACTAGGAGTGACGACCCTAGACAGGATCTGTGTTGGGATTGATATAAGGGAAGTACCTTAGTTTCCCAATCCTGCTGTTTGAATGGACTAATAACAACTCGGAAATCATATCACCATACCATTGCATGTGCCTGGAAGATGTGGAGCACTTGAGGGTCGATTGCATGCCGCGGTCGTAAGATGGTGCCGTATGAGGGAAATCGTCGGTGAGGGCATACATCACGTCATGTCATATTACATTAACAACAGTATTAGGATTGTTTGATTTACTGCTTTACTATTATCGCATGATTGACTTGATAACATGCTAATCTCTGCTCTCTTATCCCATTGAGTTGATCACTCACTCCCACGTTATGGGATGGTGTTTTCGTACACCCACCAGTCCTTATTGTGATTGCAGATAATGGCGCGGCCTGCGAGGCGGAGCTGGATTTGATGATGATGAGGAGGATCTCTCCTTTATGTGTGATCTGATTGACGGGATTACAGGGAGGTTGATTAGATACCTTGACACTTGTCATTTTATATTTTTAGAACACTCATGTATATCCTTTTGGTTTACTTTTGGAGTATACATGTATGTATATAACCTGGTAACATGTTCACACTCTGAAGACATACAACGGTTTATATATGTTATACATACTATCACAGTCTTCCGCTTGTGAATTTAACCGTCTCTGGAGCGTGATATGCTGTTTTAGCTTAATCTCACTCATGTTTAATACATTATCACAGAAAACATTCAATCATACATATCTATGTTGCATAAATAACATTTTGGAACTCAGGAGTTGGGTTTTTACTTGACCCCCCGATTTTCGGGATGTTACATTCCTAAACCTAAACTTTAACCTATTCTCAATTCTCTACAACTATAACCTATAACCTACCTATAACCTTAACCTGAAACCTAAACCTAAAACCTAAATGTGTTCTTAAATCCCCAAACCTAAACTTACACCTAATCCTATTCTCAACTCCCTAACCTAAACCTAAACTTAAACTTGAAAACTCAAAGCAAAACCCGATCCCGAACCCGAACCCGAACCCGATTTCTTAAACCTAAACCTTAACCTATTCTCAATTCCCTACAGCTATAACCTATAACCTTAACCTATAACTTAAACCTAAAACCTAAATGTGTTCTCAAACCCCTAAACCTAAACCTACACTTATTCCTAATCTCAACTCCCTAACCTAATCCTGAACCTAAACTTGAAAACCCAAAGCAAAATTTGATCCCGAACCCGAACCCGAACCCAAAGCTATAACTTATAACCTATAACATATAATCTTAACCTAAACCTAACCAAAATCTATAACCTAAACCTATAATCTTAACCTAAACCTAAACCAAAACCTATATCCTAAACCTTATCCTATAACATATAAGCTATAACCTATAACCTAACATTAACCTAAACCTAAACCTAAACATTTAACCTAAACCTAAAAATAAAAAATTAAACCTAAACCTAAACTTAAAACCTAAATGTATTCTCAAATCCCTAAACCTAGACCTACACATAATCATGATCTCAACTCCCTAACCTAAACCTAAACCTAAACATGAAAACCCAAACCTAAACTCGATCCTGAACCCGAACCTGATTTCGTTAACCTAAACCTTAACCTACTCTCAATTGCCTAAAGCTATAACCTAAACCTAAACCTAAACCTTAACCAAAACCTATAACCTTAACCTAAACCTAAACCTTAACCTTAACCTTAACCCTAACCTAAACCTATACCTATACTTATAAATCCTAATTTATTTGATAAAAGTTCATTTACGATTAAGTTATTTTCTTAATAAGTTTATTACCTTAATCTATTATTTACGAAATTACAAGATAAATTTGAATTGGATTCGAGTGTTCCGCACATTTCCTATGCCATCGACGACATGATCAAGGAGCGGTTCAAGGAGTACCGCTCATTGTTACACAAGCGGTACAAACAGCGCATGAGTAACGAGGAGGGCACACTGTCCGCACCGCCGCACGTGACCCGTGATGACTGGAAGATACTCTGCGATAGATTTTTGTCTGATTCTTTTCAGGTAATATTTATATATTTACAATATTTTAAGGTAACAATTAAATTCGTAACTAATAATAATGTATTATGAATAATGTGTTCAGAAGAGGAGCAAAATAAATTCTAACAACAGGGGAAAGTTAGCAGTGAACCACGTAGCTGGTTCAAAGTCATTTGTACAAATTCGTCACGACATGGTAAGAAATTACTGGTAACTATTAAGTTGATACATTCTTTCAATGCATTTTATATTAACTCTATTGTTCTTTCGATTGCGCAGCGAGATTCCATCACTGGCCAGGAGCCCGGACCAATAGACCTCTATAAAGGGACTCACTGTCGGTAGGCGACGGGATCTTGGGTGCATCCTAGTGCCGGCGAGATTTGGGTAAAAATCCTTACATTATAAAATTTAATTGTATTAAATTATAATAATGTCATTTTTTTAAAAAAATTTATATATTTTCATTACAGGCAACGATGGACACCTTACGTAGTCAGCCCACTCCCGATGGTACTCAGCGGAGTGAGCCAGAGATCCTGAGTGAGGTGCTTGGCACCCGTTCTGGATATGTACGTGGGCTTGGCCATGGTGCAAAGCTCACGGCACCCGCTAGAGCTGCTTCCACCCGATCCATCGTCGTTGGCGAGAGTGCCACCCGTCGAGCTGATATCGCTGAGAGAGAGGTTCACCAGCTACAGGTCATCGTCAATGACATCAGAGATCAGCTGAAGAAGAAGAGTGAGAAGTTGGAGAGGCAGATGGAGGAGTAGCAGAGGAGGATGGAGGAGTTGACGAGTCAAAGGAAGGAGCAGGAGAGGAGGAGGATGGATGAGCAGGAGAGGCTGAGGGAGGAGAAGGAGAGGAAGATGGATGAGATGCGGGTGGAGCATGAGCGACGAGTAGCGAATATGTTTCAGGCTCTTACTGCACGCTTACCCATCGATGCCCCACCACCTTTGCCTCCATCTTTGTAATTTTTTATATTTTATTTATGATGTTAAACTTATATGTATTTATGCATGATGTAGTTTATGTTTGGATAGATTTATTTATGTACTTTGGAGTTAAATGGCTGTGAATGTGAATATGATGAAATATATTACATGACAAGTGTATATCAAGAATTATATTATAACAGGTGTATATCAGGTGTATTTCAAGAATTTTGTATTGGAATATAGGGCGGGAAAAAAAAAAACTTTTACCTACGAAAATATTTGTAGGTAAAAGTCTCCTCCAAGTTTTTACCTACGAAAATTTTTGTAGTTAAAAGTCTCGCAAATGTTTTTACCTATGAAAATATTCGTAGCTAAACGTTTTGTAAGGTATTTTTAGCTACGATATCATTCGTAGTTAAACGTGTTTGTTTGAAAAATATTTTTACCTACGAAAATATGCATAGGTAAAGGAATTGTGGGGAAAAATCACGTACCTTTTAGCTACGAAACCATTGGTAAGTAAAAAGTCTTGTTAATATTTTTAGCTACGAAATTTTTGGTAGCTAAAAAGAGTTTAATATTTTTGGCTACAAAACTATTGGTAGGTAAACAATCTTGTAAATATGTTTAGCTACGAAATTGTTGGCAGGTAAAAAGTGTTTTTAATACTTTTGGCTACGAAAGTATTCGTAGGTAAAAAGTCTTATTAATATTTTTAGCTACGTAATTCTTGGTAGGTAAAAAGTTTTTCAAATTGTTTTGGCTACGAAAGTATTCGTAGGTAAAAAGTCATGTATATTTTTTTAGCTGCGAAATTGTTGGTAGGTAAAGTGTTTTGTATGTATTTTTACCTGCAAAACTATTCGTATGTAAAAAGTTTGTCAATACTTTTACCAACGAAATTCAACGTTGGTAAAATGTTTTCCCTACGAAAAGCTTCGTCAGCAAAAGTCTTACCTTTGCCAATGAATTTTTTTTTTCATGGGTAAAAGGTGTTCCCTTCGGGCTTTTAGCTACGAAATTGCCAACGAAAAATTTCGCTGGTAAAACTTTTTTGCTGCGAAATTCAGCCTTTTGCCTACGAAAATTTTCGTAGGTAAAGTGGCATTTCTTGTAGTGGATTCACATGATCATTCCATGATGGGGCCATTCTCCATGGACCCCATTATAAGGTTTATTTTCCTAGCATGAAAAGGTCATCAAGACCTTGCATTTTAGTGGAGATGGGATCTCCATCGTTGATTTTGATTGGTGGGCCCACATATAATGGGACCCCATTTGATGTATATTGTAATGCATGGAAGGGAGGGCCCATAGTGTCAGGGTCCCTCCATCACACGTGTCTCTCTCTCTCTATTCCATGATTGATGGCCCACTTGATGAGTGTATGAGTTTTGTCTAAGTCGTCCATTTAAGCAGGCCAACCCATTGTCCATATGGGTCCACCATGCCGCCCATTTTTAGGCAGGGCTGGATGAAGGAAAACCATAAATATTAGCTTATTTCGAAGCTTCTTGGAGACCCACCGTGAGGTGGCCAACTGATGCATGGATAGGATCACCCAGTGGACCCCACATATATGTATGTATCCAACATCCAGGCCATCCGTCCAGTGCATCTAGACGCTGGAGTAGGGCGGTGATACATATACAATATATATATATATATATATATATATATATATATCAATCATAGGTGGGCCACACCACATGGACCCACATGATATATGCGTTTCATCCCTACTGTCTGTCCATCAATGGACGTTGCTAGACTGACGTCCAGTAGCTTTGTGTAACACCCCGTACCTTTGATACTCGGGTGTTACCTTTTAAACCCACGATTATTAAAACTTGAGACCTGTCAACTGAATGACTTGACACACTACAGGGCAGGAATTCCCAAGCAGCTTTGTGACGATCCGCTGCGACCCTGGAGACTCAGCTTACACCTCATACCAATAAAGGAGGTTAGTGGGATTGAAAAACTTAAGCTCAATCAGTTTTTGAAATCATATGTGTTAGCAGTACTCTGGAAAGTCAACCCATGTAAATCTAAAAGCAACCTACAAAGCACCTCTGCACCTTAGATATGCATTTAACCGTCAGAAACAAATATCAGACCCATTTGACCAGTAGATCACATCATACGGGCCAAATAGGACCTAAAAAAGCATGTAATGACCCACCTAGGCCTCGGCCCTGCCTCAAACCAAGATAGGACCTTTATGACTGGACTCCAAGACGATTGATCGGAGCAGATCAGCCACCAGAGTCACGACAGGCCCCAAAAACTAGGCGCATGTATACCCAAATGATAATACACGAAGTTCACTGGACCACTAGTTACAAATTCTCAAAATCGTTTCCCACCATTTCAAACCATTTGAAAACCGTGAGATTCAAGCTTCTAAGTGGACCATTCTGGCCATTTTTCGGACGATCCAAACCGTCTATTTCACTCACATGGGTCCCCTAATCAAAGCCGTATAAGGGTTTAGGCCCGCTCATAGGAACAAGTGAGATGAAGATGGACCGTCCATCCCCCATCATGAGGTTTGGCAGAACGCGTGAAGCTTCTCTGTTTCTTGGGCGGCGACGTGGCCACTGTCTCTCAAGGCTACATCATCACCCACTGTCCCC
Organism: Magnolia kwangsiensis; assembly: GCA_037074715.1. Taxonomy (NCBI): domain Eukaryota; kingdom Viridiplantae; phylum Streptophyta; class Magnoliopsida; order Magnoliales; family Magnoliaceae; genus Magnolia; species Magnolia kwangsiensis. Next base: position 208,144,044 of record CM073571.1, on the reverse strand, counting down.
CCCTCTCTCTCCCAGCCTATATAAGATGAGACTCAGCTCTCTTAGACTCCACACAAGAGAGAGAGAGTGAGAGAGCAAACAGAGAGGGAGTGTGAAATAGAGGGCCGTTTTGGGTGAGCTTGGAGCACACTGCCCCAACTCAGTCCGTGAAAACTGGACCGAGCCGAGTCAGTGTGGACCATAGCAGCACCATTTGAGAAGGAAAAGAGAGGAAGAAGGAGAAGGAAGTGGTTGTGTGCATGTCAACCCGAGCTCGGGTCGGACCCGACTGAAGCAGGTAGAACTCTCTTTTTGTTTTTAGGCTCTAAAAATGAACTTGAACTAAACTCCACCATGCCCCTCCCGCTGCGCAAACGAACCACCAAATAGAGCCCTGTTCGTATTGAAAAGCACCCGCAGCAGGAACCATACATGGAGCCAAAACAGGCTCTGTTTTAAAGCCAAAAGTGGCCTGCTTTCAGGCCCTATTTCAAGGCCGAACTGGCCTGAGTATGGCCCTGTTTTGGGACCAAGCAACGACGTGCTTATGGCCCCAAATAGCAGCTGAAACACAGGCTGCAAAATGACTAGAAGACAGACTAAAGATGGCCCGAAAGTCAGGGTGAAAATGCCCCTGTTCAGGCCTTTCGTTGACAAAGAAATCAGCGGCCACCATGCTACCATTTGGGCGTCAACACAAGTGTAAAATGGTCGGGAAACGGGCTGGAAAATAGTGTGGGAACGGCCTCCAAAATAGCCTTCTGATTCATGTTATTTGTGGGGAAGATGGCCAGCATGCTATAGGGTGCTGTGTATGTTGAAAACTAAGGTGGGCTGCAACTGGGCCTTGCCAACATGCAGGTGGGCCTGACCAAAGACTAAGGGCTGCCTTGGTTTTTGGGCCTTGCACACGTGCAGGTGGGCCCCACCTGATTGTAATAGTGGGTCACGCAGGTGGACCCCACCTCAATGATGAGGTGTGTCTGGGCGTCCGTCAAGGGTCAGGCCTGCACGTAATCTCTTGCATTTTTTTTATCAAAATAAAAAAATATTTATATACATATATAACATGTACCTTTGATACATGCAACTTGGAGTATGTAGACTTCATCCAAGCCGTTCATCCATTTCCTCCCGCCCTGGACACCACACAAAAAAGAAAAAAAGAAAAAAAAAAGGCACGAAACACTCATCTGCGAACCACGCCGCATGGGCTACCTACAAACATTTTTGAACTCATCACATCTTATGATTATTGAAAATCTGAACGGTCCACATGAAGCCGAACCTTATAAAACCCCCGGGTACCAATTTTTACTTTGAACCAAAACCTTGGTGGGCCATGAAAATGCAAACACTTTCTTGCCTTGATTTGAATTTCTCTTTACTATGGGCCACCCGAATCTTAGATCAGGGTGAAAATTCACCACCTAATATTTCATGGGATTCCACATTTTGTGGACCGTTCAGATTTGACACCCATGTCACGTATGGAAAGGTGTGCACGGGCCTAGGTGAGTAGGAGAGCATGCCTCATGTAGATGTATGCATGCATGAGGATAAACTACTGAGGTATCTCCAGTACATGTAATAAAATATTACATGTGGGCTCCACACCCATGTGGAACCCAGGATAATATAATGTTTAGATTTATATAAGGTACTTAAGAGTTATAACATTTATATATGTATCAGATGCATGCAACGCTGGAATATACATTTAATGCATGTAATATATGATATTCAAATATATGTGCATGTGGAATTAATATAATTACATGTATAATGGGCATGTGGTGGGCCCCACTAAAAAGCTAGTGGCCTGCACTATTGGTGGGCCGCAGCATTAAGCCACGGTGGGCCGCACAATGATCAAACGCCCATCTAAAAACGATGTGCCCAGGACCGTCCATCGAAAGATGTCCTGAGTTGGGCCTCCCTACACGTTCAAATAATAATAATAATAATATAATAAACTGTATATATCTATCTCTCTCTCTCTCTCTCTCTCTCTCTCTCTCTCTATATATATATATATATATATATATATATATATAAATTAAAAATAAAGTGATGTAATTAGGAAGTATTGTACATCACGTGTTGTGGTAGGGACCACTTACATATAAATTCACCCAGCCGTCCATCTGTTTTCTTCTGGACGGTGGATTTCACTGATTAACTGACACCAGTAAGATGGGATGCCATCTTATGATATGTAATACCTCAACTGTCCAGACTGCAGGCCCCATTTGACACGGGCCTGTGGTGCATCCACACCGTCTAAAAGGCTGAGTCACATCCTTGGTGGGCCATGCCCCTGAGGTATATGTGATATCCCAACCGTCCAGGAAGGATTAACGATATGGCAGGGGAGTGCTCTGATGTATGTATGCACAACGTCCATCCTTGGACTGTGGTGCGTGGACCACCACGTCGCACATACCTCATCCACGCCACCCAGTCCAGCCACACGTGGGCCCCAATTACATAGGACCCACCCTAATGTGTGTGTTATGCATCCACTCCGTCCTTCAAAAAAACCATGGACCCTGGGCCGTCCATCAATGGACGTAGCCAGATCGTCCATCTATGGACATTCAGCGCCAGACGTGAACACCCAAATCCATAGCTCCACTGGTAGGCTGTGTGGAGATATCTCACTTCAACACTTGAGTTTTTTTTAAAGTCTAACATGGAGTGTGTGTTCTATCAGGGGTAGAGTCAGTGCCATCTAAATCATCCAATGGATACGCCCATGATTGGTCAGAAATGGCCGAGATATCAAACTACCTTCTAAAACTTCTACGTGTCATACATGTGGACTCCACCCTGCTATACATGATTCATCCAAACTGCCACCTCGTGATGTGTTGCATATCCGCACCATCCATGGGACTTTATTGTGATATATCTATTATTCCAAATTGTGAGGATACCAAACAAATGTAAATTATAATTCTAGTAGACTCCTCGATAAACCCCGGACCACAACAAGGCTCAGACCAAGTTTAAGAACACTACCATACAGGTGATGACTTTCTTCTTGGACTTTTCATTTCTAAATTAGCTAAACCTAGTTGTACTAGATCAAAATTATTGTGATATTTGCCACATGCTAGTTTAATCCCTGATCACCATTCACATGACTTGGTAATATATTCTCATTAGTTATTGATTTATAATGCTTCCTTTCACATCTGATTTGAAGTCATATATTGCCACATGTTAACATGATTTGCTTCTGTACATCACCTTTTTATGCTACACATGGAGGATACTCTGCTTGTATGCAAGCCACACTTGGGATGTAATTAGACAAATGTGTGGGAAATAAGAATCTTGAACTGGTGTCATTTTGATCAAGGTATTCTATTAGAATATCCCAAGGTGGAGAACCTCATGAGCCGAGGATGGTGGTAATGGGACACTATGCTTGATCTGTCGGCCTACACTGGGCCACGCGCCCCTATAGTGACCATTGAGTTACTTTAATTGGCTGATTGTAACTGGATTAATAACGGCTGGCTAATCATGCATTCATAGCATATTGGTGATGACGGATGGCTAATCTGGATGTTGTAGCACGTGACCCAGAGTTGTTGGGGTATCGTTTCGCTAGCTCCCAGACCATCGACTATCGACTCCTGTCCGACTGGATGATTTTTCCCAGGTCGATGTTGCATGGGCGACAAACCCAAATCTGGCTGGATGTGCATCCCCAAGCCGATGTGCATTTATGCATCCATGCAACTAACAAGACTTCTTATTGCTTGTTTTGGATTACTGCTTGTTTTTCCCTTTTAACTATGTTTGTTAAGGCGAAGGTGTGTAATCTTGAGGGGAATTCATACTGAGCTGGCCACTCATCCATCAACTATCCAACCGTACAGAACATGCAGGGATGGAGGTAGAAGGTGTTGGTGTTGGCCTTGATGATGCCGCCATGGAGCCCGAGGATGAGTATTATGAGGACGAGCCGCATCAGGACACAGCGGCGTATTTTGGTGTTAATCAGTAGCTTGATACTTTAGTTTCAGTAGTTTGATATTTTGGACTTTTAGAATTTTGTAACTAAGACCCGCAGCTGAGCAGGTCAAATTTTGGGCTCTTATGAATATATACATGCTTCTTTTGACTATCGCATTCTGATTTTATATTCCATTGTTTCTCTGATTTATTAACACCCAGATTTCTGAAAATGAGTCTCGTACTCGGGTTTTAGAAATCGAGGCATTACACTTTGGGACCTGATGTATTTTTTTTATATTCCCACCATCCATTTGTGGATGGTGGAATCCCACTTAGTGCACGTTGTTCGCACGTGGGCACTCCATGATGCATGTGCTTTAATCCACACCGTCCGTCCCTGGGACGGTGGGAACCACCCTGCATGTGTGCGGTCACCACCGTCCAGGAATGTTAACCCCACCATGATGCATGCATTATATCCCACCATCCATCATCTGGATAGTGGGCTAGTAAACCCACCAACTATATAGCTGTTGTATTAGTCAGCAAGTTCTGTGGGGCCCATGTGATGTATACGTGCATCCAAACCGTCCATATGCTCGGACGTTAGCAATTTCTAATGGTCCGATCATGTAGGACTCACCTCGATGTATATGTTGTTGCATCCAAATCATCTGTCAGGTGGACCACACTACCAAAATTTAGTGGAGAATCGAACGTCCACCATTAAAACCGTTGGGGTCACAGAAGCTTTGGATCAATATGAAAGTTATTTTTCCTCTTAATTCAGGTCTTTGTGACCATATGAACAGATTGGATGGAAAATAAATGTGATGGTGGGCCCAGGGAAGTTTTAAATGTGAAAATCATTATCTCGATTGTTATTTGTAGTATGGTCTAGATGATTTTCCAATGTGATTCATTTTTTGGGTAATGCTCTAAAAAGATCCCTAAATGGATGAATGGTGTAGATGGTGCGGTCCATTGATGTGGCCTACTTAATATATATGAGGCTCATTAGTGCGGCCCATGTGATATAGCCCACTTGATGTATATGAGGCCCATTGGTGCAGCTCATGTGATGTGGCCCACTTGATGTATATGGGGCCCATTGGTGCAGCTCATTGATGCGGCACACTTGATGTATATGAGGCCCATTGGTGAAGCCCATTGATGTGGCCTACTTGTATATGTGCCCCATTGATGCGGCCCACTTGATATATATGAGGCCCATTGGTGTGGCCCGTGGATGTGGCCCACTTGATGTATATGAGTCTCATTGGTGAGGCCTATGTGATATGCCCCACTTGATGTATATGAGGCCCATTATGATGTATTTAAGGCCCAATGTGATGTATATAAGGATCATGAGTGAGGCCCAATGAGACGTATGTGAGGTCTTTGTGTGGGGCCGAATGTGATGTATATGAGGTCCATTGCGATGTATGATTCCACCATGATGTATGTAATGATGTTTATAGCGAGTCATGCCTTAGGAGCAATGATAGTTTGACGTCCATATTGTAAGAGTAATGATGATTAAATGTCTGCATTATAACTCTCCCTAGGGCCCATTATTAGGCTCATACTTGTTGTGTGTACACCGTCTAGACCCATCTTCATTATGAAGATAATTCATCACCATATAACATGCATAGTATAAGTACTCCATGATTCATGCTCGTATGCATCATGTGTATGCTTGATATGAGGAGTGACTGATCATAGCATATGCCATTGGGCAGATTATTTATGAGACTCACTATTAGGAGTTGTCCACATGAGCGCGCGGGACATGCATGATTGCTGCATGACTAGATAGTGTGATTCATGCATCTCGCATTAGTGTGATATGATCATTGTACGCCATAAAGACATCAAGGTTGTGGCCTCCACAAGCACATCGTGGATAGCCGGATTGGATACCAAAAATATTGGCTCTAGCACTGTGGGCACATAGGATGTCCTTGGATGAAAGTCCCATAAACTTTATAGTATCAAGAGATGTTTCAACATCTATACCGAGTGGATACATGAGCGCACAAGTACCAAATACCAGTAGGTCATGTCTCCCGTTGTGTCGTGGTCGGTTGGAAGGGGGTATGGTTTTATCCGCTCGAGTGAGGGAGTTGTAAGCTAGGCTGAGTTTGACCAGCTTGCAAATGGGTCCGCTATCAACGAGTTGGGTAAGTATTGACAGACTACTAGTTAGGAAAATAGTGTGGTCTCTTCCACTCGCTGGGCTATGTGGCTAGGGAGGCGGTAGTTAGTGTGGAGTGTACTAGACTCCGGTGATATCCCAGAGGAGAACTGTATTAATATATGTACTTGATGAGGACTAGCATAATTGCGTTGCATCTTGCATATGACATTTGGCTACATAGGCCTTGCATCGCATAGCCTTGGTATGGCTGATAGCATTCATGCCTTGCATCGCATAGCCTTGGTATGACTGATAGTATTTATGGACTTACCAGCATATTTTCGTATTACCCTAATATTGCATACTTGGTACTTGCCTTACGCACACACTTACACCACTCTCTAAGCTTTTCATAAGCTTATGTATGACCATTGTGTGCAGGTGATGTTGGATCGCATCAGCACTGAGGCAGGAGTGTGTAGCTGAGCCTTTGGAGTTCCAATATCTATATTTATATTTCTCTTTCTACATTGTACTCAAAATTTCTGATATAATAGAAATGTGGTGATGTTGTTTTGTGAATTGGTTATGCTTGTGGTTATGCTTCATTACAAAAAAAATCATATTAAAAATCTTTCTTATAGGATCCCAGGATCGGAATCTAGCATATACGTGCCAAGAGCAGAGAATGGGACACTACGGAGGCTGTTGGCGCCGGATTCGGTGATCGAAAATTCTGTGAGCCCATTTTTCGAGTTTGGGGCATGACAACAGTTATCTTGTTATATGGGTCGTAGGTCTATGGGTCGAAGTTGTCCTGTTATATGGGTCGTAGTTGTCATGTTATATGGGTTGTAGTTGTTATGAGTCGTAATTGTCTTATTAAATTGGTTGTAGTTATCCTGTTATATGGGTCGTAGTGATCATATTACATATTCACTTCCTTTACTACCAAACGAAAGGTTAACCATTGATACTATACCCAAAGGCCCACAATGGGATGATTTGTTCTGTTCACCTTTTCAGCCAGCTCGTCGTCGGCCCAAAAAGTTTTGACTTGGGCAGTGTTCACTTCTAACATATATCACAGTGAGCTTGGAAAGTTTCAACAGTGGGTGCCACTATTTTCTATTACGTGGCCTACATGAGCTTTGGACCAGGTTGATATTTGGGCCGTAGCCCTAAAATGACACAACAAAAAGGATGAGCGGCATGGATTATACACATACATCAATGTGGGCCCCACGAGTTGGGCCTTGACCACGCCCAAAAAAGGTTTCTGTCCACATCACTTTCTTAACATTAAATATGATGTAACTTCTTATTCACTCAAAAACTGTATAATTACTGAACCAAGGACAAGGGCATTTTGGTCTAAAATATTTTTTCAAGGCTTGTCAGAAGACCACTTGTGGAATATTTGGAAGGTTAAATCTCTTTAGGGAATTCGACCATACATAGAGGCCAGTATGGTCAAATTCCCATATAGAATACATGCATCAAGGTTTACCCCAAGGTAAAGACCACATAGTCTTGGGTGAGATTATTGTAAATTAGAAGCTAAAAAATGAGATATATTCAAATCTTAAGTGGACCACAACAAAGAATGCAGCGGGGACAATGACTCCCACGATTGAAACCCTCACAGGGCCCACCATGATGTTTATTTATGATCTAACATGTTTAAGGTGACACATACTTGCATGCATATATATATATATATATATATATATATATATATATATATATATATATATATATATATATAGAGAGAGAGAGAGAGAGAGAGAGAGAGAGAGAGAGAGAGAGAGAGAGAGAGAGAGAGAGAGAGTCATGCTCCCCTGCGCACCTACGCACGTGCGCACCTTTGCACATGTGCCATGGGTGTCTAATCTGAACGGTCCATGTGATGCGGAATCACATGAAACCTCATGTGACAAATTTTTACCCAGATTTAAAATTCTTGTGGGCCATAACAAAGAGAAATGCAAATCAAGGGAGGAAACTGTTTTTATTTTTCATGGCCCATCAAAGTTTTAGATCAAAGTAAAACTTGGGCCCGGGGGGTTTCACGAGGTGCTGCTTCACATGAACGGTTCAGATTTTGGATCCACATCATGTATGATGGGTTCTCAAAAAAGTTCGTACATAGTACGTATGAACTGGTTCGCAGGTGAGCGTTTCCGTGTATGTATGTATGTATGTGTGTGTGTGTGTGTGTGTGTGTGTGTATATATATATATATATATATATATATATATAAGCTTGATCTAAAATTTACGTATATTAAGAAATTTCAATGTTAGATGTTCAACCACTACTACTTTCGGTGGTATGGTCCACTGCTTTTCACAGATCACCTACATTCTTGTTCTCCTTTTGCAACCAGGTTTTCTATTTGAGAGTCCTTATAACTTGACTTCTTACTCATATCGTTGGAAACAAGCACTACAATGATTTTTCAAGCTTCATTATATTCTTCTAATATAGCAGAGTAGTGACGAGATAGTCATATTACAAGGGAAGCGATATTAATTAGAAGTAGCACAACTTTGTCTTCTTCCTTAACCGTCTCTCTAAGCTTTACTAGCTCGCTACATAACTTTGTAAATATGGTCATGTGCTCTCTCTCTCTCTCTCTCTCTCTCTCTCTCTCTCTCTCTCTCTCTCTTAACACACGCACACACACCACCACACACTTACGCCATGGTGGGATTTCACCACCTATGGGTACTCGAACCCTCAACCACGTGTTGAAACTCCTAAGGGCCCGTTTGGACAGGCGGATTGAATGGGAGTTGATGGGATCTGATTGCATTACACACATAACAATGCATTTATTACGTTGTCAGTGGATTGTCTGGAATCCATTGTAAAGAAAAATCCCGCGTGGTCAAAGTCTGGCCTGTTCGGGACGGGCGGACGATCCTGGGATTCACTTCTCTTGTCTCGTTTGGACGGGCAGATAGCCGGGATTAGCACATGTCACAATCCGAGCGCAGATTGAAGACTGACAACGTCATCCATCCAAAGAGCTTCGTGACGCCATGTCACCGAGCTCTGTGGACCCCACCATGATGTATAGGATGTATCCATACCGTCCAACCAATCTTAGCGATCGTGTTATTGCTTTCCACTGAGATTAAGATAGATGTAAATTTCAAATGGACCCACTACATACAATCCTTGGGAGCCATCACACTCACCGTTGAAACATTTATAGGGCCCACATTCATGAATTTTTGAGATCTACATGTAAATTGTGAACATAGAGATCTATATAAATGGTTGGAAGGTATGGATACAACACATGCAACATGGTGGGGTCCATAGAGCTTGGTCATGCCACGTCAGTATCCATTTCGCTACAAAGCTTGTCAGTATCCAATTGGCACAAACAACATCCGTGGTACAGGGTGATAGTGCAGGGAGCATGATCCCATCGGATTTGCGAATCCAGCGAAATCCCTCCTCGTTCTTATCCATATGCTGCCCAAACGTGCTGGCATACAGACGCTGTGGGATGTGACGGACGAATCCCATTTAAGACGTCCGACTCCCGTTTAATCCATTTGTTCAAACGGGCCCTAAGAGTCTACCCCCGAAGTAAAAGAAAGGACCTTGATCTTCCTTTAATTTCGATACAAAAAGTTGTTTATTACAAGTAACTTATTTGTAAGGGACTTCGACATGTACAAGTCTTTTACCTTCATCCACATCTTAATGGGAGATTCTTCATCTAGGACATTATACATAACCTTATCCCACAGACACAAACGGATGATGCTTATAGCTTTCTCCCTCAGATCGCTCTAGTCATCATATAACATCTTCTCCAATTTTGTTTTCAACAATGCCTTATTCAACCCTTGTGAAATTAGAATGTCATTAACCTTCCATTGCTATAAACTAAAATTGTTTCCCATCAAGCTTTTGTATATCCAATTTTAATAATTACATCTCATGTGACAAATTTTCACTTCGATCTAAAATTCTGGTGGGCCATAGCAAAGAGAAATGCAAATCAAGGGAGGAAACTGTTTCATTTTTCATGGTTCATAAAATTTTTAGATCAAAGTCAAACTTAGGGTCAAAGGGTTTCATGAGGTGCTGCTTCACATGAACGGTTCAGATTTTGGATCCACATCACATATGATGGGTTCTCAAAAAAGTTCGTACATATTACGTATGAACTGGTTCGCAAGTGAACGTTTTCGATATATATATATATATATATATATATATATGGAAAAGGTACTATGCGCTCGAGCTCACAATAAGGTTATCGTGAGGTCGAGCTGTGTGGGCCCCATCGTGATGCATGTCGACCATCAACACCGTGCATTTGATGGTTCACCTTTAAATAATAGGATATCCCAAAAATCAGCCGTATACAGAACTCAGGAGGGCCATACCATCTAAAATCATGTGAAGACACTGTTAAAACATATAAAAGCACTTGGTGGGGCCTACTTGAGTCTTGAATGCTACTGAAACTTGGTATGACCCATAATTCTAGTGAGACACACATAATGGATGGGCTGGATTTGCAAACCACATCTTGGTGGGACCCAAAAAATGATTATGAATGTTTTAATGGTGTACGGCCCCCTCTCCACTATTGTATGTGGTGTGGCCCAAAAAAGTCACGGATTGACTTGATTTTTTAGACCTAGGTCCACGATGGAATGGTGCATCTGACTGATGGAGTAGATATTCGAAATGCATCACGGTGGGGCCCACACAACTCGACCGCATGGGATGGAGCCGTGAGCTCGAGCGCATAGTACCTTTTATATATATATGAGAAACATGTAGGAGAGAAGAAGTTCTCATTGTAAAAAAAAAAAAAATTAAAAAGTACACACGTGGAATAGTGAGTTGGAGTTGACCGGTGGGCCCCAACTCATTGTCCACCCTTATGCAATCGGCGGGTTATGACTATAGTTGTAACTACAGTTATAGCTATGGCTATAATCCATAGCCAAAGGTAGCCCAAATTTTCTCAAATTGAAAAGGTGAAAAAATAGGGGCATTTTTGACCTGAGAAATGGGGCCGTACAGCTGGGTCTTATTCTTGGGAGCTCAAAATAAGTGGGCTTATTTTTGAGAATGGGTCATTCAAAAGGAAATTTCTCTTGGAAAATCACAGGGAAGGAGCGGTAGAACTGAACAAGGCATAGCCATCTTTCCGCAGTACATATGTTAGGGTGATGTATCAATCGGGTCCATCCATCTAATGGGACCTCTGATGGGTGATCTATGTTTCAAAGATTATTTTTTGTAAACAATCCTATCCCTCATTTTTCTTCCAAGTTCCCCTACTAAATAATTACCGTTAAGAGTTCTGTTTTTAACCATTGTTTTGAGTACCATCTATCAAATGGCTAGGATTACCTGATACGCTTTTCCTGCGGTCACTAGATGGAAGGTCCCAAATAATAAATCACCCTTCCACCGTTTTTTTTTTTTTTTTTCATTTAGCTGATAAATCACCCTTGGACGTTACCATCGAGTGAGTACTCTGCAATATTCCAGTGCTTCCGGCACCACCATATGATATGCATCAAAACATCGAAAATGTCCCCACCAATCCAATTTGTACAAGTGGGGGTCATGGTCCCTGATCCTGACCGTTTATATGATCGGACCAACCATATACAAGTGGGGCCTTTTCCTTAGATATCTAGTCGATCACATGCAAGTGGGATCACTGCCCTTTCACACAATTTCTAGCAGCCCGTCAATTCCAAATTGGTGATCAAAGATGGGCCTCAAAGGAAAACTCTAACAAGCCAAACCCTGTAAATCGAATCTGTACTGTTGGTTGGTTTATTCAGTGTCCACGTTAATCACCGCAGAGCAGGTTGGTTTGAATTTTGGCCCTTGGAACATCCATGCCTGATAAACAGTGAGAGCTTGTACATGCAAACATATTACATAAAAAGCTCTAATTAACCATTATAAACTTTAAATTCTAAGTCTCATTAGAATCTAGATTCTCAGCACACAAACATACACTTGAAAGAGTTTTTTTTTTTTTTTCCTTAACATGCACTCACACCACAGTGGGATTTCACCACAATGGGTACTTGAACCCATACACTTTAAGAGTTTAAATAAATTTTAATCCAATGCACTAACGAGGATCTAATTCGGTAATCGACACCTCATTTACGGAACATGGTAATACTATACCCGGAGAATGATTCACCTCATGTGTCTGAGCACGGGACGCTGTCATGGACATGTCCGCAGCCATTATACTCGCGATAAAAAATGCAGGCTGTGAAGGTGCTGGGAGAGTGACAGAGAAGCTGTTGAGCATGAGCACAATCGAAGACATGGTGGGCCTATCAATCACATTTTCTTGAACACATAGCAACGCAATGTGGACGCACCGTGTCACTTCACTCCTCGAGCAAGATACGCTTATAGTTGGATCAATCAGCTCTAAAACCGTACCGTCTCTCCAATGCTTCCATGCCTACAAAAATTGCACCATTGCGAAAAATCATGCTTTCAGAATGGAAGTATAGATGTGGTCGATTAATAACATGAGGAATGCTGTCGCTGGTCAGTTGAAGGATCCATCCAAATTTTACTCTGCCAAGAGTGCAAGATCCAAGCCATTCATCAGATGGGGCTACTATGAACCTAATGGTTAGAAAGTTAGTGACCAACAGCGTATATTTGCACACGTGTGAGACCTAATTTTTGGACGAGCATGTTAATGGTCAATGCACCCAACAGATGGAACTCACTTTGCACGTGTTTTCTTCAAAGTAACAGCACGGGAGGCACAATGACCCAGCTAATTAAGGCCAGGAGCACATTGCTGATAGAAGGGATGAGACGGTCAGTGCACACCCAGAGGCAGACCGGTCGGCCCATCCCAAAGTTCAACTATGAGCTTCTTAACCTCAACAACTTAAATACACGCTATTGGGGCTGGAATTACCACCATTTGTGCTATGTCAACAAGTGCAATGGAATAAAACCTTCACTTCTCATTTGAGAGTAGCTGAGTAGCCACGGCATTCTCTCAACGATTTTACTAATTTCATTTCAATTTGTTGAGGAAAATTCATCAACAAAATAAATGAAATTATAGGTGGTATGCTCCCACCATTATGTGGAAATTAAAAATTCATTAAAACATTCTACTTAGATTTCAAATTGTCGAGGAAAATTCATCAAGACATTAATTCTACTCACGTAGTTGAGAAGATACTCAGCACGGTCTGACTGGTAGAAATTACTGTTCTTCTCACCAGACACGATCTCCAGAAGCAAAACACCAAAGCTGAATACATCTGATTTAACGGAGAAATGCCCGTGCAAGACATACTCTGGGGGCATGTATCCACTTCAAGGGATAGTCACCAGTATCACCAGATGTTTGATAGATTAATTAGTATAGAATATTTGATCTTAATCAAGCTGGATTTTAGTTATTAGATATATAGAGAGAAATCGAAAACATTTACAAGACCAAGAATGCTAATCCAGAGGTCCCAACCGTCTATGAGACATGACCAAAAATCAGGCTGATTGGTCAATCCCAACCACTCAATCATTTTTTTCTCTTCCTTTCCTCAAGTGAATGGTTTCTTCCAGCCAATATGTGGGCCACGTATATGAGCAATGGTTTTAAGGTTCAAAGACTTACTATGTTCCTGCAATTCGACTTGTATTGCCCTGAGTTTGGTCCACTCCAAATATCCTAGCCATACCAAAATCCGCAATTTTCGGATTCATCTCTTCATCTAATAAAACATTGCTAGCTTTGAGGTCCCTATGTATAATCCTTAATCGAGAATCTTCATGAAGATAAAGAAGGCCTCGAGCCACCCCACCAATGATTTTGTAGCGTCTTTCCCAATTCAGATATGCCTTTTTATTTGGATCTATAAAGTCAGCCAACAGATGCACATGAGTTCTTCAAATAATTTGATGAACTACATAAAAAGAAAATCATTTCATATAGTTTATTGCAAGGAAAATTCTTATATAGGATGAGAGTTATAATTTCGTGAAAGCATGGATAAACAGAATATATGTGTGGAAAAGGGTCCAAACCAAACAGAAACTTGTCAAGGCTGCCGTTGGGCACATATTCATAGATGAGAAGCTTCTCTTCTCCTTCAACACAGCAACCTAAGAGCCTAACAAGATTCCTGTGTTGAAGTTTAGCAATTAATGCAACCTCGTTCTTGAATTCTTCTAAACCTTGTCCAGAGTAGCGAGAGAGCCTCTTCACGGCTATTTCCTGTCCATCTGAATGCCTACCCTGCAATGATAGCAGGACTGTCAAGATCATCATTGATCAATAGGTTTGCAGAATGCACAGGACCATTTATATTTAGGCCACATTCCAATTGAAACCCATCTATCTTTGGGTTACGGACTCTCGTTGGACCAGGCGAAACCCGATTTCAACCTACCAATCAATGCATTATTTGAAGTGGGCCCCATCTACATAGTGGTCCAAAATTTAGACAGTTTGGATTGATTTACTATGTATATATGCCGGGGTTGATGGGTACAAAGTTCAAACAAAATGATGGATTTCTGATACCTTATAAACAGCACCAAATCCACCTTCTCCAAGCTTATTGTCTTCAAAGAAATTGTCAGTTGCAGCCCTAATTGTACCCAAATCAAATTTCAGCGACTCCTCATTTCTTTCAATCCCTTTATCTACATAAACAATGCCAATTTCAATCATTTGTGTGGGTTTTCTAGACTTCAAAGTAAGCAGTGTTAACTGCAAAATTTAAAACGAATGAAACTGTTAGCAGTGCTAGTGCAAAGGGTAACCCATGGTGATTTACCAATCACAGGTTTGTTCTTTTTCCTCCTCAGGAGACAAGCAACGATGGTGGAGATGAGCACGACTGCAACAACTATAGGAACAATGATGATGACGGTAGTTCGAGATGAGCTTCGCTTTCTTTCTGAAAACAAACAAGAAATGCACTGGTTTTAGGCTGGAAAGTCGCCACACGAGTTCCCAGCCAATATAACTGGGTTCAGGAATGCACTATTTATTTTAATAAAACATGAATCCACTGTTTATTTTTAAAAAATAGAACAAATAGCTTGCTCCCAAGCCATCCACTAAGTCTAGCCTTAAATATGTTCTAACCTAGAAATAAGGCTATTTGATTCATCATATTTGTATTGATAGAAATAGAGAAATTTCCCTATGTATATTTCACTTTTAACTGAGCAACCTCTCTAAACTTTCTCATATCAATGAAATCACAGTGGCTTGAAAAAAAAAAAAAAAAAAACTAAGCAACCGCTCTAAACCTTCAACACTCTACTTTCCATTTCTAAACTTCAGGGCTTTTTTTTTTTTTGGATGAAAAATACCGTTGCTATACCACAAATCTATGGTTGACCATGAACTAGGTGAATTTGACAGAGTACTAGGTGAATTTCACCAAGTATGGTTGACCACGGTCAACCCTAGGATGTCCAGAGAGTCACAGTGATTTTGACTGAGTACTAGGTAAATTTGACCGAGTATTTGGTGAATTTGTCCGAGTACTTAGGTGACTTTTCACCGGACAATTTCATTGTGAAAAAACACATTCATTCTCATTCTAGGTGAATTTGACCGAGTACTAATTGAATTTGACTGAGTACTTGGTGAATTTCATTTAGTACTAAGTGAATTTTCACCGGTCAATTTCACTATGAAAAAACACATTCATTTTTCATTATTACCTCCAACAACCGTCATTCCAGTGAAACACAAGTTCAAGAAGAAAAAGAGTGCGGTGAAGTGAAACACGATTTTAAAATACAACTATGAAAAATATTGTAAAAAAGCCTCATGGACAAAACCAGAAAGATTCCAAGTTTATCAATGTGATTGGCTTGAAATAATGAACAAAACCCTAAGAAAGATTGCAGATATAAAATGATGATAATTACTAGAGAATCAACTAGATATTTCAGGAAGAAAAATGGAGAAAAGATAGATTTTTGGGTATAATTGAAAGAAATGAATATAACAAAAAAAAAAAAGAGAATATTTTTGTCTTTAAAAAAAATCAATCCGTACAATAGAAGTTTAGAAATGAAAAGTAAAGTCTTAAGGGTTTAGAAAGACTGCTCAGTTAAACAAAGGAAATTTTCTCATAGAAATAGTTGGGTGGCTATAAAAACGTCAGCCAATTTTTTGTTCAGTAGTTTTTTTACTCTAGCAGTTCAGCAGTTTAGTTTTTTGATGATAACCGTTTTAGCATGTTGAGAGGCAGCAGCTAGTATGAGGAAGTTTCGATCCTCATCTCACCATCTTCACCCTCTGAACAATCAGTATTTGCCACAACATCGTAGAGAGCAACACAGAGGCCGTCCTTCACTTAGGGATTTCCCTCGCGATCCAAGCAAGACGGATAGATATACGAAGCGTGCCCAGTCCCCACATCGTCCATCACTGGCACAACCAGGGTACGATTTCTTCACTGCGTTTATTGGGAATCTCCCCTTTGATTGCTCCCAGGAGGACCTCCATACAATTTTCGGGAGATACGGTAAGGTGAGGGACGTATATCAACCCACATTTCCAGGATCTCTCAAACCGCGAGGGTATGCCTTCGGCCGATTCGCCTACGAAGATGATGCAAGAGCTGCGATTGGGGTTTTGAATGGTAAACGTTTGGATGGAAGAGTCATCACTGTTTAACCCGCATTCCAGAAGTCCGAATCCCAAGAGAAGACAAAGCAGAGAGAAACCCAATAGTAGAATCATATCCCCCTATCTTTAACTCCTATAACAACATCCTTAAATATAGGCCCCCTTGTGCATCCGCCTCCTCGGTGGCATCCGAGTCCTTCACGGTCACGGCTGACAAAGCAGCAGTCGAGTAGAGATGCCAGGGTTTAACTTTGTCCCTGGTGGGATACGTAGGCTGTAAGAAAACTCCAATCATCCACCTAATCAGGACTCTCCAGAACTCCGGGTTTGCAATGTCAGCAGTTGATGTTAACAGAATAACTCCTGACGCATTCCTTATCCAATTCAAATCTGAGGAGGAGCTCAAGGATTTCAGTGCAGATAGTGACCTCATTTCAGATTTGGGCTTGGACAGGATTGAGCCTTGGCATCTCAATGCCGTCCTCGGGTGTGGAGGAGTGTGGCTTAGATTGTATGGTATTCCTGCCCATGCATGGTTGGAATCGGTGATAGTAGACATTGGCCAACACTATGGAAAGGTGGTGGAGATCGACTCCGTGTCTAGGTTCAACATATTTCAGGTGTTTTCCAGAATCAAGGTGCTTATTAGGCCAGGCAGAGATTTATTTAAAGCGGTAGACCTGAAGGTGGGTCAGGATTCCTACCCCATTATAGCAGTTATTAAAAACCCTGCCAAGGATCTTCACAGGTTCCATTCCTCTGCCAATATCCCTCATCCTAGGAAGGATTAGAACACAAAACAATGGGTTATGCAATCCTTCTACCCGAACAGAGGAGACTTTTAGGAAGGCCCCCCCAAGTGTTTGTCAAAATGCCTCTACGAACCTGGTTCCTCCCCATCTTCAAGGCGAGCTACAGTTGTGACTACTGTCAGATTGCATCCCAATGGTGCTCACATGTCGGCCACTCCACCCTCCCAAGACGACTCAGTGATCCCAGCCACCTCGCTCTCCCCTCACTCGTAGTCGAATCCCCCCTTCTGATAGGACCTGATCAAAGAAGTAGGGCTTATAGCAATAAGCAGTCCAACTCTTCCCTATGGAAGGGTAATTCCCCCAGTCAGACAGATCAGCATCCCATTTTAGCTGAGATCTAGGTTCTGGACATCAACTAGACTACCCTAACACCCCATCTCCCCCATTGTGCTCCTAAGGAACACCATCTCCCGCTCGGCTCCCCCCAACGCACCTCCCCTCAACAGAAAGTAACCATAGACTGTAAGGGAAGGCCTAAGATGATAATCACATACAAACGCAGAATTCTTTCTCAATCTGAGGGTGCAACCCTGAGGAACCTAACCCTTTGCCTCCAAGCTGCAGGAACTGGCTCTCCCACAAGGATGGATGAAGCAACCAAGGATAGGGCTACCCATGATGTGGTAGGTCAGTTACACGTTAACCTGTCTCCCTACTTCCTCCCTCAACAGGCTCGAACCAGGGATTCTCAGATTTAAGATAGTCAGGTCCAGTCCCTGAATTCTTCTCATAGTGGGCTGTCTGATTCTGAGACTGACGATTCGATAAGCGACTGCGAAACTCCGGACTACTCCCATCTTCCAGCAGTAAGTATAGCAAGACCCAGGGATCGTGCTGTGATCAAGACGCTGAGTCAGAATGGCTTAGCCAAATCCAGAAGTAGCAGGAGGATTACCAAGAACAACAGGGCCATAAACTCAAGCAGTGTTTCGGATGGATAATATCCTTCTCTAGAATGTGCGAGAAATTGGCAATTCCCCCTCGACTAGGCACGTGAAGCGGCTTATCAAGTCCTACAAGCCTTCGATTGTCATCATCATAGAGCCCATGATTGCTGATTCCGAGAGAGTCAGTATTGGGCTGAAGCTGGGATTTCATTGTTCTCTATCCAATTTGTCGGCTACGGGGAAGATTTGGGTTTTCCATCACTCAGCGATCTCCATGGATTCGCTTTTAGCTTCCGATCAGTTTCTAGCCTTTAAGGCTTCAGTCCCAGGCATTGACACTCCTCTTTACTTCACATGTGTGTACGCTAAGTGCTCATACCCACACAGGAGAAGTCTGTGGGCTGATCTTCTTAGTCAGGCTAATGTGGTGGCTGGTCCTTGGATTATTTGTGGGGACTTTAACGCCATCTCATCCCAAGCGGAGCGAATTGGTGGGAATTCCTTGTCAGGAATTAACACGTTCAAGTATTCAGACGCAATCAACCAAGTAGGCCTCATTGATGCGAGGTTCTCTGGATCTGCTTTCACTTGGTGTAACAATTGTTCGGGCTTCAGTAGGAAATGGGCGAGGTTAGATAGGGCCCTGTGCTCCCCTTCCTAGCTTCAAATTTTTCCTTCCTTCAACGTGAAGCACCTTCCTCGGATCACTCCCCTCTCCTCCTTTCCTCCCCCTTAGCCCCCCCATCCGCTCCGCGTTTGTTTTGCTTCCAAAGGATGTGGACGCAGCATGATAACTTCCAAGCGATTGTTTCCAACGCATGGAACTCAGAGGTCTTCATTAATCCTATGGTCCACTTGTTAAGCAAGCTGAAGAATACCAAGCAGGCCTTGAAAGTCTGGAATTGTGCTTCTCTTGGGAACATCTTCAGCTAGATCAAGGCCACATCTGCGCAGGTCGAGAGGTTACAACAGGAGTCGATTACCAGCCCAACTGCGGCGATTCTGTCCAATCTGGATTCGAAGAGAAGGTAGTTGCTCAAGTTAGAGTGAATGGAGGAAACTTTCGGGAAACAAAAGTCCAAGAATAGGTGGCTCAAGGAGGGTGATAGAAATACGAAGTTCTTTCACACCTCTACTATTGATCGGGCCAAAAGAGCTCATATCAGGGAAATTAAGCTTCCAAACGGGACCTCAACCCAAGACCAAGCTCAAATTAGGGCTGCAGCAGTGGACTTCTTCAAGGGCCTTTTCTCCTCAAAGGAGGTTACCTCATCAGCCAATTTCTTATCTTCAATCCCTTCGCTGATCTCCACAGAAGACAATGCCTACCTCATGGCCCAGCTAACGTTAGAAGAAGTAAAGTCCGCAGTCTCCGCCATTCTAGTGGATGACGCTCCCGGTCCAGATGGATTTTCTAGCTCTTTCTTCTCAACCTAATGGAGTATTATTGGAAAGGACCTTCATCACGTAGTCAAATTCCTCTTTCAAGGAGGTAACATTCCTAGAGCGTTCTCCTCGTCTTTGCTCTGTCTTATCCCAAAGATCCTGGCGCCAAGGTCTTTTTCTAATTTCCGCCCCATTAGTCTTTGTAACTGTGTATACAAAGTTTTTTCCAAAGTGATTACATCCAGGTTGAGTTTCATCCTGCCAAGGATAGTCTTAGCTAAGCAGATGGCCTTCGTGCAAGGAAGATCAATTGCAGACAACATCTCTTTAGTACAGGAACTATTGAGGGACATCGACAAAAAATTTAAGGGCAGCAATATCATCTTCAAGATTGACTTGGAAAAGGCATATGACATGGTCAGTTGGACGTTCCTCAAAACGGTGCTCCAGAAGTTTGGTTTCTGCAATGAGTGGATTAGTTTGGCTGAAAAATGTTGGTCGGGCTTGTGGTTCTCGGTTCTTATTAACGGGGAGCCTTTGGGATTCTTCAAATCTGAGAGAGGGCTCTGCTAGGGAGACCTTCTTTTCCCTAGCCTCTTTATCTTGATGATGGAATCCCTCAGCAAGGGTCTCATGTTTATATTTGAAGCCAATTTGTGCTAGCCCTTTCACACAAGTAGAGGATGCCTACCGATTTTCCACCTGCTCTTCACGGACGATACAATGATCTTCATCAATGGTATCACCCCTTCCATCAGAAACATGTTGGTGTTCCTGTAGAATTTTAAGAAAGTGTCAGGCCTCAAGATTAATAGAGCCAAGAGCAGCCTCATTGTCTCCTCTAGGATGACTGAGAGGAGGGCGCGGTGCGTGGAGAGACTGTCTGGTATCTCATGATTGTCCTCCCCTCTTCGTTACCTTAGGGTGCCGCTGACCAGAGGGAGGACTACATTTGTGACCTTCCAGCCCCTGATCGATAAAACCTTGGCCCGAATCTCAGGATGGAAATCTAAGTTCCTCAACCAGGCGGCCAGGATCACGCTCGTTAAACATGTCCTCTCGAGCATCCAATTCACACCTTGGCATCGATAGAGGCCCTGAGAAAGATGCTGTATTTACTAGAAAGAGGTTTTTCTGACTTCTTTTCGGGGTGGTCCGATGGAAAGAAGAAATTTCACTGGGTCGCCTAGAAGCATATTGGGCCCGATTAAAGGAGGGTGGCTTGGACATTAAGGCCATGCAGGAGGTTTCGGAGCCCTGAGAATGAAGAGAGCTTGGATAATTTTCTTCAGCTACCAATCTAGCCTTTGGGCGAGATTTATGCACTCAAAATACATTACCAATCAATCCAGGGATGCCTTTGTAAATCGCCGCACTAACTCCCCCATTTGGAAGCAGGCGAGGAACCTCCATGCTCTTCTTCTCGATCACTCCCACCTTCTGCTGGGAGATGGGACCAACAATATTTGGATCGAGAACTGGACGGGCCTTGGCCCTCTAGTGAACTGGCTTCTGGATGGGGCAGCCTTATACCCACCAGACCTGAAGATCAGAAACGTGCTGGACTTGTTCGGCCTACGCCACAATGGTGCTTTCCCTGCCTCCTTGCCAGATGCCATCAAAAAATACGTGTAGGCTGAGGGTCTAGCGTTGAATCAGGGAGAAGATTGCATCATCTGGACTAGAGAGAAACTGGGGAATTTCACAACCAAATCAGCGTGGAAGTTGATCAGGTCTAGGGGCCACCCTTGTGCTTGGACTATATGGACGTCACGCCCCTTTCTCCCTCAGAAAATAGCCATTTTCTCATGGAAGGTTTTCAACAAGGCTATCCCCGTCGATAACAGGGTGAAGCGAAAAAGGGTCCAACTGGCCTCAGCCTGCGACTGTTGTAACCTATCCAATCAGGAGGTGGAATCCAGCGAGCACCTCTTCATTAATGGGTAACTTGCCAAAGCTACTTGGTCCCACTTCTCGACGTTGTTGTCGGTGCCGCTTCTCTCAAACCAAGCCACGGGGGGGAGGATGGCCCAGTGGTGGGCGATATCGAATGAAAATTCTTTCATAGGGTTCCTCAGAGGTATCATGCCTGCGCTGATCCTTTGGGAGATCTGGAAGGCGAGGAATGCTCAGCGTTTTGACCGAACTCCGATCAAACTCTCTCTAACGATCTCCCAGGTGTGGTCCTAGCTTTTCCTGCTTTGTACTTCCTTTTCGCTCCCTTCGGCTAAGTCGCAAGAAGACAGGGATGTGATGGCAGAGCTTCAAATCCTCCATGGCAGTGGGATGTGCCGTCCTGTTGAGGTCGTGAGATGGTTAAAACCATCCAGAGGTAAGGTTAAGCTGAATGTGGATGGGTCCTCGATGGGGAACCCAGGCCCCTCGAGTAGTGGAGGTGTTTATAGAGATGATAAAGGGGTCTTCAGGTTCGCCTTCGCCAAAGGGTACGTGCAGGGATCAAGTTTTATGGCCGAAGTGAAGGCGGTGAGTGACGGCCTCAAGATCTATCTAGATTTGGGTTTTTCTACCATCGAGATTGAGAGTGACTCACAGGCTGTGGTAGATTCCCTATCCAATGCGGGGAATATGCCATGGATAGTTTTCTATTGGAAAAACCAGTTTCTTTCCTTTAGGGCCTCGCATTCAATCTCCATCATGTACACTCCTAGAGAGGCCAACAAGGTGGCCAACAGCCGGGCCCACTGGGGTAGTTTGAATCAGTCTCACAGGATTTTCCACACTGCGGCCGACCTCCCATGAACCACGCATGGTGAACGGTTCTAGATAGGACTGGTTTAGGCACAATGCGCATGTCTAGATCTTAGTTTCTCCTCTTCTTTTTTCCTTTTCATATCCGAATTGTCCCCCTTGTGTTTTCTCCAAGTTTCCCGAGCCTTTTTTCGCCTCAGTTCCTGTGCTATGTGTAAAGTTCCTTGATCAATGAAATATAGCAAGATCTTTTGAAAAAAAAACCAACATGACTCTTGAGCCAGGGCACCAACACCTCTGTTGGAACACCATGGTTGTGTGCACATACAGTACATAGGCTGCCTTGTATACTTGCGTGGGCCTGGCAAAGCTCTATCGAAAGAATATCATGAAGAGGCCAAAATGAGTGAGGTTTGACATTCAACGGCCAATTCTTCCCATCATACAGGGAAGATCTTCCAATTATTTTGATTTTTAATTATAGATCCTTCCCAATCAAGGAATGTTGACTATCCTTCCCAATCAAGGAATGATGATTCACCAAGTAAGATGACAATTATCTGAGTTGACTCCGGCTTGATTAAGCTTGTTCTGGTGCATTTTCTGTGGTGAAGAATCCACAGGCTTGCATCCCAAAAAGACTTCCAGTTTGGTTGGCCATCGATGCAGAAATTGTTTAATGATCATTACTGTTCATTTCTTAGATGATATTGAACATGGGCAGCAATCCAAAATTCAAGCCAAGCAGATGAACCTAACCGCCGAATATGTGTTTGTTGAATTTGGACTGCTTAAATTAAAATTTTCAAGAGTTAACATTGAACTGCTTAAATCAATGACGAAGATCATGTTTTCAATGTGGAAATTGGACTACAGCCCACGAGCATAACACCTAAAAGACTTGAATTCTGCTAGGATGGTTGCATGTCCACTCAAAAAACTTTCACATAAAAATCTAAACAGGACCACCACCCAAGGATATGGACAGAACAGAACAATCGGCTTTTCTGTTTGTACAAGTAAGACCCTAGCTCAATTATTAAGGCCGACTGTCTGATTCAATCCACACAGTCACTGGACCATTCTAAAAATCTCCAAGATTAGAAGATCATAACCACCAATCTTGCCCTTTTCTTTGTGTTTCTCTTCTGAACCGTCTATTTACATACAATAAATTGAAAGGTTAAGATTTATTGTGGAGGTGATTTTCGGGTTATAGCTAGCGCTGTACATCAAGCTGAGTCGAGTCAAGGTAAGCTAAGCTTGGCTTGAGTCGTCCATGCTCTCCTCGAGCTCGGCCTTGAGCTTACTATTGGAGTTTGGCTTATTTGCCAAAATTTTCAAGTCGAGCTCAAGGCAAGCTAGTGGATTGAGTCAAGGCGAGCTTACCTTGAGTCGAGTCGAGCCTGCTCCCAACCTGCACCCAACTCAACCCAGCAACCCACCCAACCCACACCCGATTCAATCCAGCCACCCGACCCAACCTAGCTACTCAACCCATCTACTGTGGGGACGAAAGGACCAATGGTCTTGTTGACTAAAACAAAATGGGCCCCAGTTACACAAACCGAAAATCCGAGGTGACAAGGATCATACAATTTCTCCCCATCTAAAAAACACAACTATTCAATGAGCGGCTGTGATTAACCAGAAAGACGGACAAAAATCAAGAAAAGAACCAAAAAAAATTACCTGCGGTAGTTGTGTTGGTTAATGGAGTAGGCAAAGGAGGAGCTGTAGGATCAGGCAAAGGAGGAGAAGGAGCTACAGGAGTGGGCAAAGGAGGAGAAGGAGCCTGTGATACAGCTAAGTTGTCGTAGAACTTGTAAGTCTCATACCTCAAATTGCAACTCGGCCCAATAACTCTCCCACCTTGTTTATCATAACAGCACGTCGGAATCTGAACGATTGCATCTTGTAAGCAAAGATTGCAATCACTCCTTGAAAGATAGTTCGTGCATTGCACAAGCCCATATATCGTTGGGAAGCTGGTGGAATTCGTTTCATTCGTAGCATACATCAGCTTGGATGGGCCAAAAGCCGCCCTGGAGGCAAGACCCTTCATCATCTGCTGCAAACTCAGTTTATAATCATCTGATGCATTTATCGCATTCCATTTGCAAAACATTGGTCTATTATCAGACGATGAAAAGATTTTTAGATCGGAGTAGCGCAAGAGACAACTTTCAAACCATGCAATCGCAGTCTTACTGAGGCAATTTTTTACAATTTCTTGACTTGCGGTGGTGAGGCAATCACGGCATGCGTCGGGTGTGGTGTCGCCTCTGCATTGTGCTAGACCGTAGATGCGGTTTGGGTTTTCGCCAATCGTAAGGTTGGAGAAGCCAGTGAGTGAAGTATTGAAGGATAGAGAAGAGAAAAGGAGATTGAGGTTAGTCTCATATGTGCTATTAGCAGCGTAGTTAGCAGTGTTTGGACAATAGGACTCGACAGAAATTTGTGTGTATGGAGAGATTGGGAGGGGTAAGATGAAGAGTAGGAGGGAAGAAAGGAGAAGAAATTCAAAGGGTTTTAAGAGGTGAGAAGGTATCATCTGGTTGTTGTAAAATCTATCTGAGTAATAGGAAGATCGCATGCTTCTGACGGAGGAAGAAGGTTACTTTAAGGAGAGTTGTTGCGCGCAGAACACCGGTCATATTTCATAGACTCACCTGCGTACACGGTGAGCTGATTAGGTATGGCAACGGCTACACACACAAGACGGTGCGGGCCTTACTATGGGGCCCACCTTGATGTATGTATTATAAATCCACGCCATCCATCCGGTTTGCCAGTTCATTTTAGTGCACTAACCCAAAATCAGATCCAAATTTTGTAAAACATATTTTCCGGAATAGGCAAAAAAAAATGAAGCCTATCCAAATCTCAAGTTGACCACACTGCAGGAAACGGTAGTCATTGATCATTAAAAACTTTTTGTGGGCCACAGAGGTTTTGGATTAAGCTGATATTTGTGTTCTTCGTTTGTTCCGTCAATGTGACATTGTCAATAACAGATTGGATGGCAAATAAACATTGTAGTGGACACGAGGAAGTTTTCAATGGTCAACATTCAATGAACACTGTTTCATGTGGTGTGGTAAACCTGAGAGTTGTATCAGCTTCATATTTTGCATATTGTTCTAAAATAATGTGAGAAAACGGATGAATGGATTAGATATACAAACGCA
The DNA here is from genome assembly GCA_037074715.1 of Magnolia kwangsiensis. Taxonomy (NCBI): domain Eukaryota; kingdom Viridiplantae; phylum Streptophyta; class Magnoliopsida; order Magnoliales; family Magnoliaceae; genus Magnolia; species Magnolia kwangsiensis. Next base: position 208,118,308 of record CM073571.1, on the reverse strand, counting down.
TAGATCGAGGTGGGCCCATGGTGAGGATCCCACGAGTCATCATTCATCCTTGGTGCAGATAACCCGGTATTTAAAAATATTGAAAAAGTCAGTGAAGGTAATATTTCTTATTAATCAGATAGATTTTATAAATATTTATTTTACGTGACGTGGCCGATTAAATTACACGGACATGAACTTGCCATCCTGATCGTCTGCAATCATATCATGTGAGAAATTGACCACTGTAAACGCCACCTTTTACCCAGCGTCTTTTCAATGTACTCTTAAACTTTACTTTCTCAGAGTAAACTATTGCTCCCAAACTTAACTTTTCTAAAGTAAACTATTCTGTACGGACATATTATTTGCAGACCAAAATACTCTCGCATTCGCAACCTCATGGCTACGGATTATACTGTAGCCATTGGTATTAAGCCACCGTGAATGCGAGGGTATCTTGGTATGCGGGCAGTGTGTCCGTATAGAATGGTTTAATTTGAGAAAATAAAGTTTGAGAGTGTTTTAAAAAGACGCTAGGTAAAAGGTGGCATATACAGTGGTCAATTTCTCTATCTTGACCTTGATTCACCTGCATTCGCGGCGAGCAGATTAGGAGCGGCATCAGCCACACCAAAGACAGTGCGGCCCTTATTGTGGAGCCCACCTTCATGTATGTATTCTAAATCCAGGCCGTCCATCCAGTTTTTCAGGTCATTTTAAGATACGACCCTAAATTGAGGCAGATCCGAAGTTCGGGTAGACTGTAATATTGAATCAGTGGTGATGATCATTAAAAACTTTTTATGGGCCACAAAAGTTTTGAATCAAGCTGATATTTGATTTTTTCTGTTCATCCAGGATTGTGCAACCTTATAAACAGGTTGGGTGGGAAATAAATATTACTGAAACATTATGGTAGGCCCTAAAAAAATTTTAATTGTGGGGCGTTCAATCACCGATTTCTCCTTTAGTACTGTCCACCTAAGATTTGGACGGATGGAATGGAGTTAGAATATATACATCAAGGTGAAGCCCACTTAAGAACCGCAACGTGTTGGATGAGGTTGGGGCTGCACCCAATAGCTTCCCATACATGCGTGAAACGTGTGTCTGATGGGATGCTGCACTGATGCGGGTACTTGCCCGTGGGACAATTTTTTTAATTACGTTCCACACGTGAAAGTCGGCAATGTCATGGACTATTCCGACTTTCACGTTACAGTTTTTCTAATTACGTTCCACACGTGAAAGTCGGCAATCATTAACTATCTGAATATCTTTCCCAATGGAAATGGGTAATAATTATTTTTCAGGTTCTTGTTACAACTTATTATTTTTTAGGCTTTAAGAAATTTACAACATTAATGTGGGGTGTATGCTACTTATTCATACCGTTCATTTGTTATGCTAGCCGAATTTATAGTATGAGCAAAAAAATGAGGCAAATTCAAAGGTCAAAGTAGACCACACCATAGGAAATAATAAGAATCAAACATCTACCATTAAAATCTTCTTAGAGCCCTCAGAAGTTTTGGATCAATTTTCCCCTCATCTATACTTGTGTGACCTTGTGAATGAGTTCGATGATAAAAAAATCTCAATGTGAGCCTAATGAAGAAAATAACTTTCAATAGTGGACGAATTAAGGCCACTGTTTTATTTAGTGTGGGCCATTTGAGTGTTGAATTTGTCTTATTTTTCGATTCATGTTTCAAAATGTTCTAATAAAGTAGATGGACAATGTAGATATATCACATACATTACAAGGTCCACATATCTAAGTCAATATTTTTGTTTTGATTTTCGGAGTGGCATTACCATCGTATTTTCAAACAAGGTGAAAAAGTAATAATTACTTGTTTATCGTGATTTACATGTATATTTTAAAATCAAACAGGCCCTTGAAGACGAGAATTTCATGGAACTTTCTAGCTACATGTGAGGCCCACCTTAGTGTTTGTATGGAATCCAATCCATCCATTAGGGTTGACCACTGTGAAAATGGGCCGCCTCATACATCAGGCCGATCCAATCATCAGATGTTCTATCAAGTGAATTTGGAGGATCATATAGGTGGTTATCCACCGTTTAATTTGTTATGGAGTGGCCCACCTTATTATTGACCTGAATATTGGGTCAGTCTGAATATTTGGAGAGCGTCTTCGGCGGTTTAGATACCATACTGAAACCACAGCGGGCCGACAAACCGTTGCACGAAATTCTCTTCTACAACCGTTGTAGATGAAATGAAATAGCCTCTATTATCTATTCTCTTCCCTGAACTTTCTCTGCACCTATTTGACGCGCTTCTCTCATGTAATAAAGAATACACTAGTGGTACACGTGACAGGAGGTGATGAATAAGTTTGGACCGTCCATCCAGTGGTCCTTACTATAGACGGCAGGTGATTCGAATGAAATCCATTTAAATTTGACAAGTGGCCCTTAAAGCAGCAGTGGAAAAACATAAATATGTTTAACAGTCAACATTCATCATTTCACATCTTCCAGCCATATCTGGTTCCCCCCGTATGGCGATTGTGCTTTACGAGAAGGCTCGTGGACGTGGAATTTGATGGTCCTTGGATCCAATATATATTGAGCGTGTCCTTTCAGTTTCTACAAGTGAGCCCTATTGTTCAATTATTCACACCGTTATTAGAGCAAGGCATGATACAGTTATCCAAACGTAGAGCTTAGCACATGTTTTCAGTTGAAAGTGGACCTCTTTACTATTCTTTTCTAGGCTATCTGGAGTAGGCAAGCTGATCAAAGGGTTTTGATTGTCCCATAGAGTAAGTCATGTCGCACGAACCATCTTTGTTGGGGTCCTTCTCATGTGGAGGTGGGACCCACATGTGTGTGCTTAATTGATTGTTTTTTTACCACGTGCTTGTGAGGGGCCATTTTGGTCGTTTGGTTGAGCAAAACAAAAGGAGAAAAAAGACTTTTTATCCTGGAGACTTCTGACACAACTTCTCGGGCTTTTTCCGTCTTATAGAAAAAGAGGGGAAAAGAGAAGGGAAAAAAAAAAAAAAAATTTATAAAAGAAAAAAAAATCATTCTACCATCAAAATCTTCATATCTGAGTTTGTGATGCTTCATTGACAACACCAGTTTTTATTACCTTCTCCAAAAATTGTGTTGGGGGTTATGTACATTCTCTAATTGGTGAAAATAAAAATAAAAAAAAATCATTTCTTTCATTGTTGTTAGCAATTCAACTTTGGATGATATAGTTCTGGTGTCCGAGAGAGTTTTTTCCCTTGATTATTGTACTTTAATTATCTCTAACATAGTGGATTTGCACTAGACTAAAGCTCTCATAATTTTTTCTTCACATCAAAAGATTTTTCACCTAAAAAATTTCTCTTGCACTTTACATGTTAGATAATTTGTCTGCTTGTATTAGAAGTGATTATCATTTATTAAATCTCATATATTGTTAATTTCATTGGTTTGCACATAAAAGGGACAAGTGTGTGGTTTCCCAACAAGTGCTACCAAATCTCCAGGTTGGTTCTAATTATTTCGTATGTAAATCATAGAAGGAAGCATAAGTTGAATGGAAACAACTAGATTATTTGGAAGGCCAAGATGAAATATGTATTATATTACAAGGATTTTTATGCACCCAAGGAAGGTGGTGGGGCCAAACCGAAAGATATGACCGATGAAGAGTAGTAGAAACTAGACTGGAAAGTCATTTGGTTTATTCAACAATAGCTAGATGGCAGTGTTTTCCATCATGTATATACAAAAACCTTGATACACTTACTTTGAAAGAGGTAAAAAGAATTGTGTGAAAAAAATAAAAATTCAACAACGAAACTTCTAAATTTGAGGTATAAAGATGGAAACTCAATTGTGGAACATTTGAATGAAATTCAAAATATTGTGAACAGGGTTTTTAAAAAAAAAAAAAAAAAATTTTATCATGAAGGTGATGCTAGATGATAAGTTTCATGCTTTATTCTGCTCCCACTCTGCACAGATAGTAATAACTTTGAGGTTGTCTATGTTGGGGGCCTTGCACAAAACCTTAGGATCTCTTCCTCTGGAACAAACCAGAATTATGGGATAATAAAAGCAATGAAGTAAATCAAAGCATCAATCACACAACACCAGAGATTTTTACGTGGAAAATCCTCAAAGTGGTAAAAACCATGGGACCTCGTCCAAATCAACAATCCACTACAAAGCAGAACGTTACAACCGATCACAAGCACACACCGCTTGGATCAAACCTTCTTCACTCACGTAGGAGCGGATAAATAGTGAGAGAAACAAAGAAGATGGAGAGATCTCACCGATTACGAGGACGTGAAAGCGCTGAGATATGGTAGATCACCTCTACGAGCATAGCTTCCCTTCCACAAGCTTCCTCTGTCTCTTTCTCTCTCTCTCTTACAACCCTAAGCCTTTTAGCAAACCCTTGCAAAGCTTTAAGAAACCCTATAATACCCTGAAATTTACCCCAATCCCGGATACACCCCTTTATATAAGAATAGAAAGAGGTAGAACCCAAATAGGAAATAAAATCCGCAAAATCTGCGCTTCCGCAATCGCATCTGTGGAAATCTTCGATCATATCGACGGTCTCTCGATAACAGCGTCGATGCCATCTGAAAGTCGCTCGATCATATCGAGACAGGACCAAAACTGTCGAGCAACCAGGGGTAAAGTTTCATCAATCATCAATGTCATCGAGACACTCTCGATACATCCTCGATAACATCCTCGATATGATCGGCAGGTCACTCGATCATATCGACAGGACAAAAAATAGTCCAGCGACTAGGATTGAAAAATCCTGCAATTATCGATGATATCGAAACCCATTCGATTTCATCGATTCCACTAATGAGGAGAAAAATTCCCATCAAATCTCTCCCTAGCCAGCTCGGTTTCTACAAACCTCAAACTTGCCCTTGAGCAAAGCCTTGGTCATCATGTCTGACCCATTATCGATCGTGTGGACGTTCTCAAGCTGTAACACCTTCTGTTCCAAAGTATCCCTAATCCAGTGATACCGAACCTCTATGTGCTTCGACTTGGAGTGCTGACTTGGATTCTTGCTCAAGTGTATAGCACTCTGACTATCGCAATAGACCACATACTCTTCCTGCTTCAGGCTAAGTTCCTGTAGAAACCTCTTCATCCAAAGCATCTCTTTACATGCCTCTGTGACTGCAATGTACTCGGCTTCTGTTGTCGACAATGCTACGACCTTCTATAGCTTGCTCTGCCAAGAAACTGCTCCCCTTGCAAACGTAAACATGAACCCCTATGTAGACTTCCTGGAGTCTATGTCGTTTGCCATATCTACATCTGTGTAGCCCTCTAACACAGGTTTTCCGTCACCATAGCATAGGCTCAGCATGGATGAGCCTCTTAGATACCGCAATATCAACTTTACCACTGCCCAATGTTCTTTGCCACGATTGGCAAGATACCGGCTGACAACACCAACCGCATGTGCTATGTCTGGGCGTGTACACACTATAGCATACATCAAACTTCCTACGGCTGATGCATAGGGTATCTTCTGCATCTCTTCTACCTCTGCTTTCGTCTTGGGACACTGCTTGTCGCTCAATCTGAAGTGACCATCCAGTGGAGTACTGACTGGCTTCGCTGCATTCATGTTGAACCGCTCTAGGACTTTCTCAGTATACCGCTCTTGTGATAGCCAAAGCTTCCTGCTACTTCTGTTACGGGTTATCTCCATTCCTATGATCTGTTTAGCTGGACCCAAGTCTTTCATCGCAAAAGACTTGCCCAACTCCTGTTTCATCCTATCGATCTTCTTGATGTCTTTTTCCATGATGAGCATGTCATCAATGTATAACAGCAGAACTAAGAAATCACCATCTGAGAATTTGCGCGTGAACACACAGTGGTCCGACTCCGTTCTGTCATACCCATGCTGTAACATGAACGAGTCAAACTTCTTGTACCATTACCGTGGAGCTTGTCAGCCCATACAAGCTCTTCCTCATCCTACACACCATATGCTCCTTGCCCTTGACTTCAAATCCTTCTGGTTGGTGTATGTAGATCTCTTCTTCCAGGTCACCATGGAGAAAGGCAGTTTTAATATCTAATTGCTCTATCTCCAGATCCATGCTAGCCGCTAACCCAAGCAACACCCATATGGATGTCATCTTCACCACCGGTGAGAATATTTCCTCGAAGTCTATGCCTTTCCTCTGACCAAATCCTTTCACCACAAGTCTAGCCTTGAACCTCATCTATGAATTCTTCTACTCAACCTTCTTTCTGAATACCCACTTGTTGTTCAAAGCTTTCTTGTCCTTAGGCAGTTTCACCATATTATAGGTGTGGTTCTTATGCAAGGATTTCATCTCCTCTTGCATATCTTTCAACCACTCCTCCTTATGCTTGTCGACTAGGGCCTCAGAATAGTCTTCTAGTTCTCCCCCATCTGTCAGCATAATATACTCATGCGGCGAGTACCTCTTGGACGACTGTTTATTCCTAGATGACTTCCTCACCTGTGGCTCAGCAGGTGGATCAAGTGGGGGTTGCTCCCCCGGTACATCTTCTGTAGGAACTCCCTCGTCCTCTGCACCTTACTGTACTCCCCCATCATCAGGCACCATGGGAGGAATAATTGGATCCATGTCCTCTAGCTCACCTGAACTAGGCTGGTTCTTCTCTAGCTTACCAATGTCTTCTATACACTGATCTTCAAAAAAAATCACATCTCTGCTCCTGACGAGCTTCCACTCAGTCGGATCTCACAATCTGTAATCGAACTTTTCATCACCGTACCCTCAAAACACAAACTACCTGATCTTCATATCGAGCTTGGACCTCTCGTCCTTTGGTACGTGAACGGATGCCTTGCATCCAAATACCCTGAGATGACTGTACGATGGATCCTGTCCAGTCTATACCTTCTCAGATACTTCTCCATTCAACGGGGCTGATGGAGACTTGTTTATCAGATACACCGCTGTGTGCATTGCTTCTCCCCAGAACGTCTTGGGCAACTTCGCATGGGCTAACATGCATCTGATTCTCTCAACAATGGTGTGATTCATTCGCTCCGCTACACCATTATGCTGGGGGGTCTTGGGAACTGTCTGTTCATGCCGTATACCCAGGGACTTGCAGTACTCATGAAAGTCACCGATGTATTCACCACCATTGTCAGTGTAGATGCACTTCAATGATCTACCTATTTCTCTCTCGACCATAACATGAAACAATTTAAACACACCAAAGACCTCGTCCTTGGATTTCAATGCATAAACTCAAACCCTCCTAGATGCATCATCTATAAAAGTAACAAAATACAATGCCCCACCCAATATTTTTATCCTCATAGGACCACAAACATTAGAATAAACCAAATCTAATGCATGCACTTTATTAACATGAGAAGCAGTTTTAACGAATGAAACTCTATGTTGTTTCTCTGATAAACAATCAAGACAGGTTTTGAGAAGTATACCTATCACGTCTGGAAGGAGCCGCTTCCTCACTAGTAGCTGAAGCCCTTTTTCGCTCATGTGACCTAAACGCCTGTGTCACATGTCAATAGCTGAATCTTTCGCTGCGTTCAACCCACCCTTGCATACACTGACACTTGCCTTGTAAATGGTGCAACACTTCTTTCCTCTGACTGCGATCAACGAACCCTTGTTGAGCTTCCAGCGCCCACCAGCAAACCGGCTTTCATAGCCATCATCATCCATCCTTCCCGTCGACATCAAGTTGAGGCAAAGGTCTGGGATATGCCTCACATCCCTGAGAACCAATGTGCAGCCCACATCAGTTTTCACACAAATATCACCGACCCATACAATCTTTGATACGCCAAAATTTTCCATCTTCACGGTCCCATAGTCACCTGACTTGTAGCTTGTAAAGAAGTCCCTGCGTGGAGTCGCGTGAAAAGAAGTTCCTGAGTCAATCACCCAGTCGGTGTCTTGACCTGTAGCCATGAGACAAACATCATGATCTGTGGAAAGAATAATAACAACGTTGACATCTGAAGCTACCGCACTAGAATCTGATTCATCTTCCTTCTCCTTTCCTTTTCCTTTCTTGTCGTTCTTATTCTTACGACATTCATGCTTGTAGTGGCCCTTCTTGCCATAGTTCCAGCATTTAACATCCTTTCTGTTACTCGACTTGCCTCTTGATTTATCTCGGGCCTTCCTGCCCTTCTTGTTCTTTCCTCTCCCCCATTCATGTGTCACAAGTGCCTCTTGCTGAGTAAACCCCTGAGACTTCCTCCTTATCTCTTCATTGAAGAGACAACTAGTAACCTGTTCCATGGATACCTTTCCGTCTGGCGCGGAGTTACTTAGAGACACCACCAATGTCTCCCAACTATCAGGCAATGAACTAAGCAATAGCAAAGCCTGCAATTCATCATCCAGGACCATCTTCATAGCGGAGAGTTGGTTCACTATATTGCTGACCTCATTCATGTGCTCGACCACAGAACCACCATCCTTGAACTTAAGATTTACAAGTCGCCTTATCAGAAAGATTTTATTACCGGCTGTCTTCTTCTCATACAGCCCTTCTAGTTTCAGCTATAGGCTAGCGGCTGAGGTTTCCGTAGACACGTGGTGGAATATAGAATCATCCAGCCATTGTCTAATAAACCCCACCGCCTTTCGGTCCAACTTCTTCCAATCATCATCAGACATATCCTTGGATTTTACTAATATGTCTAAAATTGGAGAATATAGGTCTCTGCAATAAAGCAAGTCCTCCATCTTAGCCTTCCATATGGTCCAATTAGAACCATTGAGGCTGATCATTCTTGATGAGCCACCTTGCATAATTCCAAACCGATCCTACCCGTTCAATGAACTTAGCTCTGATACCACTTTGTTGGGGGCCTTGCACAAAACCTTAGGATCTAGCCCTCCAGAACAAACCCGAATTATGGGATAATAAAAGCAATGAAGTAAATCAAAGCATCAATCACACAACACCAGGGATTTTTATGTGGAAAACCCTCAAAGAGATAAAAACCACGGGATCTCGTCCAGATCAACAATCCATTATAAAGCAGAACGTTACAACCGATCACAAGCACACACCACTTGGATCAAACCTTCTTCACTCACACAGGAGCAGATAAACAGTAAAAGAAACAAAGAAGACGAAGAGATCTCACCGATTACGAGGACGTGAAAGCGCTGAGATATGGTATATCACCTTTACGAGCATAGCCTCCCTTCCATAAGCTTCCTCTCTCTCTTTCTCTCTCTCTCACAACCCTAAGCCTTTTAGCAAACCCTTCCAAAGCTTTAGGAAACCCTAGAATACCTTGGAATCCACTCCAATCCCGGATACACCCCTTTATATAAGAATAGAAAGAGGTAGAACCCAAATAGGAAACAAAATCCATAAAATCTGTGCTTCCGCAATCGCATCTGCAGAAATCTTCGATCATATTGACGGTCTCTCGATAACAGCGTCGATGCCATTTGAAAGTCGCTCGATCATATCGAGACAGGACCAAAACTGTCCAGCAACCAGGGGTAAAATTTCATCAATTATCAATGTCATCGAGACACTCTCGATACATCCTCGATATGATCGGCAGGTCACTCAATCATATCGACAGGACAAAAAACAGTCCAGCGACCAGGATTGAAAAATCCTGTAATTATCGATGATATCGAAACCCATTCGATTTCATCGATTCCACCAATGAGGAGAAAAATCCCCATCAGTCTAGGATCTGGGGCTTTCTCCAAGCCTAGCCAATGGGCCATCCCTGTCAATAGTCAAATAAAGGAGGCTGATAGAGGGTTGGGTGAAATTGAATATAGACAAGTCCTCGGATGGTCTTCGGATAGTGGGGGAGTTTAAAGAGATGAAAGAGGTGAGTTTCTAGAGATGGGAATAATGTTATCTACTATTGAAATTTTCTTAATGCCCACAGTGAGATTTATTTGTCATCCAACCTATTTTTAAAATCATATAGACATGGATGAACGAAAAACACAAATATGAACTTGATCTAAAACTTTTGTGGCCCCCAAGAATTGTCCAACCGTAGATGTTCAATTCACTCTATTTCATGTGGTGTGGTCCACTTGAGCTTTGGATATGCTTCATTTTAAGGTAAAACAGCTAAAATTATCTATTAAAATATATGGATGGGGAGGATAAAATAAATAAATCATGGTGGACCCAACAGAGTTTACTAGCGTACTAAGCTATTTCATTATGCAACGTCCATGATGGCTAGTGACCCTATCACTCAATACTTTATGGACTCTAATATGATGCATCTGTTTCATCCATACCGTCCATCCAATTTTGAATATCATTTTATGGTATGAAACAAAAAATTATTTAAATCCAAATATCAGATGGACCACATTAAAGGAAAAAAAATGTTGATTAAACGGTTACCATTAAAAACTTCATAAGGTGATGATATTTGTTTCTTCAATGGTGTGTTCCCCTTGAGAGTTTAATTGGCTTACGTGTTTATATAACACATTTAAATGGTCTAATGAAACAAATGGGCATGCAAATATACAACACGTTCAAGGTGCACCCCGTCGAACATGCATTGATTCGGCTTGCACTATAGTCCATTCAAACACATGTCGAACTCCTTTAATAGATTGAGAATGGGTAGATATCCACTTGAGAAGACGATACATTAGAGTACGAAGACTCTTGATACACTCGAACCCCACTCCGACCTACATTAACCCACACCGACCCCTTACGACCAACACCAACCAATTCCAACCTCCACTGTAGCCCCTTCAAATGCACATCAAACTCCTTTACCGAACTACAAATGGATGTGTATCCACTTGAAAAGATGTTACGTTTGGTTATGAAGATTCCCGACATGCTCGAACCCCACTCCAACTGACACCGACCCATATTGACCTAACCTATACTGCAGCCCCATCTAACACATGTCAAACTCCTTTATTGGATTTAGAATAGATTGATATCCATTCGAGAAGACGTTACATCAGGGTACAATGACTTTGGACCCACTCAGACCCCACATTAACCCAAACTAATCCACTTTGACCTGCATTATAGCCCCTTTGAACGCACGTCAAACTCCTTTACTGAACAACAAATGAGTGTGTATCTACTTGAAAAGATATTAGGTTAGGTTATGGAACTCCGGACACACTCAAACCCCACTCTGGCTCACACCAACCTACATCAACCCCTTAGACCAACAATTACCAACTCTAACCTGCATTGTAGCCCCTTCAAATTCACATTGAACACTTTTATGGAATTACAAATTAATGCTTATTCACTTGAAAAGATATTACGTTAGGTTATGAAGATTATGGACACACTCGAACCCCACTCTGACCCCACGCCAATCCCCTTCGACTAACATCGGCCAACTTTGACCTTCACTACAGCCCTTCGAACGAACAAGGAACTCCCTCACTGAATTACAAATGGGTGTATATTCACTTGAAAAGATTTTAGGTTAGGTTATAAAGATTCCAAACATACTCGAACCCCCACTTCGACCTGCATTGACTTCCTCCGATTAACACCAACTAACTTTGACTTACACTACAACCCCTTCGAACATACATCAAATTACTTCATCGAACTATGAATGGGTACGTATCCACTTGAAAAGATGATACATTAGGTTATGGACACTTTGGACACACTTAAGCCCACACCGACCCACACTAACCTCCATTGGCCCAACCTAGACTGTAGCCTCGTCGTATGCACATAGAACTCCTTCACCAAGTTAAGAATGGGTCGATATCCACTTGAGAAGATGTTACATTAGGGTGCGATGACTCCAAACCCACTCAGACCCCACACTGACCCACTCCAACCACTTTGACCTACACTACACCCTTTCAAATGCATATCTAACACCTTCGTCAAACTACGAATGGGTGTGTATCCATTTGAAAAGATATTACATTAGGTTATAGAGACTCCAAACACAATCATACCTCACATCGACCCACACTAGCCTCCTCCGACCAACATCGACCAACTCTGACTTACAATGTAACTCTTAACACACAACAAACTCCTCCACCAAACAACGAATGGGTGTGTATGTACTTGAAAAGATGTTACGTTATTTTGTAAAAACTCTGGACACACTTGAAACCCACTCTGATCTGCACCAACCCTTCAGACCAATTCAACCAATACCGACCTACACTGTATTCCCTTTGAACACATGTCGAACTCCTTCTTTGAACTATGAATGGATGTGTATCCACTTCAAAAGATGTTACATTAGGATACGAAGACTCTAGACACACTTAAACCCCACTCTGACACACATCGACCTGCATCGATCCCTTCTGACAAATTCTAACCTGCCCTGTAACCCCTCCGAATGCACGTCAAACTCCTTCATTGAACTATGAATGGGTGTGTATTCATTTCAAAAGATTTGACATTACGTTATGAAGGCTCTTGACACACTTGAACACCACTCTAGCCCACTCCAACTTACACCGACCTATATTCACCTACATTGGAACCTTGTCAAATGCACATTGAACTCCTTCACTAGATTGAGAATGGGTTGATATCCACTTAAAAAGATGGTACAATAAGGTACGGTGAGTTTAAACCCACTTAGACCCCACACTGACCCACTACAATCACTCTAAGCTGCACTATAACTCCTTTAAACTCACATCGAACTATTTCACTGAATCACGTTAGGTTAAGGAGACTCTAGATACACTCAAACCCAACTTCGACCCACACCAACCCCCTTGGACCAACTCCATCACGCATTACAACCCCTTCAAATGCACATCGAACTCCTTAATAGAATGATGAATAGGTGCATATCCATTCGAAAAGATGTAATGTTGAGTTATTAAGATTTTAGACATATTCGAACCCTACTCTGACCCATACCAACCCCCTCCGACTAACAGTGACCAACTTCAACTTGTATTGTAGCCCCTTTGAATGAACATCAATCTCCTTCACTAAACTATGAATACATGTGTATCCATTTGAAAAGTTATGTTAGGTTACAGAGACTCCGGACACACTCGAACCTCACTCCAATCTACATTGACCCACATTGGCATACACTGACCCACATTGACTTGAGCTACACTACAACCTTATCAAGCGCACGTCAAAATCGTTTGCTGAATTAAGAATGGATCGATTTCCACTTGAGAAAATTTTATATCAAGGTGCAAAGACTTCAGATCCACTCATATCCCACTGACCCCACTCTAACCCACATCGACCCCCTCCAACCAACACCGACATGCACTCCAACCCCTTTGAACGCACATTGCATGCTTTCACCGATTATAAATGGGTGTATATCCATTTGAAAAGATTTTACGTTATTTTATGAAGACAACTGACATCTCAAACCCCACTCCAAACCGACATCGAACCACACAAACCAACTCCGACTTGCACTGCAACCCCTTCAAACGCACATTGAACTCATTCACCAAAGTATGAATTGGTGTGTATTCACTTGACAAGATGTTACATTAGGTTACCACCACTCCAGACACACTCAACTCCCACACCGACCTACTTCGACCTGCACTGTAACCCCTTCGAACGCACATTAAACTTGTTCACTGGCCCATTGTAATTGTACGTGGTTTATCCACACCATCCATTTTTTAAGCTCGATTTAGAGCTTTACCTCAAAATCGAATCATATCCAAAGCTCAAATGGACCACAACAGAGAAAACTATCAGAATAATGATTTCCGTGATAGATGTTCAATGCAATATTTCCCATGGTGTGGACCACTTTAGCTTTGGATATGCTCCATTTTTTATTTTATTTTTTCTGTTGAAACCCTAAAATTATATGCTAAAACGGATTGATGAAGTGGATAAAATAAATAAATCACAGTGGGCCCCACATAGTCTATTCAGTACATAGATTTACTGGTGCCTAATCCTAATCCGCTTCCTCCATGGACCCACCAAACACAGTGCAGCCTTAGACTCACCAAAGACAGTGCAACCCTTACCATGTGCCCACCCTGTTGTATTTATTCTGCATCTACACCATCCATCTGTTTTCTGGCACATTTCATGGCGTTATCCAAAAAATGAAGCGGATCCAATTTTAAAGAGGGCCTTTTGTAGGAAACTGTGATAATTGACCATTAACGTGCCACAAAAGTTTTGGATGAAGCAGAATATTTGGTTTCTCCCAAAATCGTGGCTTATGTGACCTTATCAACATATTGCATAGGAAATAAACAATATGAAAACATTTAGGTGCGCATTAAGAACTTTTTAATGGTAGGGCATTCAATAACCACTGTTTCTTATAGTATGGTCCACCCGATAATTGGATCTGGGTCAAATTTTTTTTTTTGGATAATACCCTGAAATGATCTGAAAAAATAAAAAGAAAAGAAAAAAAGACATGAACGCTGTGGATATAGCATACATATAGCTATGCGGGCCCCACGGAAAGGCCTGCAGTCTTCGGTGAAGCGGCTCAGAGTCTCCGTAAGGATTACCCACGTTTCAGGGTGGGCCTACAGTAACGGCCTATCGTTTCTTTTCTTGATGATCCATGCCTTCCATTCAAATGTAAAGATGATATTGTGACGTTTCTCAAAATATGAGGTAGATCAAATGATCAACTAGACCATAATACCAGATTCCATTTAATTGTCAATAATTTACCAACTGTTGAGACTTCCTGTGGCCCCACCTACCACTCAAAACTGCCTCATTTTTTGGACAATAATATAAAAGGAAATAAAAAACCGATGGACAGTGTCGATCACTAAAGTTTATGAAGGTGGGCCCATTTCAACCTTCTGGCCCTGCCAATTTCAGGGGTACATCTTTGGTAAAAGAATAAGGCATGGCAAATTTAGAGACTCAAATTCATACTGCGCGTAATTCGTGAAATTTTTTTTTTTTTTTTTTTGTTTCTTTGTGAAAAGATAGAATAACCTCTTTGTAGGTTTAGCTTAACCTACAGGTAAATGTACTGGATCCGGCCTCTTTTTAATATCTAAAAATAAAATAAAATATTTGCAAGCAAATGCTTGAATTATGCAATACGAAAAGAGAAATATATAACAACCACCCTAAAATAGTAACAACAAGATACATGAATTACAGAACACAAAAGGAGGTACCGTGCAACGATGTTCCACTCAAGAACGCTCCGGTTCTTTAGCCTGTACAAGTGGAGCCCATGGTTCGGTCATCCAAAATGTTGATATGGTGGGCCCACTCCGGATGCCTCGTGCACAAATCCACTAGATTGGACTAGTTAAATGTGATGGATCAGGACTGTATTTCCTCTCTTAACTGTTTATTCTCTGGTGATGATTTTAAACTTGGAAACCTTCTGTTGTGTTTTCTGCAAAAGAGGCCCACCGTATCAACAGTTTCGATCACCAAACCACGGCATCGCAATAGCATAGCGAAAGGTGGATTTCTCACAAGCATCACGATGGCCCCACCTAGCTTCCCAATGAAGGAAGTTCCTGCGAAAGACTTTCAGGCAATCCGCATCCGCTATACTCGGTTTGCATCATTATCCATAAGCTATTCATCGGCGTGGTCCACCTGATGATTGGATAAGGCTCTTTCTTTATTACATGAAGTTAGTCAATGTCAAATTACACATGGCCACGTGAAGATGCTGTTGATGCGGGACTTTGATGGATGAGAGTAGAACACAGCGCGAAGGGAGGCAGCTACCGTGTGATGCTGGAAAAAGCTGTAGGCCCCATTATAATATATTCTTTTTAAATCCAGTCGGTTCATCAAAATTTTCCGTTCATTTTAATGCGTGAGTCAAAAAATGAAGCAGATTCAAATCTCAGGTGAACCACACCACAGGAAACAATGCGGATTGAACACCCACATTTAAAAACTTCCCAAGAACCAATGTAATGTTGATATCGTATCCAAACATGTTGCTGAGGTCCCAGAGGCCTAGATGAAGGGAAAACACAAATATCAGCTTGATTCATATAATCTTGATGGGAATGGTGACAAGATACACCCATAGGTAACTTTTGCTATGAGCGTCTTACATCGAGTCAGATTGTATAGTCTTTTACAAAAATAAAAATAAAAAGTATGCAATTCCATTCATTTAAATAAAATAAGCAGTTCCATTCATTTAAATGTCTATAAAAAGTTTACATGCAAATGCATATATAACACGATGCAAAAAGAGTAATATCCAACAATCCACTCGAAAATTCCAACTAAAAGATATATGAATTACACCATACAAAATGAAGATACCACAACGACGATCCACCCAAGAATACCTGCCATATCGACAGGTTTCGATCACTAAAACACAGCTAGCCCATTCTACAAACTAAAGACCCAAGATATCCATACATGTCACTTCCATTTAATACAATTTTTCATTAATTAGCAACCAAAGCCAAAGACATAAGCAACATGAAGACTTCAAAATAGATAGGCTTAGCAGTAATAGTGGATGATAAAGGAGCTGGTCGTCCACCTGGGGATGCATCTGAATCAAGTACCTCGTACCGTAGGTTACAACTATTGCTAAAGAAACTAACCGTTCGACGAGAAGAGCAGCATTTTAAAGTATCTTCTATAATATCTTGTAAGCATTCATTGCAGTCATTTGCCGATAGATCACGCGTACATAGCACCACAGCATGCACTTTCTCAGCACTCATGAACGTTGCATCTCCAGCTGCGAACATACTGCTCGAGGGATCGAAGGCTGCCTGCCTTGAAAGCTTACTCAGCATCTCCTTAAGGAATGGAGCAAATCGAACTGGGTCCGATACATTCTTCCCATCAAATCCATAGCCATGTCGTGAATTGTCTAATATGGAGAAAAAATTTTCATTTGAGTAGCGTAGGATACACTCATTATCAAAGGTAATTCCATCCGTCGTACCAGGGCAATATAGATGGATGTGTTGGATGGCCATGTTGATGCAATTGACACAGGCTGTTGGATTCACGTGGGGCACGCACTGGGCCAGGCCATAGACACGGTTGGGATTTTCACCGGTGCTGGTGTTGTAGAAGCTGGTATGGGCCAGGTTAGAAGATAGAGAAGTGAGGAGGAGGTTGAGATTATATTGGAAAGTGGTATTTGTGGTGTTAGCAAGCGTACAAAATGAGCTGAAGAGCTGGGCATTAGTGTGGGTGTGGAGGATGGAAACCATGCAGGAAAGGAGGAGGAAATGAATGGTTTTTGAGAAGAGAAAAGCCATGGAGGTTTGGCTTTCTGAGAGAATTACACCGTAGATCGAGTGTATGTGACCTTGAGATGATCACCAATGAGAAATGCATGCGTTAGGAGTCTAAAGATGAGATCCTTTTATATAAATATCTTCTACTTTCTTGGCTGTGTTGCACGTCATTTTAATTAAACTTTCGAACATTTAACTAATTCAAAAGTCAACACCGCGCACTTGAACCAAAGAAGACCCCAAGCTATTCTAACAAGTGGGACCCACGATCCTGGCCCAGTAATTTAGACCTTGGTTTAAAACTTGAGACGCTAGGTTCGGCTCCTTCAGATGCGTTACCTTTGCCCCTGGGAACCAAATATCAGTCCGATCCAAAACAGCAGGTTGAGAGTGGTCTGCCACCTTTAATTTGCATGGGACCCACCATGCTGTATGCAAGGAATCTGGTCCACTCGTATCCTTCATCTGGACTGGATGAAGAGCCTGGACAAAATATTCAGAAGGTTTTGCAGCTCAAGCAGGTCCCGGTGAAAATAAAGGACAAGCATCCCTCCAACCTTTTTCTTTTTTGTGTGGCGCATTTGAGTTTTCGATCCATCTGAATTTTGGGATACATGTAACTATTGCGGTGAGGAATCTTATGTATGGGTTTGATAGTGTTCATACATCACATGGTGTTCGTAATTTCTAAAGGGTCATTACTCATCCACTCCACCAAATAAAATGAAATTCAGTCCAAAGCATCTGAATATCTGTGTGCCTAAATGAGAATATGGACCAGGCCAAAAATCGCATTGAGTAAACAATCGTAACGGTGTGATAGAATTTGTTGAATTTTGCACTACTGACCACTTTCTTCCTAACCATTACACTAATTTGATGGTTTGTGTTATCCGATCAAGATAATCTTTTGGGTGTTTTCCATCTTATATGAGGACCATCAGTCTGGATCATTTCCACGTGCCATGAATTCATTGAATGATTCACCAACGTTTTAGAAAATGATGAAAAACGAACATAGTACTATATTTCTTGCCGACATCTAGGACAAGAAAACAAGAGGAATAGTAATCCGAGTTTTCTTGGACTGTAGCACCAAAACTTGCAGGGATACCGAGTTATTGTGGGTCCCACATCATTTGGGGTCAGATCCATCCTGTCAATCTGATTCGCCCTTCTATGTTAGGCCATGGGACCAAAAGTCAGCCCCAACAAAAACCGAGGTGGGTCACACCAAATGTAAAAGTTGGGAGAGGATATCCGACCTATAAATCTTTCCCACTGTTTTTTGGGGGCTCGCCATGAAGGTGGGCCACTCAAAACCCCAAGTGGTTCTCCCCATGAGATTACAGGTTCCTAATTAAGAATGATTTCAAATTGCTCCCTGTATTTTCGCCCACCTAACTTTTGGATCAGTCTGATTTTTTATTTTTATTTTTATTTTTCTGGGGTGAGCATGCGGTTTAGAAAACGATGGACGGGTGGATGCACAGTTGATGTGGGCCCCACATAAGCCGGGTACTGTGGTGGTACCGGTTCCATATGGGCGTTCCTCTCATTTTCTGATAGGAAAATGATACGGGAGAGGCGGAAGAAACTGAATAAGGAAGTGCCATCTTTAAGCAGCATATATGCAGGTGATGTATAAATCTGGTCCATCCACCTAATGGGACCTCACATGGATGGCCTATGTTTCGAAAATTGTATCTTTTAAAAAATCCTATTCATCACTGTTGTTCAATTTCCCCTACTAAATAATTACCGTTAAAAGTTTTTATTTTTACCATCGTTTGGAGAACCATCGATTAAATGGCTAGGATTACCTGATACGTGTATATTTTTAAAGCGTTTTCTATCCGGGGGTGACTAGATGGACGGTCCCAAATGTTAAATCACCCTCCACGTCACTATTGAGAGATTACAGTGCCTCCCGGTCTACCGTATTATCATGTACTATCAAAACGTGATGAGTGTCCTGATGCGTCCAATTTGTAAAAGTGAGGGCCATGGTCCGTGATTCGGACCGTTTATATATATGATGGTACCAACCATGTGAGTATTTAGCAAAATTTTCCACAATGGATAATTACCCATCTTATCTGTGACTTTTATTTCAGACCGTCGCTTTGTCTTTTCCCTAACGGATCTGTAACTGTTTACATAAAAGGCTGATCCAACTGTTGCAATCTTTCAATATTTGAGGTATTTTACGGATTGGCCATTCAATGTAGGGTTCTATCTAAATTAACGGCCATGATCATCTGAAAGCCCTACATAGGACATGTAGAGGGTGATGTACACAATAGAAGCATTGCATGTGGCCTAAAGCCTTTTGACCAGTCAAATCATATCCATGGCATGGATCACTTTACGTTCAAGACATTCGTAGACTTAGCGTGCAAACAATACGATACAATGCCTTGTGGAAGGAGATAGCCGAAAGTCATATTGACCAGACGATCTTGACCATTTATTTTAATGGGGTGCGGTCCATGGCACCGATGCTACCATCAGCTACCGTACCAGGTAGATGTGGGTCCAAGGTGAATCGATCTGACCCGTCACCTCACATTACCATGGGGAGCAAAAATCTCAAATATAGCCTTACAAAATATTTAATATCGGAGGAAATTCCAATGTTGTGGCTTCTCATTGGTTCACGTCATTCCAGATGATTCCAGCTAACAAGATACGTTTCCCTCTCACTAGTGGATTGCTAACCAAACAACACAACTTTTAACTAGTGAAACTTTTCTAAGTCTCACTATAATTTTTGTGTTTTATATATATATATATATATATATATATATATATATATATATATATATATATATATAATTTTAAAATTATTTTAAAGCATAAGTTTAAAATTGACGTACATCTAAAACTTAAGTGGATCACATCAATCAACTACTAATCACACAAATATTTATGAATTGACGAAGACCGAGGGCTACAATAGACCATCGGTCCGGCCCCATCCCAGCCAGTCGGCCTTTCGTTCTCAGTCCCTATCTGGCCATCTGTGGAAGCCTCTATTGCTTCCATCTGTGGCTATCCAGCCTTCTCAGTGGCTGCTTCAGCAAGCCTTGCCAGAGCGTCTATTTCTTACTTCAGTGGTAGGTAAAGCGTTTTGCGCTCCCCCGTCTTCCGACCTTTTCTTTAGCTTCCTGTTGATTCGATGCAATACGTGAGACCTGATTTTGTGTGGAGCTCACCTGAAAGCCCTACATTTTAACTTATCAACAAAGATTCATGAGCGTAGCCCTATATATATATATATATATATATATATATATATATATATGGGGGGTGCTACAATGGAACATATGAACAGTCAAGTCACCTATTCTTCACGCTTGGTACTGAAGGTTGGACAATATTCAGTTAAGTAAAATATTTAAGGTGATTTGTTGTGTAAAAATCATGGGGTATTGATGTGAAAAATAAAAGTTGAAAAACGCAGGATTTAAATAATAAAAATTAGAAACATCAATTTGCCTTTAATAGTAGCTAAGATATGGACAGACAAAATATTTAATATAGACATACAAAATATTTTAATGGTCCATGTTGAACAAGAGAGAGAGAGAGAGAGAGAGAGAGAGAGAGAGAGAGAGAGAGAGAGAGAGAGAGAGAGAATGTTCAAATATAAACAAAGATGTGGGGGGGTCCCGTCGACAATATTGTAGTACATCAGATCAACGGTTTGGATAACCACATGATCGAAGAACCCCACATATTCCTCCCCATGTACTACATCTTTCCCAGTTGTTGAGTCCTATCCATTTCAGCACCTTAAGTCAGCATTGAAAATATGCCTGACTCAGCTCAACTCGAATGAGTCACCCCCATATGGCTGAGTCCCAACTCAACCCAGGAGAAGATGAGTCGATCCAAATCACCAAGTCTTGAATCTATGCTATCGAGGGTCGAACTCGGTACTGGAAATCTCATTAACAGTCCATGGTATAATTAGCCTGCTCTCTGATTTGTTGCTCGTGGGCGAATCGCAATCTCCCGAATCAGTGTTTGTGTTGGCCCTACTCACCATAGAGAACACGGGAGGTGAAGGAGATGGGAGATTGATAGGCTCATTGCTTAGCATCTGGACCACTGATGACATGGTGGGCCTATCAGTTACATGTTCTTGGACACATAATAGCCCAATGTGGATGCATTTCAACGCTTCGTTTCTTGGACAGCATTCTCTTAATGTGGGGTCTATGAGCTCCGATACCGTTCCTTCTGTCCAGTGTCTCCATGCCTAAAACATTTCATTAATAAGAGAAATAAGAGTATGAGAAAAAAATTATTTAAAAAAATAAATAAAGAAATAAAGAAAAGTGGATATTTGGTTTCATCCAAGGTGAGTTGAATTCGGCCGAACCCATGGCAAATCTCAAACATGAGATCTTGCGCTCTAATACCACTTTGATGGAGGACAATTAACCATTTACTTTAAAAGCTTAAATTAATAGAGCATGGTAAATTAATCCCTTTATCTCATAGTCCAAGCCCCACATCTCATGAATTAGGACTTCGGCCGAATCCCCTTTTGGGCCCCACTTCACACGGTTTCCGCTTCACACAAGCCACCCGCCTCACACAGAGCACCCACCCTGAGTGTGCCCCTGCATCCTACAGGCAACCCCACTCGAGCCTGGTGTGAAAATGTGCCTGCATTAGTGGTCCTGAATCATGGTTGAGAGAGAGAGGGAGAGATTAGTTATAGTGCTCACATAGCTTGGAAGGTCTTGTGCAAGATCTGATTGATAGAAAGCATAGCTCTTCAGCCCACTAACAATCTCTAGAAGTAGAACACCAAAGCTGAAAACATCAGATTTTATGGAGAATTTTCCATGCATTGCATATTCTGGGGACATATATCCACTGCATAAGATCATGAAAAAGGATCATGATAAACTCGATTCTCTATATTATATTATTTTTAATTGGTATAAAACACCTTTTCAATTCGCAATCCAAGACCATCAGATATGTTTTCTACCCGACGTCCTCTAAACGGTGATTGTCTGATCACACTAAGCAGACAATCCTAACATTTCAGTCAGGAGCCAACATTGATAATCGATAAGAAATGCGCAATGGATCTATGTTTGATAAGCAAAATTCCTTGGAAAGAAGAGTTAAAGAAGGCCATTGCGCGTTTGTGATAGACAATGTGGATCAAATGGTTAAGACAGAAATATAATAACCAATTCAAAGTAAATGGTATCAGTGATTTAGTATGGTGCTAACCCAATGACATTAAAAGGCTTGTTTAGATATGCTAATTGAATTGAATGGGAATAAATACTCCATTGGAATGCAAATAATCAAATTCCAATTTCCTTTGCATCATAGAAGACAGCATTATGCTAAAAGTTCGTACTGCATTTTCAGGTGATCACGACCATTGATACAATGGGCCTCACTTTTAGATGCTTCATGAACCCTAAGAAAACACATTGAAGTTTTCCTAACCTTAATAGGCAGACGACAAATAAAGGGCCTGTTTGAACGCGACTCCCAAAATTTTTAATATAATAATCCGATTGGTTTTTGGTGAGTGGGCTTTTCAGTGCCTATTTCAACGAGTGGGCTATTAGTCGGGGTTTGCAAAGTGCATCCAAATTCACAATATGGACTAATTAAGGTTTGGCTCAAAACAGTCTTTATGGATTTTATTTTTTTTTATTTTTTTTTTAACACACTCGAAACAGTCTTTACGGTTCAAACATGCCTTTGATGGTGTATCCAAATGAGCCTTTAAAAAATATGTTCATTTCAACCATACAAAAGCTAAAACTTTTATGGCTAGTATCTATTTTTCTCTTTGGTGCACTTGACATAAACCAATAGGCTGTCTTACCTGCATGTTGGATTACTGAAACATGGGTTCGTTGTTGAAAATCAAAGCCCATATGATACGGTACAAACCATGGCCAGAGCGTTGCAGAATGCTTGGGTGAAATAAAATTTTAAGTTGGACTTGAAAGAAACATAACTGGAATTTGATGTCTAGTTGCTCAATATGAATACCAAAACATTATTGAAGTTTGTCACTTCCTCCTGATTAAAGTAATTTTTTGCAATTGAATAAACTAGTGTATCCAAACACAGATTTAATGAGTCAATAGATTCTGGTAAGAAGTTAGAAATGAAGGGTAATTCAAGATTCCAAAACTTACTAGGTCCCAGCAATTCTACTGGTGTTGCCTTGTGTTTGGCCCACTTCAAAAAGCTTTGCTGTGCCAAAATCTGAAATTTTTGCATTCATATCCCCATCTAGCAAGATATTACTCGCCTTGAGATCTCGATGAATAATCTTAAGCCGAGAATCTTCGTGAAGATAAAGCAGCCCACGTGCAATCCCTCCAATGATTTTGTAGCGCCTTTCCCAATCCAAACTTGCACGCTTAGTTGGATCTGAGACGGCCCAATTACGAAAGATAAAATTAGCACCAAAATGGTTTTATGAAGCAGTTCATCAAACTAATCCTAAATTGTAGAATGACATCTTTTATTAAGGGAGCTATGTTAATTCCTATTTCAAATATTGGAGCGAAGTAGTTGGACTCATCAATTATAGTTCATGAATACAAAAAACAATGAACTTGAAGTGAATGCCTGGATAAGCAATTGTATAATTGGCCAACGCAAAAATCCTAATGGGGCTTAGCTTCCGTTTGGATCCTTGTATTGGTCAAGCAAATGGTGCATTTGAAATTGGATTGGCACAAAAAAAAAAAAAAAAAGGTTTGAAATGCAGTGATTGTCCAATTCCAGATTGAGTAATATGAGGGATCCAAATGCACCCTTAGAGAAAAATCTCCCCCCTACGAAGCCATCCAATGAAAATGGACATACTACAACTACCAGACAATCAATGTCATCTGAGAAAGCAGTCTTGACTGTTATCTCACATCCTACCATGAAACCCACCCTACAAACAATTCAGAAAACCGGGAAGGTGGGCCCCACATGTACAATTTGTTGGGCCAAACAAAAGTTCCACCAAGAACTATAGATATAGAATCATAGATGAAATCAATGAAAACACAATTAGAACTTACCATGCAGAAACTTATCGAGGCTTTTGTTGGGAACGTATTCGAAAATGAGAATCTGTTCATCTCCATCCAAGCAACAGCCCAAGAGCCTAACAAGATTCCTGTGTTGAAGCTTAGCTACTAATACTACTTCATTCTTGAACTCTTCTAATCCATCTTTAGTATTCCTAAACAGCCTTTTCACTGCTATTTCTTGGTTGTCCAGCTTACCCTGAAATTTAAAGAAGAGATTATAGGACCTTTAATCTTGTCTAAAATGACTGAAAACCTCACCCTCTGAAATTTGGATATTCATTTTGTGTGCACATCTCCTGCTGTTCAACAATGGTGGGAGGGAGTCATAATGGGCATTTCGGATTGGAGTATTGAAATTTTGTGTTTTGAAATGCTTGCTGGATTCCCACCATCTCTGAGCGGTGTGAGATTTGTGTGCATCGAACTCTCAGCATACACCATCCACATTGAATGTGCTCCAAGTCCATACACACACAATTGTTGGTGTGTGGACAATTTCTTACCAGAAATTGTATGATGATCAGACGCACATATCATGATAGGTGAATGGCCATTTAGACCTCTTGTGCAGGGTGATCTGGATCATTCGTCCGGTGTTTACCGTGACCCAAAATAAGAACAATCAGGCCGTCCAATCGATGGCTTGAAAATGGACTCGTTAAAGGAAAACTGAGCAACATCCAGCATTCTACATCGACAAGTTTAGATGGTTAGAATCATCCCACCCCGGTTTAATTTTTTGAGCCATATTTAATCCAAACTAGGCACTGTCATATGAATGGTTCACCAATCCATGTGGAAGGCTTTGATGGTCTGTACAT
Source organism: Magnolia kwangsiensis (assembly GCA_037074715.1). Classification (NCBI taxonomy): domain Eukaryota; kingdom Viridiplantae; phylum Streptophyta; class Magnoliopsida; order Magnoliales; family Magnoliaceae; genus Magnolia; species Magnolia kwangsiensis. The sequence goes on along the minus strand of CM073571.1, from coordinate 208,093,192 downwards.
GCTAGATGATATGTTTAGCCATACATCATCTAATTACAGATTAGTATTACCTTGTAAACGGCACCAAATCCACCTTGACCAAGTTTATTTGCATCTGAGAAGTTATTAGTAGCAGCTCTGATTGTACCCAAGTCAAATTGCAATGAATCCGTTTCTACAATATCAGGGCCCTCTGTGTAAAGTAGCAAACCAACAAAAATTCTGAATGAGGATCCATAATAGAATTTCTAACAAGAGCAATGCCCTTTATAATAAAAATCAAAATAAAAGTAAAAATAAAAATAATCAATTGTTGATTTCTCCTCCCACTGAATTTTTAGAACAAAAAACCACCTTCAAAACTTTTTTGAAGTTGAAAAAAAAAAAAAACCAAGAAGAAGTTTTGCAAGATGTGGAACTACCTGAAACTGTAGTCCAGGGCTATCAATGGGTTGGGGTCAGGTCCTATAGTACCCATATCTTGCCTAACTGGGTTGGGGTCTTTTCAAGTCCAATTCTAGATCTTAGAGATGTAGAAGAGCGTCACACAAGAAAAGCTATGAAATGTAAAACAGAGCTTCTCTTTAACTCTGTGTACTAATTAGCCACTCCTTATTTCCTAATGTTATTAACATTACAACTCTATAATTGATGACTTTTCTAATTTGAATCCAACCAAAGCTTGCATAATAACAGAGTATTTTAATCAATTTAAAACGACTTGGCAATGATTCTTAACCATAGACCCGTACCTGGACTCGATTTGTCTTTCACTGAGTCTTCGAATGTAGCTTTCTAATTGGGGTTTGGGACACTTGAGAGCATTTACATGGTTGGGCCCATCCAATGAATAGATTAGATTGCATACATATGTGCTTCTTGGACACATACATGGTATGTAAACAGACTCACTAGCATGTATTAGGGTTAGGAAAACTCATTACTATTGCATATTTAATATATACTATTACTATTACTATTACTATTAAACTATTACTATTAATTAATAGTAATAGTAATATATACTATTACTAATGCATATTTAATATATACTATTACTATTAACTAATGCATATTTAATATATACTATTACTATTAAAACTACCTGAACCACATGCAAAAGCCCGGCTAGACATGCTGGACCTGACTCAAACCAGGTCCATCATATGGATCTGACCTGAACCCAATTAGACCCGATTTTTAACCAGGGTGGGAATCAAACCTGACCCGATTTCTTAATAGGCCCGATAAGTGGGACGTGGACCTGTTAAAATCCAGTTGGGTTCATTGGGAATGTGTGGTAACAGGTACCCAACTCTATTGGTGCAACTCTCATCCATGCATGTGGGTTGTAGATGGGCAGCCTAGTCTGAAGCATCTACAAGCCCGACTCAGGAGTTAAGGACTCAAGTCCAAGCTTGTGAAGCCACATGAGACAAGAATCAGGGTTGCACCATGCTGAGCCTGTTATCAAGTAGCCGGCCCAAACATTCTATGGGCTTTGAACAAACTCAAGATCTAAACCCATGCTCTCAATACGTAAGCTTCTTGACTCAGCCCAAACCAGTCCTGCTTGGGCCAGGCCCAGAGAAGCTAGCCTAGTCAAATAGCTGCCTTACAAGATACATTAGGGCTGATATCTTTTATTTATGTAGAGCTGGCCGTCGATGCTTCTTATGAGAGCTAGATAGACCAGAAGAAGCGCATGCGAAAATGAAAGTATTATGTTAGAATTGGATTCAGTCTTAGTGGGGCATGAATAGGTTATGACGTAGTTGGGGCCGTGTTCAGTTCAAAAAAAAAAAAAAAAATCATTCCAAAAAGGAAAAATTGTTGTTTAAAGTATTGACCATAAAACAGTCATACTTTTTATTCAAGCATCGTCACGAAACACATGATTTATTGGTCTTTATATAATGATGCTTTTAGGGTCAACCAACCTACTATGCTGGCCAAATTCATCTATTTCACTAGAAAACACACGCCTCCCGTTCAAATTTAAGTTTTTAGAAAAAAAAAAAAAATTATTGCTTTTGGTAATTTCGTTTTTCTCCTATCTCCTTATTCTTACAGTTTTAGAATTTTCATCTTCTCTAGAAGTTGCTTGTAATAATGCCAAAAATGCTCTAATAAGATTTAGGTTTTTATTTTTAGTAAATGTAGTCTTTTATTAAACTTTTTTATTATTTTGGATAATTTCAAATTAGGATTTTGAATCTTTTGTATAAATGATATAATCAAACAAATCTTAAATCATATTGAATGAAATATTCAAGTTTTCTTTCTTAATATTTTTTTTTTGGATTAAAAAATATATATTTATCTTATAAATTTAATATTCTGACTATCAGAGAAAGACGGTGATCTTTCTTGTTATTGTTTCATTCTCTTCCATGCAGCAGATGTCAGAAAAAGGTCAGCCATTGGTCTAATAGATAGTTTTATGACTTAGGTGGGTCCAACGTAGACAAAAAGCAGACAATTGAGAAATTAACAAACTACTTCACATTCTACAAGCAAACCTAAGATTGTTGGGATCGTCCAAATCAGTGCGATCTTTTGAAATAGCCACCAGATGGGGCCCACTTAAAAGGTGGCTCAGGGGGACGGAGGGTAGTCCCATGTGATATGGATGGCCACCATGATAAAATTTTCCAAGTCTTGTGGACTACAAGACGAACTGGTCCCCGGATTAAAATGCCAAAATGGAAGTTTTTAACGTACCTATCATTTTTGTCTTTGCTTTCCTCCTCAGCAAAAATACATAGGCACTATAGAATACGAGCGCCATTCCAACAACTACTGGCACAACGATCAGAATGATAGTTCGATATGAAATTCCACTGCTCCCTGCATAAATTAGAAATATTTCCAAGCTGGATTACCAAGATAGGCCAGATCCATTGATGAATCGAATAAGGAAATGTAATTGTCTATAAGTATGTTAGCTAAGTATAATCATGTTCATTTAACGCATTTGATGCATCAGGTCTTGATGCAAATCAATACATTATGGAAGGAAAAAGCCCCTCACAACTCTTGAAATGTGAAGTCCCAGATAATCATGATTAATGCATTCAATGGTTAATTTAGGTCTAGGGCCCATTTGGGTATTCACATTTTCAACTTCGGATGGACATGGTCCACCCAAACTGATATTGATTAGTGGTGGAAAAACTCTCAAAACAAAATACAGCTTAGTTCAGAAATAGAAATTAAATAGATTCACCCAAACATCATGGTTGAATTAATTTGGAGGTACATCCAAACGGGTTATACAATTGAGAGTTACTTGATACTCTAGCAGATTGTGATAATTGATACGATGGCTTTAAGAAAATGTGCCTGTGGAACATGTTAACTCCAATTAAACCCTCCATATTGTTAGACCTACCATGGACAGGTCCTCATCACAAAATCAGAAGGTTCCTAAATTCTAACTACTGACATATGTTTGCTGATGTGGGAATGTTAACTACTTTCCATTACAGCCGTCCATTTAGTGTCCAACAATCATTTAGTTAGAGCACTATATAAGTTTCATTCTATGATCCATCAAAATATGATCCCATGTTTTGTGGGGGTTTATTTCGAATTATAAACCTTCTTAGTTCCTATTTCGTCATTTACTTTTATAAAGACAGTAATGGAAAAGAAAGAAAACTGTAATGAATGATTTCCTAAGATTTTTCATAGGCATATATTTTCTTCACAAGTTTTTTTTTTTTTTTTTTTAAGAGTCTTATTTAGATAATAAAAGAACGTTGAAATAAAAATCAATATGACATAACTTCAAATTTTATAGGTAAGAATTTTACCATAGATAATTATTACTTTTTAAAATTTTACATTTCATTTACTATTCAAATATAACAAAACGTACAATCATAGAAAGCAGCACTTATTTTATTCGAATATAACAAAACGTCTCATCATATAGAAAGCCACATTTATAATTTTATTATTTTTCTACCATCCAAAGCAGGCCTATGTTGACCTTTTCCATACGCGACGGTGAAATAGTTGGGACAATGCCACCATGATAATGTTTATATATATATAGGGATGACGACCGGTTTTTCTTTTTTTAAATATATATAATTCCACAGTGCATTTGGGAATTTCTAGATTCTCATTAGGTGTAGCGGTCACTAGCTTAAATTTCCACTTAGACATTTCTAACACTTCAAAAAAGAACAGTTCATCCACATTGTCAAATGCTGCTTTAGCTCTTTCACATCACCAATGGGCGTGGCAGATTCGCAATTCGGTGGGCGGGCCCACCCTAATGTATCTGTTTATCCACGCAGCCCAGTCCTTTTCTTGTTTCATTTCATAGCATGATCACTTGCATTTAATGCAACTAGCATTCAATGCAACTCAAGTTTTGATATAGAACGTGTTACACACGTTTCCAGCATGGTTGAGCCATAAGAAGATGTACTGTGAATTGACTACAACTTTTGCTCCGGGTATCGTTATAGGGCGTACAACCTATCAATCTTTACTGAAACGGGTCATCCGAGGTGAACCGACCCACAAAGTGGATCGCATTGCCCGTTTCGTCAGAAAATACGTGCTTTCAACTCAAAAAATGAATTTTTAGAAAAAATTTACTATTTTTAGTAATTCCGATTTTTTAATACTTTTAGAGTTTTCGATTTTTTTTTTTCCTTTTAAAATTAACTTTTAGTTATACTAAGACTCTTCTAGAAAAAATTTATTTGCAATTTTTATTTTTAGAAGTTAGGCCTTAGAAGAGTTTTATTAGAATTAGTATTTGTATTAGAGTTAGAATTGTGCTATTTTTGGTAATTACGAATTTTAATTTACTTTTTTCTATATTAATGGTGTAAGAAGACACATTAAACAATTATCAATTATTCATCAATTAATTTCGAATTTTATTAGAATTTATTTCTATTTTCCTGCTTTCTTTCCTCGTGGATTCGAGAAGTCCCTGTGAGGAGTCCAGAGAAGCTCTGTGGATTCAGAGTAATTATCCTTGAGGAAGACGGTGATTGACCTCATCACGTTCATCCCTGCGTCAAGTTTACTATTACTGGTTCTCTCACGATTTATGATCACATCATAGATTTTTCAATTCACGGTAAACCTTGTTCAAAAAATATTATGTCGTTATAGGTGTATCTCCTTTGGCATATGCAATAGTTGCCTCATTATTAGAGATTCATCGTAATCTTGCGGTATCCAATCTTCTTCGTTTACTTCATCATTAACGGTGGGTTCTTCTTCATTAATCTTTGAATCTTCCTCTATATTTTCAATGTTTTCATCATTAATGGTGAGGTTAGCCACTTCCCACTAAGGACATATGTTTGATAGGTGACCCAGCTAGCCACGTCAGTAACAATGGTCTGGCCTTGGACCAGCAGTAGTGGTTGTTACTCTTTGGAATCTCGCTTGTCCACTCTTCGACTCTCAATTCGCAGGTATAGGTGGTTAAGGACACCCCTATAAGTTCTTTTTTCTTGGCCCGTGGTGCTCTCTGCGAAGGACCAGCATGGCTACCTTATTAACAGGATGTGTGTCGGATCGCTCAAGTTGCACCTTTGCTCAGGTGCTTAGCTTGATCACTTCGTTCATCATTTAAATGAGCTACATCTAAACCTGATCATAGATCACAACATGCAAACCATCGTTGAACCCGGACGACTTGTTGCTATTCAATCTCAACTAAAACATTTTATGCTGCTAAACAGAAGAATTTCTCTATGTAATTTTTCACCAATCGACTACCCTGCCAACAATTTTGATATTGTTGGAACAATACATGATCGTAATCGTAGTGAAGGATTCTCACTCACATGAATTATTTCATCCATTGTCATGTGCGGATTAGTGCATGAATATGTCTCATCCACGCAAGCTGAAGTTGTTCTCAGCAAGCCAAAGCTCCACCCGTAAACTTGTAAACCACTAGTTTAACTTTCTTTTCTTTACATATGTCTATGTAGTCTAAGAACCGCTTGACTTCAAGCAATTAATCAAGAAAGTCCACAATGTGAAGTTGGTTATTAAAGTTAAGAAAATTAACTTTTATCATGAATTCTCGATTCATCCGATCGTTACCCCATATGGGGTGTTGGAGGATCATGTCATCGATATCCTCGCCGCTGAATCTCACATCCTTAGGTGTGATTGTGCGAATGACTGTCAGCATCTTCCCGTGATTAGAACGATTGCAAATTCCAATACCTATCGGAGGCAGTTCATCACCACGAAGATGGATTTTCCATAAGGCCTCTGTCAAGCGTTTGAGAGCAACCTACAATCCTTGTATAAATTGTCGATGCTCCCACCATGCCGCCTCAAAAGCTATTGTTGTTATAAGATAATTTCCTGAAACACCGTCCATGGAATTGTTGAACTATCCGTAGTTAGAAGTCATCGATCCGAGAAAAAACCTCGCTTTAATGCCAACTGACGGAAGGAAGGGCGTGATGAGGATGATCATCGTCTTCCTCAAACGAGAAATACCTTTAATCCAGAAGGCTCTCTTGAATTCATGAGTGAAGTTTCTCGAATCCAAGAGAGAAATAAGGAAAATTTGAGAATTTTTATTAAAAGCTATCAAAATGAACGAGTTTGTATGCATAAATAATCTTAAATAAATTCTAAGACACAATTTTAAAAAATCTTAAAAAAATAAAAATAAAAATAAAAAATAAAAAATAAAAAATAAAAAATAAAAATACAAAATGCAAAGTTTCATATTTCATCAATTAAATCCTCGACTTGATCGAAATGGTACAAAAGCGTCCAAAGACTAGAATCCATAAAATCGTATTTGTTTTGATCGATTGACCCAATCGGTCAATCGATGAAATTGAGCAAAAATTTGTCTTGCAAACTTTCACTTAATTCTGAATTTTCATCAATGGATTAACCCGGTAGGTCAATCGATTGACTTGATCAATATCAAACTATGCTGAAAATTATTTATTGATTTCTATTTGAACTTTTTCTATCCACGTCCTCCGTTAAAACCATTCAATTATCGACAGATGGATGGTGGGATAGAAAATGATGAACTCTTGAAATTTTATGAAGGAAATCAAATGGTTAATATCATTAAGTGATTCTAAATATATGCTTCACCGACAATCGGGCCCCCTGGGTTACGTGGACAACCATAATTATTCTGATTTGTTTAGTCGTTAATATCAAAAACAATTCACGCGTGTTTAGACAACATCCACCGTTTCATTTTATAGGCCCCTAATTAGGATGGTGGATGGCTCAAATTTTGCATTGATCAGACGATTTATGTTAAAGTGAACCATTTTAGCCCATCTGAATCTGGACCGTGGCTCATTTTCCTTTGCATGTTCTCTCATTCGCAATCCACAATCAGACGAATAGGATCATCCAACCAATCCAATTTTCAAACTATGGGACTGCATACACCGGAGCCCACCAGATTTATGGTCCATATGGCTCGTGCTATATGTACATTTTTCTGGTGTTTCTAGAACCATATGAAAGAGGGATGCTACCCTGAGGAAAAAAAAAAAAAACTGTAGAAATAGACAGTTAAGAAACTAACCAATAGTCCTCATTCAAACTACAGGTATGGCCCTTCTGATGAGTGAATAATTGTGATTTCTCAGCTAGAGCCCATTAACCGTTGGGCCCACCTGATGGTTTTCAAAGCAGCATCCCTCCCATAGAAAACATAGAAACCTTTAACAGAGAATCAACAAACAAAACCATTTTAGCAACTAAACTTACCTGCTGCTGTCGCCGATGCCGGAGTGGCCACAGTTGCTGTAGTAGACGGAAGAGGAGGAGCCGGTTCGACATTATCCAATTCATCAAAGAAAGGATAAATCTCAAAGTGCAAATTACAACTCAACCTGAGAACCTTCCCTCCTTGCTTTCCATCACAACATGTTTGAATATCAGCAATCGCACTCTGTAGACACAGATTACAATCACTCGTCGACAAGTCCTCTGTGCACTGTACAAGCCCATACACCCTTTGAACGCTTGTCAAATTACCTTCTCCGGTCGCAAACATGCGTGTCGAATTCCCTGAAGCTGCCGCCTCCGATATATTACTCATCACCCCCATCAAAACCTGATTAAAATGATCTGGGTCCGATACATTTTGCACATTCCCTTGATATATCACTGTAGAATTATCAAGTGTGGAGAAGAACCTTACGTTTGAGTAGCGTAACATACAATAAGTGTACCATATGGTTCCAATTTTTGAGCTTGGGCACGCTTGTATGACGCCTTGGCTTGCAATGTTAGCGCAGTTCCGGCATCGATCGGGTGTAGCGTCGCCTCGGCAAAGGACTAGGCCATAGACACGATCTGGGTCGTCACCGGATGTGTCGTTGAAGAAGCCGGACCGAGAAGCGTTGGATGATAGAGAAGAAAGGAGGAGATTGAGATTAGTCTCGAATGCGCTATTAGTGGTGTAATTAGATGTGGTTGAACAGGAAAATTTTGGGAGTTGTACACTGACAGGTGCGCAGAGAAGGGCAGAAAGAGAAGAAAGGGAGAAAAATATAAGGGTGTGAGGGAAAAGGAAGAACATGATCTCATGAGAGAATGATGATGGACGAGGAAGATATTTCTCTAAGCTGTCTACATAAGCTGCAACCTTTTGAAATGTGTGGATGGTGTGTATTTCTCGCCTGCCCAGCTGAGTGGCTATTTAGATCATAGTCAGCAGGGGCAAGTACCTATCGTACACTTGGCTCGATATGGGTCGTCCAACTCATGGATGGTTATGGTTATCTAATCAGCTTGGAAACGGTTTGGCTACTCCCCTGCCACCAGCCCGTGGCTGATGGTCGGCACTCTGTGGGCCACACCATGATGTATGTGTTTCATCCATTCCGTTCATCCATTTTTACAGATTATTTTAATCATTTATACCAAAAATTATGGGATATAAATCTCACGTGGACCACACCACAGAAAAACAGTAGTGATTGGATATCCACCATTAAAATACATGTAAGGCCTACTGTACTGTTTATTTGAAATCCAATCCGTTGATTAGGTCATACAGGCCCAGATGAAGCGAAAAAAAACATAATCTTAATCCAAAACTCTTATGGTCCCCAAAAGGTTTTTAATGGTCGACACTCATTCAACACTGTTTCCTGTAAGGTGGTCCGCTTGAGATTGGGATATATCTCATTTTTTTTCTCATATCATAAAATGATCTGGAAAGATAGATGTACGGCGTGGATGAAGCACGCACATCATTATGGGGCCCACAGAGCATCGACCATCAGCCATTGGCTGGTGGCAGGCGGAGTAGCCAATCTGTGTCCAATCAGTTTAAGGTGTGTACTACAGCCACTGCTCGGTCTACTGTTTGGACGGTCCAGTTTCCGTATATGGGTGAAACGTGTCTGATGGGATGTTGTACAAATGTCGAGTGCTGACCTGCGGAGCAGTTTTCTTCTTAAGTTTCACACGGGAACGTCGGCAACTATAATTGACTCTTAAATCTATCTTGTAGGCCAGTTGATCTATAACAGTTGCCGAGGAGAATTTCGTGGAACTATCTAGCTACGTGTGGGGCCCACCGGAGCGTATGTATGGGGATCCAAACCATCCATCGGAGTCGACCACCGTGAAAATGTGGCGCCATAGACATCATGCCGATTCAATCTTGAGCTGGGGCATAAAGTGAATTTGGAGGATTTTTTGAGTGGTTATCCACTGTTTTCTCATGAAGAAGCCCACCTGATTATTGGGTCAGTCTGAATTTTGTCGAAGCCCATTTTAACGGTAAGGAGACTGTGTGTTATACGGGTTGGACGAAATTCTCATCTACAACAGCGGTAGATGAAGCGGGAGCAGATTAGCTAGGTGCGTTCGTTACCAAGGGGCCCTCCTTAATGCATGTTTTCTATATCCACTCCGTCCGTCCGTTTTCCCATGTCATTTTAGCCTATGCGCCCAAAAAGGAAGAAGAATCAAATCCCAGGTTGACCATAGGAAAACAGTGGTGATTGAACGTCTTGTCATTAAAAACTCCTTCGGTCCCACCGTAAAATTCCATTAATATTTATTTGCCATCCAACCCGTTGATAAGGTACGGGTGAAGTAATATATATATATATATATATATATATAAAAGCTTAATACAAAATTTTTATGGCCCACTAATGATCAATAACCATTGTTTCCTAAGTTATGGTCCACATGAGAATTGGATTTACTTCGTTGGCTCATGCCTTGAAATGACACGTAAAAATAGATGAACGGCGTGGATATAAAACATATGCAGAAAGGTAGCCCACGGTAAATGCCGCACCGTCTTGATGAGGACGAGTGGATTTCTCACTGGGCTCCACCTAGCTTCGCACTTTCTGCAAAAACGCAGAAATCCGCATCCCTATTTTGTCTTCTTGTGTCTGATATCTCCACGTATTTGACGCGCTTATCCTCATGACAAGTCATTTTCCACCTAAAATCGTAAGAAGTGACGAAGGGAAACGGATTGGCTACTCCCCTGCCACCAGCCAATAATGGCTGGTGGTCGGTGCTCTATGGACCCCAACATGATGAATTTGTTTCATCTATGTCATCGATCTAGTTTTATAGATCATTTTATAATATGAGACCAAAAATGAGATATATCCCAATCTCAAATGAACCACGTTACAGGAAATAGTGTTGAATGAACTTTGATCATTAAAAACCTTTTGGGCATAAAAGTTTTGGATGTCAAATAAAAAGTACAGTGGCTTATGATGATTTTAACGGTGGATATCCAATCACAATTGTTTTCCTGCGGTGTGGTCCACCTGAGATTTATATCACTCTCATTGTTGGTACCAAGCCCTAAAATGATCTTTAAAATGGGATGAACAGAATGGATGAAGCATATACATCATGGTGGGGCCCACGGAGCACCGACCACAACCACGGGGCTGGTGTCAGGGGGAGTAGCCAATCCGTTCCCGTAACGAAGAAGACTGTCGCGGTACACGTGGCAGCCTGGCAGGTCATAAATCAGTTTGGACCGTCCATCCAGTAGTCCTTACAATGAATGGCAAGTGATTCAAATGATGCCCTTTCAAAGCAACGGTGGAAAACACAAATGTTTAACAGTCATCAGCCATCAGTCATCAACATTGTGGGCCCACCATTGATAGACGGCGGAGTGAAAACTGCTCCCTGGACTTTTCCATTAGGTGTGGAGTGAAAGTTCATTGTTATTGCCGATCATTTGACAACTGGGATTTTCTAGATGGTAGTTCCTCTACTAAGGCCCACACGTGAAGAGATGGTGGGCCCCATCATTTTTCTGATTGCGTGTTTAGAAAGGGTGGAGGTCATGAGTGGACCCCACTTGGTGGAATACGCGTGCTACGAGAGTCCTCAGTTCATATTAAGGTCAATATCCACCAAAGAGGCACAGTGGGAAACTCGACCCCAGCATTTGCATGATATACTGGGGTTCTCAAATCTGACAGATTGGGCCCTGGTTTTCCAGATCAACTGTGCTTTTGCGTCCATGGAGAATGGACCATTTGCCAATTGGAAGATCCTGGCAGCTAATATTAGGAGACTTTTTTTAAGTTGGATGTGGACCCTCGCTGCATTTCTCTTCTCAGCTGTCCATATATAGAACACAAATCCGAAGGTTGGGATCATTATACTTGTTGGGAAAAAATATGACAAGTCCGAAGACCCGGATATAGAATGGACCAACTCTATTGACACTGCCCGTGATTCCGAGGTTATAAGCCCGACCGAGGTAAAAAAGTCAAATGCTTAAGGAGAGACTTAGATCGGACAGCAGAAAATGAATCCCGACCAAGATTTATAGTCATGAGCCATAGGCAAAATATGTAGACGCATAAAGTTGACTTAGATACCGAGCTAGCAACGTCTAAAGGGACCGATTAAAGTCCGAACGCTAGAAGCAAACGGGCCAACTATAAAACCATCCCTTATTAGATCAGTTATTGTCGACTATTGGATTAAGAAAGGATATCGGTTATGGACCGACTCTATTTCATCTGACAAAAGGCAAAAAGCTCATTTTTACAGCCGGCCGAGACACAATTATTATCGGAGTCGGTTAAGGCCAAGCCAAGCAAGGGAGAGATAGTATAAAAATAAATATCGTCCCAAAAATCTTGTAAAAGGATTCCCAACCCTGAAGATCTCGAGATCAGATAAAATCCATAAACATATTACAACTAAATCGTATCTCCGAGATATGTGGACGAGAATTCCTGCACGCCGGTACCCTCTCATTCCTATAAAAACATAAACCTCCAAGCTTAAAGGTACGCAGAAAACTCTTCTCAAAAACCCTTCTCATAGTCCTATCGCTTACTTAAGCATCGGAGGGTCCCCGGCTCTAGCCAGGATCTCCTTTATTTCTTCCTTGTGCAGGTGGTAGGACGAGAAAGAGCACACCAGTTTTTTTTTTTTTTTTTTTTTTTTTTTTTTTTTTTAATTTTTTACATCAGCAGATTAGGGTCGTCTGTGGAAAATAGTACAAAAAGTCGTTTTCCAAGCTCTATCTGGAAGTTTCAAACGAGTTTTAATGGTAAGAACCAGAAGAACTGTTCAAGAGGAATCGAATGAAGCCGATATCACTGGACCGCCAGGTCCAGACAGGGCCTAGGGAGCTCAGAATCAGCCCGACAACCAACAGGGTTCCACGGCTCATCCAGCAGCCTCTGTCGCGAATAGGAATACTCAGCGGAACTGAGGTAATGGACGGTTGGACAGGGAGGTCCAGGAACTCAAATTTGACATAATCGTCATGAAGTAAATGTTGGAACAGTTGCATTGTCAACAAGTTTAACAGCCCCATCACAGTCAGGTGACGAACGCCCCGTAGCAATACGTCGACCCTCAGCATGTCAGTCCACAATCAGCACCACGATACATCCGAGCCAACTCCTGCTCATCCATGACTGCCTCGCTGCCTGACACCCATCTTTGACATGAAATAGATCGAAGGAGGCGCAGCAGGCCTCCAGTTGAGGGAACGGTAAAAAGTGACGTACCATGGAAAGCTGACCTACAAGACTTCAGGAGAGAAGTGCGTGAAGAAATTGTGGACATGAAGCAGAGTCGGGATGTACGTCAAACCAGGCCCGAGACAAAGGCATCCCCATTTGTGGAAGAAATAATACAAGCTCGGTTACCAGAACGGTTCTATCTTCCGCAGATTACACTTCACTGGTAAAATCGACCCAACCAAGTACATCGAGTCTTTCCGGATGTATATAGAGTTACATGATGCCTCAGATGTCGTAATGTGCCGAGCCTTCTCCCTCACCTTAGCCGACATAGCTCGACTTTGATTCAAATAGTTGAAACCGAAGTCCATTAGCTCATTTGTAGAACTTAGCGATGCCTTTCTCACCAACTTCATTGGTGAAAAGAAGAAGTTGAAGCCGATTGCGCATCTAAACAATATAGTTTAGAAGGAGGGAGATAGCTCTCAACTCGATCATACAAGGCGTTAGGGATAAGTCATTTCAAATTGCTCCAAGTTCGGAAACATTCGAAGGAGACAACTCTCAACTCGATCATGCAAGGTGTTAGGGATAAGCCATTTCTGGCATCCTTGGACAAGAATCTGCCTATGACTCTGGCTGAGTTTATGGCTCAGTCGAATAAATACATGAATGCCGAGGAAACACAAAACATGCGCGAAGCCGCCCAGAACACAAAATCCCCAACCAAAGAGTCAGCCAAAAAAGAAGTTGACTCGGCCGAAAGGAAAAAGCGTAAGGACGACCGAACGCGCGATGAAAGAAAGTCGGGTAAGTGACCTAACCGAAAGTTTTCAACGTATACCCTGCTCCATAAGCCTCAAGAGCAAGTTCTGATGGAAATCAAGGGTGAAGGATTCGTCAACTAACCAGATAGGCTCCGAAGCAATCTCAACCGATGGAGCAAGAACAAGTATTGTCGTTACCATTGCGATCATGGGCACAACACGAGTGATTGCTATCATCTAAAGGAAGAGATCGAAAGACTCATCCGAGAAGGCCATCTCGGAGAACACATCGAGAGAACCGGAACAGCGAAAGAATGTCCGAGAGACAACCGACCCACAGAGAAAATCTGAACCATTGTCAGTGGTCCCCAAGGTGGGGGCGACTCAAACAACACTCAAAAAAATTACGCCAAGAGCATCAGTCGACCCGAGTCCCAGATCCTGATCTTAGCTCGACCTTCGAAGGAAAAGAAAAGAGAGAAGTATTGTATCTCGTTCACTGACGAAGATGTTCGGGGCATTCACCACCCCCATGATGATGCATTCATCGTTACCCTCACTATTGCAAACTGTAAGGTTTTTCGTATCCTCATTGACACGGGATCATCTGCAGATGTGGTGTTTACTCAAGCGTTCGACAAAATGGGTGTTGAACAATCGACATTACGGCCAGTTCAAACCTCGTTAATTGGGTTCTCAGGTAGACAGACACTCCCCGAAGGAATCATCTAATTATCAATGACTACTGGAAACCCTCCACATCAGGCAACGGTAATGGTCGACTTTCTGATAGTCGAACAATTATCAGTCTATAATGCTACACTCGGTATCGACATACCACCTCTCCATGAAATTCTCAGGTAGACAGACACTCCCCGAAGGAATCATCTAATTATCAATGACTACTGGAAACCCTCCACATCAGGCAACGGTAATGGTCGACTTTCTGATAGTCGAACAATTATCAGTCTATAATGCTATACTCGGTATCGACATACCACCTCTCCATGAAATTCTCGACCTAGTCGGGAATATGAGTCGTTAAAGGAGACCAATAGGATGCAAGACGTTACTACGCGACAGCCATAAAGGGTCCTGGTGAGATATCCATGATCGAATCGTTGGATCCTTGGGCTAAAACTCACGAACGAGGACAACTAGAAAAGGACCTTATCTTGTTACCTTTGGTCGAGTGAGACGAGTCCAAAACAGTGCAAATTAGCTCGTCTCTGCAGTCACCCCTTAAGGACAAGCTGATAGCTTTATTCCGATGATATGCTGATATGTTTGCATGGAGCCATGAAGACATGTCAGGGATCGATCCATCGGTAATGACTCACCAACTCAATATCGATCCGACCTACCGGCCGATCTGACAGAAGCGACGACTGCTCGGCCCCGAGAGATATGATATCATTGAAGAAGAGGTGAGCAAGCTTCTTAAAGCGAAATTTATTGAAGAGATATACTACCTAGAGTGAATAGCTAATGTCGTACTCGTGAAGAAAGCGAACGGGAAGTGGCAAGTCTATATCGACTATACCGACTTAAACAAAGTCTGTCCAAAGGATAGCTTCCCTTTTCAGAAGATTGATCAACTGGTAGATAACACAGCGAAGCACGAACCCCTTAGTTTTATGAATGCTTATTTTAGGTGCAATCAAATTGTAATGTATCGATCTGATAAATCTAAGACTATCTTTGTCACTGACAAAGGCCTATATTGTTACCGTGTAATGTCATTTGGTTTAAAGAATGCTAAAGAAACTTATCAACGATTAGTGAACAAAATATTCGCTCGGCAGATCGGCTGAACCATAGAAGTATACATTGATGACATGCTCGTCAAAAGTATACGCACAACCGACTTAGAAGAGATGTTTCTCATCCTTCAAAAATATTAGATGAAGTTAAATCCGAGCAAGTGTGCATTTGGTATAAGCTCGGGTAAGTTTCTCAGATTCTTGGCCAACCAACAAGGAATTGAGGAGAACTTAGAGAAAATCAAAGCATTGCTTGACATGGAGTCTCCAAAAATAATCAAAGACATACAAAGGTTGACTGGACGAGTATCCGCACTCAACCACTTCCTCTCCTGAGTTATAGATAAATGTCTCCCATTCTTCAAGCAATTGAAGGGGTGACAAACGATAGATTGGATGGAAGAGTGCGAAGCAGCATTCCAGCAATTGAAGTCTTATCTCAAATCTCCACCCTTCTTATCGAAACCCAAGCCTGAGGAGGCTCTGCTATTGTATCTCGCAGTGTCCGACGCAGCAGTTAGCTCGGCCCTGATACGCGGCACGAAGAAAAATAATTACCAGTGTACTATGTCAGCAAAGCATTGTTACCGACAGAAACGAAATATTCAATACTGAAAAAGATGGCCTTAGTCCTAGTAATCTCCTCGCAACGACTCCGGTCATACTTTTAAGCTCATACTATTGTCATCATGACTAACCTCCCACTGCTCAGATTCTTCAGAAACTGGAAGTATCCGGCTGACTAACGAAGTGGGCGATCAAGTTTAGTGAATTTGACATTCAATACAAGCCAAGAGTAGCAATAAAAGGACAAGTTGCGGCCGACTTCATCGCTGAAGTTACACAACAAACCGACTCGCTCACCGAGCATGGAGCGAACAATCGACGACTGTCTTTCCCGAGTCATCACCCAATCCAACCCCTTAAAAGTTTTACGTCGATGGCTCATCCAACTCTAAGGCAAGCAAGACAGGAGTTATCTTGAAAACTCCTAATCAAACCTACATGCAATATGTCTTAAGACTTGGATTTCAAGTCTTGAACAATATAGTGGAATATGAAGCTTTATTGCTTGGTCTCCGACTCACGGCCAGTCTGGGTGTGACTTATCTCAGAGTCTTCAGTGACTCGCAGTTGGTTGTTAATCAAGTCACCAGCGTATATCAAACACGAAAAGAGCAATTAAAAGCATACATAGAGAAAGCCAAAGAATTGATCGGAGGTTTTCAACTTTGTGTTGTCACTTAGATCCCTCGAGCGAAAAACGCTAAGGCCGATCTATTAGGAAAACTTGCCTCTGCCGACGAAGACGACATACCCAGGTCCGTTACAATCAAGTAAGTTGTTAAGTCGAGTTCAATGACCCGATTAGCTCGACCGTACACACAGTCGTTTCGGAACCACTTGGCTTGACCCGATTGTCTTGTACCTCAACAGTGGAAAGTTGCTCAAGGATCATGCCGAGGCCCGACAGCTAAAGATCTGAGCCTCTTGTTACACCATACTTAATGCGACATTATATAAGAAAGGTTTTTATGCTCCATTGTTACGATGTCTAAATCCCGATGAAGTCGATTACGTACTGCGAGAGATCCATAAAGGGATCTGTGGAATTCACTCGGAAGGATGATCACTCGCATATAAAGCCCTACGTCAGGGGTATTACTAGCCGACTATCCAGCACGATGCTCGTAAGCTCGTCTAGAGATGCGACAAATGTCAACAATTCGCGACCATTCTGAGACAACTCCTTGAGGAGTTGACTCCAATGAATGGTCTTTGGTTCTTCACGCAGTGGGGGATCGACATCATCGGACTACTCCCTTTGAGGAAAGGTTAGACCAAGTTTGTTGTTGTGGAGGTAGAATACTTCACAAAATGGGCCGAGGCCAAGACATTGGCCAGGATAACCTAACAGAAAATCATAAACTTGTATGAAAAAACATCATTTACCGGTTCGGGATACCCCAAACCATTATTACCGATAATGAAAAATAATTCGACAACAGACAATACCGAGAAATGTGCAGCAATCTCGGGATCAGAAATGTTTATTCCTCCCCTTATCATCCTCAGATGAACGGACGGGTCGAGACAGTCAACAAGATTATTAAACAGCATCTCAGAGTCAAACTCGACCGAGCTAAAGGAGCATGGGCTGAAGAGCTCCCTAAGATTCTATGGGCATATTGAACCACCTCTTGAACGGCCACAAGTGAAACTCCTTTCTCCCTCCCGTATGGCTCAGAGGCCGTTACCCCGGTCGAGATCGACTTGCCTTCACCCCGAGTCAGCTCATTTAATAAAGATGATAATGAAGAACTCCTCGCTCTTGGACTTGACCTAGTGGAAGAACAAAGAGAAGAAGCTCGACAACGAATGATAACTCGGCAACGCCAAGTAGCTCGGTTTTACAATGCCCGAGTCAAGTTCAACGTTTCTGAGTGGGAGACATGGTCCTCCGAAAAACGTTCCTAAATATGAAGAAAGTTGGTGTGAGCAAAATGGGACCCAATTAGGAAGGACCCTATGTCGTCTCGAGCACCATTCGATCCAGAACATAGCGGTTAGAAGACCTAACCGGACAGATATTGTCCCATCCTTGGAATGCCGGGCATCTAAAGATCTATTATCCCTAGGTCGGCTGTTGAAGCTTTCATGGAGACTCAGTTAAGCAAAAAAAAATAATGAAAAATTTGTAAGCAAAGTCAAAAGGCTAAATTAAATGAGCAAAGAGACAGTATATTCATTCATCAAAAGACTTTTACATTGGATTATATGAGTATTCACTGTAGAATTATGTTGATAAACACATAAAGATAAAAGCAGAAAGAGTCAACCGCAATACGTTAAATCTCCCCTCGGTTACAGATCCTCTCGAGCTCGCCTGGTGTGCTTAAAGTGTTTGAAGCTTGGTGTACTTGAAGTTCTTGACATCATACTAAGCCCCAAGGTTCATCAGGAGCTAACACAAGAGGTGGCTCGGATTCAACTGCTACCGCCGCTTGGAGCGACCTCTGGTGTCACATCAAGAGCTACCTCAGGCTCAACCTCGTACCAACCGTAGCGTTAGCAGACCCGGTTGGCTCAACCTCCGGACTCTCAAACCCCGAGGCAACTTCATCAAATCCTGAGAGATCAAGGTCGAGGAATGTTTTCTTCATCACTACTATACACTTGGTGTAGCCATTCTAAAACAAGCGATCATGTTCCTCTAGATACTCTTGGGACTCAAGAAAGGCCTTTACGGCCTTGTCCCGGGCCTCTTCGTTGGCCGCCTCAAGGACAGCTCAAGTCTCAGCCTTAAGTCGAGCCAATTTCTCCTCGGAAGAGTCACGGGTTAGGCGGTTCTGCCGACTCTCTTCCTGGGCCTCTTTCATAGCAAGGCCACATGAGCACACTCGGCCTTGGTATCCTCGGCGGCCTTTCGACCAAGCCCTAGCTCGCCAGACGGTCGGCCGACCCGAGCCATGGTAGCTTCGAGTTGTGCTTCCGTCTCCGCTGCCCATTTCCAAACTGCTTCAACATCCGTCACTCGATTCTGAGCCTCGGTCATATCTATGCCGGCCCTGAGCAAGCAAGGGGCGAATTGCAAAAGAAAAGGACAAAGTTAGATTAAGACTGAAGGAATCAACGAGACGAGCGAGAAGTCTGAGTCTTACCTCGAGGAGGATTTTCGCAACATGAGAGAGAATCTGACTCCCAGGAACTTCAAAGAGGGAAGAAAATTCTTTCTCGCTACCATGAGAAATGACCCAATGGACTATGTCGGACACAGTCTGTTGGAAGACCGATGTCCCATGTTAAGTCATCTCCCCTCAAGAGGACTCCCCTCTCTGCACCTCCCTCTGTTCCGGGACCTGCTCAGCAACAGGTCCTAGCTCAGGAGCCACCTGAGCTAAAGACTCGGAAGCTGCCACTTTCGCCACCACGTCCGCCGTTTCCGTCCCTTCCTCTAAATCTATGGTCAGAACCTCGGTTGGAACAGCCGGTGTGGCTTGCCACTTAGCCTTTAAGAGTGTTTTTTGTCTCTTTGGAGGACAAGCCTCGGGACGAGTCTCAGACCTCAGTGGAGCTTTCATTTTAGAGGGCGGATGGATAATAGGTCTTGCCTCAGCCATATCTACATCAGGAAAAGTAGGATAAGTTAAAAACAGTTCGAAGAAAATGCAACTGGACATTTAGAAATTTCCTGTTATAGCCAAGTCTAAACCCGTGAGAAGAAGGTGCTTCGGCTGAAGAAGAACCTTCCAAGACCGATCCTCCAGACTTAGCACCCTTAGATCCTTGATCTGAGCTAAGGCACCAGCTCCTAGCTTCGGCCTTTTCTTAGGGATATCTACAAGACGCATTCAGTCAGACACAAAAAGTATAGTAGCAAGAAAAAATAGAGAAAGGACACGCCAAGTCACCTACTTCCGAGAACGCCCGGGGAATAAGAGGTTCAAAAAGTCCTGGCTCGGTAGTCTACCAGCGACCACATGCCCAGAACCATCTATCTCTCCAATATTTGTTGGAGGTAGGAAGGTCGGTTATCAAAGGGCTACCCTTATTCCACCAAGCACACAGAAAGAACCAGCTGGGCTACTGTGTATTCGGTCGTATTTGGTACAGGTAGAGAAACTCGTTAATGGTTAGTGGGGGTTGTTCCGTCTCAGCCTACAACACTGAGCATCCAACAAGTTCCTCCACCTGTTCAGAACTATTTGCCCCGGTACTATTTAGAGTCAGGAAAGTAAATCCTGAGCAATGCCTTGAAGAGGCAGACGTAAGCCGTATTGTAAAGCGACTTAAAAAATCGTGACCATCCCAGCATGAGGATGGTCAAGTAATTCATTCGGCAGAGGAAGACGAAGAATAATCAAGTCCGGGACATGGTACCCAGTCTTGATCCTATCCAGATCCGCCTCGGTCAAGACCGAGGGAATCGGACTCTTACGCTCATCTCCCGCCTCCCCTCCGTTAGCCGCCAACTCAACAGCTCTTACCGATCTTCGCATAGGGACCGGCTCACTGGCCCCTTTAATCTCTTCATCTTCTTCCTCCAATTCCTCCTCAGGCGCAGGAGGATTAGGTTTGCAGGGGCAGTAGCTAAAGATGCTTCTCCGCTAGAGGGACCCACAGAAGCAAGGCACTCCGCAAAAGACCCAACTGACCTCTCAGAGTATTGAAAAGCCTCATTGGCACCAATGGCCATCTCCGCCAACAGCGAAGATGATTCCGAGACGTTTCAAAAATGTCTCACTTCGCCCTCGTCGCCAGAGGTTCCCTCCCAGGGGCTTTAGGAACCTCGCATTGCCATGAAAATGAAAGTAAAAGGGAGGGAGAGAACTAGAACTCATCGGAGATGGTTGAAAGAACGCAAATAAAGATGGAAACTAGGAAGAAAAAATGAGATTAGCAGAGAGTTCAGAGAAAATAAAAACGGGAAGGGAAGAGGACGCACACGAAAATGGAAAGAGGGTGTCTCGCTCCTCCTTAAATAGCCCGACCACGAGACAAGGGCATTTAAGGAAGAGTCGTATCAACGCACGTTTCAACTCCCCTGTCCGACACGCGGCACACGTCGACTGATGAAAGAACCGTCCTCGCCAAGGGTCCAGTGCTCATAAGCAAGAAAAATACCCTGACGGCTGTCCACTCGTGCTACCTTGATCAACGAACCAACGCGCATTATGGACGACACAAGAAGTATTAAATGCTCCATCATAACCTCGATCTCCAGTTCAAGCTGACTCAAAAACTCTTTACTCGTCTGCATCAACACAATTGACACAAGGAGTAAGGGGGCTTACTGTTGGAGAAAAATATGACAAGTCCGGAGACCCAGATATGGAATGGACCAACTCTATTGACACTGCCCGTGATTCCGAGGGTATAAGCCCGACCGAGGTAAAAAAGTCAAATGCCTAAGGAGAGACTTAGCTCGGACAGCAGGAAATAAATCCCGACTAAGATTTATAGTCATGAGTCATAGACAAAATATGTAAGATGCATAAAGTTGATGCAAATACCGAGCCAACAACGTTTGAAAGGACCGATTAAAGTCCGAATGCTAGAAGCCACCAAGTCGACTATAAAACCGTCTCATATTAGGTCGGTTATTGTCAGCTATCGGATTAAGAAATGATATCGATTACGGACCGACTCTATTTCATCCGACAGAAAGCAAAAAGCTCATTCTTGCAGCGGGCTGAGACTCAATGATTATCGGAGTCGATTAAAGCCGAGCCAAGCAAGGGAGAGATGGTATAAACACAAATACCGTCCTGAAAATCTTGTAAAAAGATTCCTGACCCCAAAGATCTCGGGATCGGGGCAGAATCCATAAGCAGATTATAACTAAATCGTATCTTCGAGATATGCGGAAGAGAATCCCTGCACGCCGGGACCCTCGCATTCATATAAAAATAGAAACTTTCAAGCTTAAAGGTATGTAGAAAATTCTTCTCAAAAACCCTGCTCACAGTCCTATCGTTGACTTAAGCATCGGAGGGTCCCCGACTCTAACCAGGATCTCCTTTGTTTTTTTCTTGTGCAAGTGGTAGGACGGGGAAGAACGCACTAGTTTTTTTTTTTTGCATCAACAATATTAAAGGAAAATTTATGAGTTGTTTTCATCTATTAGTCGAATTTTCTCATATTTAAGAGATGTTAACAATAAAATTTACATAATTAAAAATATTGGTGATATTGATCCATCGGTGATTCTTAGTTATACATTGCCAATATTTGGAATTTCTAATACTACCGGTGTTATCATATCCTTACCAATGTTATCTGTATTACCAAGCTAGAAATAACAATAATATCGAAAATATTTCAATAATATGGAGATCATTCAAACAATGATTGTGCCCCACGTTCAGTTATAAGTACTAAAGACCTGTTTACAGTCCACTTGTCGGATAACATTTTAAAATAGAAAGTTAAAATTGATGACCCACCACTTGTATAGAATCTTTGAGAGATCCGGGGCAACCCAATGCAATGAACTGGATTTCCCAACAATGTGCCACATGTATGGACTCTTGTGCCCACAGAAAACATTGCAAAGTAGAGCACCATAGCTTAGCTTATGTATATGAAAAGATGGGCACTCAAACCCATGATCTAAGTGTTGACAAAGTATATCTACCACTGAGCCATGGAGCTGGACCTGTTCTCAATAGGCCTCACCGCATTTATTTTTATTTTTATTTTTAAATGTGACTAAGGAACATGTGCTTTGGTATAGTTCGAGATATACTTTGACAAAGTATATCTCCCAATGACTTTCAGACATTTAATAGCTCGGTTAGCTTGCTAAGCTCGACCTGATTTAACTCGGGTTGGTTCGGACCTGTCACGCCCCGAATCTGAAAATCGGATTCACACAAATCCCGATTGCCGAATCCGGTGCTGACAGCCTCCGTAGTGCCCCATTCTCGCCTTCTGATAATCAAATACCAGATTCCAATCCTGGGATCCTACAAGGAGGATTTTCAGAATGAATTTTTTTTTTTGTAATGGAGCATAACCACAAGCATAACCAAATCACAAAACAACATCACCACATATCCACTATATCAAAAATTTTAAGTACAATGCGGAAAGGGAAATACAAGGTGATCAAAAACCTCCAAAAGGTCCTCATATGCACTCCTGCCTCAGCGCTGCTACTGTCCAACGCTACCTGCACGCAACTATCGTGCATAAGCTTACAAAAGCTTAGAGGGTGGTGTAAGTGTGTATGTAAGGTAAACGCCAAGTGTACAGTATTAGAACAATGCGGAAGTATGTGGTAAGTCCATAGAATCAACCATGTCAAAGCTATGCGATGAGATATGAATGTCATCGGCCACACCGATACAATTCAAGGCCTATATAGCCGAATGTCATATGCGAAATGCAATCCAAGCAAGTCAGTACTCCTCAAGTACACATATCAGTATAATTCCTCTCTGGATATCACCGGAGCCTAATACACTTCGCAGAGACTGCCACCTCCCTAACTACACAGTCAAGCAAGCGGAATGGACCTTACTATCCGCCTGACCAGTAGTCTGCCAATACCTACCCGGATCGTCGATAGCGGGCTCATTTGCGAGCTGGTCAAACTCAACCTAGCTTATAGCCCCCTCTCTCAGGCG
This sequence comes from Magnolia kwangsiensis, assembly GCA_037074715.1. Taxonomy (NCBI): domain Eukaryota; kingdom Viridiplantae; phylum Streptophyta; class Magnoliopsida; order Magnoliales; family Magnoliaceae; genus Magnolia; species Magnolia kwangsiensis. The sequence goes on along the minus strand of CM073571.1, from coordinate 208,069,565 downwards.
GATAAGGCCACACCCCTTCCAACCGACCACGACACAGTGGGAGACGCGGCCTACTGGTATTCAGCACTCGGGCACTCGTGTATCCACTCGGTTTAGACGTTGGAGCATCTTCTGGTACCAAAAAGGTTCTGAAACTTTCACCCAAGGACATCCTAAGTGCCCACAGTGCTAGAATAAGTATTTTCGGTATCCAATACGGCCATCCACGATATACCTGTGGAGCCACGATCCTAATGTCGCTAGGGCGTGCAGTGATCAAGTCACACATATGCGAGGTGCATGAATCACGCGGTCAAATCATGCAGAAATTCAGCACGTACTGCGCGATCATGTGGGGCACTCTGTCTCATAACGAGTCCCGTAAGTGGATTGCCCAATGGCATATGCTATAGTCAGTCATTACTCAAATTAAGCATACATATGATGCGTATAGGTATGAGTCATAGGATTATACTAAGCATGTTATAAAGCGATGAATAGTAACGAGTATGGGCCTGTCAATGGCCCTAAGGAGAGTTACAATGCGGACATTTAACAAACATTGTACTTACAATGTGGACGTCAAACCAACATTGTTCCTTAGGCATGGCCCGCCATAAATGTCATTACATGAACCATGAGAAACGTACATTGCAATGGACCCTAAGGACATCCGTTGGGCCTCAATCCATGAGCCATAGATACCTCAAATGGGCCGAATTACATGAGCCTTACATTCATCAAATGGTTGCATTAATGGGCCTCACCAATGGGCCTTATGTACATTGTAATGGTCCATGACCCATGGGCTATGAAATACATCAAAGTGGCCTCACAACTTGGGCCTTAAATATGTAAGATGGGCCTATACACATGAGCTTTAAATATATCAACTGGGCCACTCCATTTGTGCCCCATGCACATCAGATGGGCTTGGTCCTATGGGCTTTAATATGTATCAAATGGGCTTGAATTCCGTGGGCCTTATATAGAATAAGTGGACCGGATCCCATGGGCATTGCACATGTTAAACGGGCCGAAACCCATGGGCATTGCATATGCCAAATGGACTTAATCCCATGGGCATTACATATGCCAAATGGGCTTAATCCCATGGCCTTATATGTACACCAAGGTGGGCCTAAATGAATGGCCATAAATGGATCAACATGGGCCCTATATACATACCAAAGTGGGCCCATTTGAACCATAGATCTGGCTCATTTTTTTAGCTCAAGAATGAGTTTTCAAAATGGATAGACAGTGAGATGCAACACGTGCATCATGGTGGGGGTCACATGAAGGCCCACCATCATAATCATATTATGTCTAATATAATACTATATATATATATATATATATATACACACACACACACACACACACACACACACACATACGCACACACACACACGCATAAACACCCACGTGCACTCACACACACATAATAGTGGGCTCCACCGTCCGTGCAGACGGTGGAATTTAGCCACATACATCACTGTGGGTCCCATGTGGGGCCCACCTTATTGTTTACATGCCATCCAACCCATTCATTAGGTCACGCAGACCTGAATGAAGGGTAAAAACAAATTTCAGCTTGATCCAGAACTGCAGTGGGCCCAAAAAGGGTCTCAATAGTAAAGTTCAATCACCACTGTTTCTTGTGGTGTGGGCCGCCTAAGTCTTGGATGGGCCTCATTTTTGGGGAGGGCCCTCCTCAGAGGGTGGGCCACCATATGAGCAGGTCGGATGGTAAATAAACATCAAGGTGGGGCCCATGGCTAGGGCCGTGGGCTGCTGCCCGTCCGCCAGTTGAGACGCAGGACGCTGTGCATCTCACAGGTAGAGGCAGCAGCCTCTGCTGTAAATTTATTTTTTTTGAAAAACCTAATTTCGTGAGGTTTTTGGTACGAGGAGCCCGCTTTAAGTGCATCCACTCCATCCATTGTGTTCCCAAGCCCAAAACAAATCTATCAAGACCAATAACGGACATTTTTCAGCGTGTAATAAAAATCTGGGTAGGTTTCAATGATACTGATATTGTTTTCAACACTATAGCCCACTAGATACCCCGATCAACCTCATTTTCCGGCTCAACACCTAAAATGGGATGGGGAAAAAGATAGACGGCTTGGATTGAATACAAACCTCAAGGTGAGGCCTATTCAAATGGCCCTCTCCAAAACTTTCATTCTATGCATTTTTATTTTTTTTTTCTCTTTTTGCCAGTACACTCACCGGCGGTTCACACTTCACTTAGACGTCCAGCGTCCAGAGACGCTGGACGATTTTGGATACCACATTAAGGTAGGCCCCACCTTCAGATGAGTTATCTAGGTGGGCCACCATGTACATGGATAGTATGGATAAGGCATATATCAGAGTGGGGTCTATCGAAGCGGGCCGCACCTCTACATCATCACACACAAAAACAATGGAAGAAAGAGAGGGAGAGAGAGAGAGAGAGGGACACGCGTGTGATGGAGGGACCCCGATACTATGGGCCCTACGTTTCAACCATCCAATCATACATCAATAGGTCCCATTACATATGGGCCATCCAAATAAAAGATCAACGGTGGAGATCCCACTCCACTAAAAATGGACGGTCTAGATGACCTCTTTGATACAAGGAAAGTAAACATCATGATGGGGTCCATGGAGAATGGCCCCATCATGGAATGATTAATGTTCAAGATGGGTCATTGGCCACATCTTAGGGTCCTAAGTGAGATCCACACCATTGATCGGTGGGCCTCACTTGGCCCATCATAGAAATATGAAAATCTAGCTTATGGAAACACCCACCACTTGATCTTCTCGGTCCGTCGGGATGCCGGTCTCCTAGAGCTTCACTTTGATGGTGGAGATGAGAGATGGATGGCTAGGATTAGAGTTTTTGGGATGGGAAGTGGGCCACCAAAATCACTTCTCTCTCATGGAAGAGAGCTTGGATGTGGGAGTGCTTCTTGGTTGCTTGGGGTTTGTTGAGAAATGAGAGAGAGAGGTGTGATGTAAGGAAAGATGGAGTGATGTGAAGTGAGTGATGGGTGAGGTGAGTGATGGGTGAAGTGAGAGGTTAGTTGACTTTGGTGATTGCTTGACTTATGGAGAAAGAAAGCATGGGTGCTTGTCTTGACATGAGAGGTGATTGATGGGATTGATTGATATGATTGATTTGATACTTTATAGAGATTCTCTTGAAAATATAAATGCACGGCGTTTTCTCGAAATAAACGCTGACCCACATCTCTTAGTCAGGGTATCGGATCGGTGCGTGAGTCGCGGCGTTGGAACCGCGGCGACGGTGCAGTCGTAATGATACAAGTCTTAGGTTAAGTCGACTCAAATGTATAGGATACGACTTAGGTCGTGCGCAACGTCGACCAAAGGTCACGGACTGCCAGAATTTGACGAGAATGATCACGGGAAGTAACGGAACAGTACAGATTGGGATACGGGTCTTACAGGACCAAACAACCTATTCAGGTTGGGCCAAACCAGAAATCCAGCTTGTTTCAAAATCATCAGGCCGAGCCTGAGCTGTATGCTAGCCCAGTTTGATTTGGCTCGAATCTTAGCTCGGTTTGGCCTAATTCGAAAGAGTATAAATGTAGTATAAAAAAACAATAAATAAATAAATAAAACTTGTTGGGGAAAAATATGACAAGTCCGAGAGGTCGGTTGTAAGATGAATTAGTTTTGCTTACATAACCCGAGAGGCAACTGTGAAAGTCGACCAGATATAAAGCCTGAAGGAGAGACTTAGCTCGGATCTATAGAATATTAATCCCGACCGAAAGTAAAAGAGTCAAGAGCCACAGGAGAAATTTGTAAAACGTGAAGTTGACTCGGGAAAAGAGACAGTTATGTCTGAAAGGACAGATTAAAGACCCTATAGCTGAAAGCCACCTGACCGAATATAAAACTAACCCATATGAGGTTGGTTGTAAGTTGGCTATCGGATTAAGAAAGGGTATTGGTATTAAATCGATTCTGTTTCAAGCGATAGTAGGCAAACAGCCCATCTTTGTAAGCCAATCGAGACTGCATAGTCCATTGAGGCCGAGCCAAACAAATGAGAGACGGTGTAATCTTAAACACTAATCCGAGACTTTTGTAAAAAGATACCCGACCCCGAAAATCTCAGAATCGAGAAGTATTTATAAACAAACGACAACTAAATCGAATCTCCTAAAAATCAGGAGAGAATCCCCTCACATCAGGACCTCTTATTCCTATAAAAAAAGAGGGCTCCTCAAGAATGAAGGTACGCAAGAAAAATCCTAAGAAACTCATCTTCTTAGATCTCTACTGACTTAACCATCGGAGGTGCCCCGGCCCTAGTAAGGGTCACTTTCACTCTCTCATTGGGGTGCAGGCAGAAGTGCAGAAAGAGGCTGATCCAGTTTTTCGCATCAATAAAACTTAACTTCTAAGTTTGAATATTTGAATGTTTGTATAGAATATTGCTTTAACTTTTGTTTAATTTATCATACATAGATTCTAATTTCATAAGCTTTGAATTTTATTATTCATTTATTTTCTACTTTACTTCCTTTGTCTATAATTACCAAACCAAACAAATTAAACTCCATCCAACTCAAAAAAAATAGAACTCGAATCAACTCCAACTTTACTTGAAACTGGCTAGAACTTAAATCAGTTCGAAGTTAGCTCAAGTTCGGCTCAATTCGATTACGGAACCAGGTCCGCTTGATGATCAAGTTGAGCCAAATTCGAGCCAGACCCCTTGGTTGAACAAGCCAATTGTTTTTATTTTTTTTCTCCTTAAGAGGTGCGCTCATCCGGTACTACATCAAGCTGAGCCAAATTCGAGCCAGACCCCTTGGTTGAACAAGCCAATTGTTTTTATTTTTTTTCTCCTTAAGAGGTGCGCTCATCCGGTACTACTGGGCTGCCGTGGCCCCCAAGTTGACTGTGCATCAGATCCACACCTTTATCCTGTTCTCTTTCCGCATTCTCACTGCAGAAACTTTTTTATTTTTAAAGTAATTTTGGAGGGCCACAACGCAGCCAGCAATATAAAATCATGCCTAAGAGCTCTAAATTCGCATTGTGTGGGCCACCTAGGTAATGGAATAGTTGATTTATAGTGTATCTCTTCATCCTAGTGTGGCTCATCTGATGAAAAAAAAAAAAAAAAGTGGGCTCCACGGGCATTGGGGAAGGTTGTATAGGTTGGTGTTCCCTCGAAACTGTTCCCTGTGCTGTGGCCCATCTGAATTTCCATTCAAGATGATTTTTGGTCCCATGGCCTAACAGACAAGGACACATCTAATGGATGGGATAGATCTGATGCAAAGTTGAGTGCGCGACACAGAAGCACGGTATCCCTTCAAGCTTTTAGTCCCATTACCCTTTTAAGAACGAAATTGAAATAACCATGTCTTGTTTGGGTAGTCAAATCCTAGCTGTTGACTCTTTTGAGGGTTCGTTTGGATCAACGCTCTAAAATATGGGCTGGACCGCACAGTCAGACCAGTGCGGACCAGAGTCATCCATTATCATGGTCCGGGTCCCCCATAAAACACCTTTTAAGCCTGAACAGCCTGTGTCGTCCCGGTTTTCCAGTCAGCAGCTAAACTCGTGCCATTTTGAGCAGCTAGCCCAGGCCACGATGTCTTCTTCCCCTGCCATTTTGAGCAGCTGGCCCACCTATCGGATGTTGCACACATGTGCCATAGCAGCTCATATGCCCATGTCTAGAGGGGCAATGCACAAAAAAAAAGAGATGGACATACCTCACACAAGGTGCTACATCATATTTCTTTCTTGTTATTATGTGTTCTACTCTTTCTGCTCTTTCAGAATCTGTGACAGCCATCCAATGCCACTGTACTCTGGTATTGTCAAAAGTGACTAAAAGATCGGAGTTATTTGATACTTTCAGTGTAATGGTTAATATGCAAACACTCAGTCGGATTTTATAAACATCTCTCTCTCTCTCTCTCTCTCTCTCTCTCTACTTGAAATATATTGCTTGAGCACTGCAACATTACATTGCAGCTATACTCCGATGGCCTGCGACCCTATGGCTCAGTGGTAGACTCACAAGAGCTTCAACACGAGGTCATAGGTTTGAGCACCCTTGTGGTTTGAGTGGGCGGGTGTGTGTGGGGTATGTGTGAGTGTATGTGAAAAAAAAAACTCCGATGGCCTGAACATTGATGAAGCCAAATCCAACTTGATTTTAGTTGAGAGGAATGGGTTTTAATTATCCCCGACTGATTCTCATTATGGCCGTCAAATGAGCTTCCCACCAACTAATTACGGCTAATATAAAGAGTTAATATTAGTAAAAAAATTGAGAAGGTCTTGAGTCCAACGCAGTTGGATTGTAAGTTACAGTCCACCCACTGGATAACTTCTGAAGTTTCGTGTCTCAGCGACATCCAATGTGTCCAGTAAGTTGGCCTCTTCATGAGAATCACCTTATGCAAAAATCTTCCATATCCACTCATCGAGTGGACCACACATGTAGTTTTCTATTTGTCAATGGCTACACATTGTTTTCATGGTGTGATACACCTGATGAATAGATAGGGCTGATTTTTGCACCAGGTGATCCTCATGTTGGTGCCAACCTATTGGAAGGGTTGCATTTGGAAGTTATCCACTGGGTGGACTGTACATTGTGGTCCAACTGGTAGGACTTGAGACAACCTCCAAAAAATGGGTCTTGATTACAATAGTTCCCACAAAAAAATAAAAAATGAACAGTGGATTGCAGGACAGCCTACTGAAATTCAGCAATCCTGCCCATACTTATTTTATCGCTCTAATTCTATATTCAAATGGGTGAATAAAAATGTTTTTTTTCACATCAAATTTTTGCTCTAGAAGCCTTCAAAATACAGATTCCTCTTTCCTATGTGACTCCTTAGTAAAACAGGAAACTAACAGACTAGGGTTTACCCATCCATCAAACTCTCCAAGTAAATACTCTACATAAACTATCTACTGCAACTGATAGTAGCTGTGTGTATAGAGATGCACAAAGATTGAACCTGAGTTTCTATGGTCCATTGATGACGACAGAAAGCTGTTAATGCCTGACCGAGCCACACCGTGTTCATCTCTTTGTTGGCTTGCATCCACCTATGTCATCTATTTTCTTCACCCAGATTAATGCTTTTGACCTTTGTGAGTGAAAGATGAGAGCCATGAGAAGCTGGAATCACTTCCTTTCAGACAACAGACACCAGTTGCTTTTCCAAAGCCTCATACACAAGAATCTGCCAAAAGGAATAGTCGGTTTCACCATGAAGGGAAATAGAATTTGGGAGCTGAAGGGAGGGGTATTTGAGCAACCCATCTGATTAACTGGAGACATGGTCTAAGATGAAAAGTTGGCCTGAAAAGAACACGTGAATTTATCAAATGAATCTCTCCTTTTAAACATTCAACGATCATATGTTGTATTTGATAGAGGGGAACAAATCCCAGAACAATCTAAGTCAAGCGATAGTCAAATGGGGAAAATAAACAACTAATAACAGGAGATATTATATGATGGATGCTTTTGGATATGAGATGACCCAAAGACCATCTCCAACAATTTCAACATTAGCAACCATCTAACAATGCACAGTTGAATTTTCCAAATGTATGCAAAATAGAAGCTAAATGTACCTTAGCAATGAAAAACACCATACCAATAACGCATTGGGGTTGCATCGAATGAATCCAAACAGCATGGGGTTTCTCGGATTCCTTTTCTGGAGTGACGTTTCACTTTCTGAGCAGTATTTCCCAATTAGTTGCTACATATTCATAGAAATTAGCTCTTCATCTTTGCATTTTCTAATACCAATCTTCATTACTGTATCCAATGAAGAAGGTAAAACATCACAGCAGTGCCGTCTTGGAGCCTGCAACTGGAAGAAAAAAGAAATAATATGAGAATGCTCTTTTGCATTCCGTGGAAATAGTTCATGGAAACTCAAGAAATAATGCAAAACCAATACTTGAGAAAATTTAGGAACATGGAATGAGATCAATACAAACACCATATACTAAAAGTGGTACCTGTCTAGCATCAAGAACAAGCTTCTGAGAAAAAACTTCAATGTGTTCTGCTGAAACCTTGCTCAGCTGGCAATTTCCCTCAACATGTCTCTTGTAGTTGCTTCGAATCCCATCTTTATCAGAAAACATGCTTTCTAGAAAGTATCTCGCAGGTCTCCTACATGGGTCTCTGGGAAATTCCCTTGTATTAAACATATACTGACTTGAAGAAATATTTCGACTTCTCTTCCACGGCATGAATGTCTGCTGCAAAGAAAGAAGGTCCGGAAGAAGCTGATTGCCTTCATACACCTGAACAGCATAACCCCATGAAATCGAAATTGTCCATGAATTCAAATGGTCATAACAAACAGTTTGCTGCAAAATCCTGCCTGGATCAACTTTTACTGCTTCAAATAGATGTTCCAGAGCCTGTACACGGGTCATGTTGGGAAAGATCGGTTCCACATAGTCTAAATGATGTAGAGATACCAAAGGTGTTAATGGATGAGTGGACAACATTCCAAACAAGTCTCCACGGATATCAACCTGATAAATGAAGCAAAAAAAGCTCAGCGTCCAAGTAAAATAGCCGAAGTTGTAAGAGCAAGGTGCTTTCAAAATTCGAAATTTGCAGTATGATTAAGAAAAACCGGCATGGGTGAATGGAGAAACACAACAAGGTATAGAAACCCAATGAGTCGGCTCAAAACACAGGGCCCATTCAGCTCAACTCGGGTCAAGACTCCAATAATATTCTCTTTGAAACTAGATTTTCAATTCACTCTGCTCAACTAGATTTTCAATTCACTCTGCTCAACACTTAGCAAGGCCTGGTCAGCAACCCAGACATGGCCTCATTCGAAAGATACAAAAGACTGGATCAAGTCCGCTCCACTAGAAACTAATTCTAGCAGAGTTGACTCTCAAGCTCTCCAGGGCATTACTTCATCAATCTAGATAAGCTGCTGATAGAGCCCCACCTCACATTGCCAATGGCCCCAAAAATAGCTCTGATCAGAATCCTAATTCCTAACCATCTAATCAAGACAATGCAAATTAAAGGCCAAGAAAGTTATCAAGATCCACATTCAATAGCCAAAGTCCATTCATCAGTCAACCAAAACCAACCCATTGATGGAATAGCTACTAGGGTCTTCCAATTGGAGCAAATTTTGGTCATTGGTAGATGATGGTCCAATGTGGGGCCCACTAGGAAAACAATCCAGATCGATCATCAAAGCATCTACTGTCCAAAACATAAAATTTAAAACAGATATTGTGATGCCTAGAAGCTGTTTTGAATCAATCCATTAAAAATAAAGAATTTGCCACTTGTCAAAAATTACTAATTATCAAAACTGCAGAAATTACTCAAAATACAGTAAAAAGAGGTTGAATGATTCTGTGCAACAAATCTCCTTGAGAAAATGGTAGAGCCCTTTTGTGATTGAGGCATTTCTGCAGGCACAATACCGGCAGTTCCTCAGGTGGGACCCACCAAGGAACAGCCAAAGCCCAAAAACCGCTTGATCTTAATCATATGACAAGAATACTTTTTCCCCTTGAATGTAAATGGTTCCCATTAACAATAATAATAATAAAAATAAACCCCAATTAATCAATTGCCATGATCGAGCGATCGTTAACCATCCAAAAGCAATAAATGCGATCCCAAATTAGATTGCCGTATGTTCTTAACCGTCCATTTAACACCACCAATAAGGCAATTGGGAACATTCAATTAGAGCAGTGTTTGCGCTACAATCAATTCAATGGGGATTGCATCCACCTAGTGCCTCCGGGTGAACCTAATAATCACAAGCTTCTGCACAAAAGCTCAACTGAACAACTGCTGATACTACAATTCCAAAACAGATAAACAAAAGAAAATTAAATTAAAGTACCTGATGAAACCCTAACTCCCTGGTCAATCCCACCCCAAGCTCTGCCAAACACGCAAAGATCCTCGCATCGCTTCCATAAACATGTGAATACCGAACCAGACACGAATCAAGAACCCTCGCTAAAACCCTTGCCAGTGGATAACTCACCGCAATCCCTCCGCCACCAAATGCCATCCCGAATGAATTCTTCAAATTCTGCTCAAGACCCTCCGAATTCCCCCCGACGTAATACCAACCCTCCCAATCATACTTCCCCAGCGTCACCGCAAGATTCTCCGGAAAGAACACCGTATCGTCGTCACCGAGCACGATCCACCGCACATCCGGCAGATCGAGGGCCACGATCTCCGACACGATCCGGGCAACCCTAATCGCGGACCGGAGGCCGCGGGGGAAGGTGTACGGAAAACGGGAAGTATCTTCTGAGATACGAATGGGAGGGAGAGTGCTGTCATTATAACTATTGTCAGGGGTAGTTTTGGAACTGGCGTTGTAGGGATTCGTATTTGGCGGGATACGGTCGAGGAATACGCATGCGCGGATGGATTGGGGGTTGTACCAGAGTCGTACGTAGTGGGACCGGGTGGGCCAGGATTTAGCGGAGGAGGCGATGCCAAAGATGATGTGATGGAGGGTAGTAGGGGTAGATGTATTTTGGAGGGTATACGGTGGGATACGGTGTGTATGAAGGAGCGTAGAGAAACTGTATGGAGAGAGGAAGAGATAAAGGAGGCAGATGGAACAGGAGAGGAAGAGGAAAGACGGAGTTATGAGGGTTTTGCAGGGGTGGATTGGAGAAAATGGCATTTTTCGGGGTGGAAGATTGGAAGGAGAAGAGGGTAAAATGGGAAAAGAATTTGAGAAGGGTAAAGAAAGAAACGGGAGATATCACATGCAGCGGCTGTATAAGAACTTTCAAGTACATCCGTTCTTTTGTATCATTTTGTCGAGTTTATAGAATAAAAGTCCCGTGGAAATGATGGTCCACATCACCATTATTATCCCTTGGGACAAAACTTGGCGTGATTCAAGAAAAACTCTGTGGGCCCCACCATGATGTATGTGTTTTATCCAAGCCGTTCATCCATTTATTTCCGTTCATTTTAAAACATGAACGGTAAAACTAAATAGATCCAAATCACATGTGGACCACACCATAAGAAATAGTGGTGTTTGAATGCTCATCGTTAAAAACTTCCTAAGACCCACTGTAATATTTATTTTCCATCCAACTTATTCATTAGCTTACATCGACATCGATGAAGGAAAAACACCCATATCAGATTGATACAACACTTTTGAAGTCCGCAAGAAAATTCTAACGGTGGGCATGCAATCACCACTGTTTTCTGTTGTGTGGTCCACTCGAAATTTGAATCTACTCTTCCTTTTTTTTATTCATGCGTGAGATAATCTTTCAAACTGAATGGGCAGAGTGGATAGAACACATACAACATAGTCAGACCCACAGATTTTCTAACCGCACGAATGAGCCCATTAGAGGCGGGTCACACTGTCAAAATCAGTTGACAGCCGATGGTGTTACAGTGTACTGGTAAGCAAGCAGATCAACAGGATTTTCACACGAGACGATCAAAATGGTGTGTCCCACCTTTTGATAGGATGATCTTAACCGTTATTTATTATCTTCAGATGGACGGCTAGGAAGGATAACTAAAAAGTAAAAAAGGTCCGCGATCGAAAATGTCTTCGATACGGGAATCTTTGGGGCATGTGCTACCGACCGAATTTTAGGAGAAATCGAAGGGATGTGACTTCGGCCGAACATTTGGAGAATTTTTGGGGCCTCCCCCAACGGAGTGGAATCGGTGAGGCCGTGGTGACGTGGCCTTACATCACCTTCGTCAATCTGCTTTATTAGATCATTTTAGGTGATGATTCCAAAAACGAATTAGATCCAAATATCAGCTGGACCACACGACTGGAAACAGTAGTGATTTACAATTAAAAACTTCTTGTTAGCCCATGTCCTTATAACTATATAAACCGGTTGGATGGCAAATAAACATTCGGGGGGCTGCCTAAAAATTTTTAACGGTGACTATTCAATCACCACGGTTTACTTTGGTGGGTCCACCTAAGATTTGGATCAACTTTATTTTTTTTTTAATTATGAATTAAAATGATCTGTCAAAATGGTTGGATGGTGTAGATTCAAGGCATATACATCATGGTAGGCCTTACAGTAGGATCTACCAAAGTCAGGCCTCTGAAGGCACCCGCGGACATGAGGTTATAGGGAGCCCCTTGAAAAAAAAAAAAAAAAACCCAAACTCTGTGGGTTCCATCGTGACGTGCGTAACATCATTCCACTCCGTCCATTGTCTGCTGCAGCTAACGTTAGAATGTGGTTACCAGAAGCAAGGATGGGAAAGCCCACCATTGAAACCTTTCGAGGCCCACCTTATGTTTATATGACATCCAACCTGTTCATGAGGTGGTTCCACCCCGATCAGTCAGCCTCACTCGTAACTGCATGGATTCCAATCAGGCAACTCACTAGGTGGGCCCTGAATATTGGTGAGTGTGCATATGCACCGTTAGATGGTTTTTCTTAGCCGACTATCTACTTTGATGGGGATTTTCTCCTCATTAGTGGAATCGATGAAATCGAATGGGTTTCGATATCATCAAAAATTGCAGAATTTTTCAATCCTGGTCGTTGGACTGTTTTTTGTCCTATCGATATAATCAAGTGACCTGTCGATCATATCGAGGATGTTATCGAGGATGTATCGAGAGTGTCTCGATGACATCGATAATTGATGAAATTTTACCCCTGGTTGCTGGACAGTTTTGGTCCTGTCTCGATATGATCGAGCGACTTTCAGATGGCATCGACGCTGTTATCGAGAGACCGTCGATATGATCGAAGATTTCCACAGGTGCGATTGCGGAAGCGCATATTTTGCTGATTTTGTTTCTTATTTGGGTTCTACCTCTTTCTATTCTTATATAAAGGGGTGTATCTAGGATTGGGGTGTATTCCAGGGTATTCTATTGTTTCCTAAAGCTTTGCAAGGATTTGCTAAAGGGCTTAGGGTTGTGTGAGAGAGAGAAAGAGAGAGAGAGATAAAGCTTGTGGAAGGGAGGTTATGCTCGTAGAGGTGATCTACCATATCTCAGCACTTTCACGTCCTCTTAATCGGTGAGATCTCTCCGTCTTCTTTGTTTCTCTTACTGTTTATCCGCTCCTGCGTGAGTGAAAAAGGTTTGATTCAAGCGGTGTGCCCTTGTGATCGGTTGTAACGTTCTGCTTTATAGTAGATTGTTGATCTAGACGAGGTCCCGTGGTTTTTACCTCTTTGAGAGTTTTCCACGTAAAAATCCCTAGTGTTGTGTGATTGGTGCTTTGATTTACTTCATTGCTATTATTATCCCATAATTCTAGTTTGTTCTAGAGAGCTAAATCCTAAGGTTTTGTGCAAGGCCCCCAACAAAGTAGTATCAGAGCTAAGTTCATTAAACGGGTAGGATCGATTTGGAATTATGGAAGGTGGCTCATCAAGGATGATCAGCCTCAATGGTTCTAACTGGACCATATGGAAGGCTAAGATGGAAGACTTGCTTTATTGCAAGGACTTATATTCTCCAATTTTAGGCATATCAGCAAAATCCAAGGATATGACTGATGATGATTGGAAGAAGTTGGACTGGAAGATGATGGAGTTTATTAGACAATGGCTGGATGATTCTATGTTCCACCATGTGTCTATGGAAACCTCAGCCGCTAGCCTATGGCTGAAACTACAAGGGCTGTATGAGAGAAAGACAGTCGGTAATAAAATTTTTCTGATAAGGCGACTTGTGAATCTCAAGTTCAAGGATGGTGGTTTTGTGGCCGAGCACATAAATGAGGTCAACAATATAGTGAACCAGCTCTCCGCTATGAAGATGGTCCTAGATGATGAATTGCAGGCTTTACTATTTCTTAGTTCATTGCCTGACAGTTGGGAGACATTGATGGTGTCTCTAAGTAACTCTGCGCCAAACGGAAAGATATCCATGGAACAGGTTACTAACTGTCTCTTCAATGAAGAGATAAGGAGAAAGTCTCAGGGGTCTACTCATCAAGAGGCCCTTGTGACACAGGAACGGGAGAGACGAAAGAACAGGAAGGGCGGGAAGGCCCGAGATAAATTAAGAGGCAAGTCGAGTAATAGAAAGGATGGGGCATTGTATTTTGTTACTTTTATAGATGATGCATTTAGGAGGGTTTGGGTTTATGCTTTGAAATCCAAGGAAGAGGTCTTTGGTGTGTTTAAATTATTTCATGCTATGGTCGAGAGAGAGATAGGTAGATCATTGAAGTGCATCCGCACTGATAATGATGGTGAATACATCGGCGACTTTCATGAGTACTACAAGTCCTTGGGTATATGACATGAACAGACGGTTCTCAAGACCCCCCAGCATAATGGTGTAGCTGAGCGAATGAATCGCACCATTGTTGGGAGAATCGAATGCATGATATCCCATGTGAAATTGCCCAAGACGTTCTGGGGAGAAGCAATGCTCATGGCAGTGTATCTGATAAACAGGTCTCCATCAGCCCCATTGAATGGAGAAGTACCTAAGAAAGTGTGGATTGGACAGGATCCATCGTACAGTCATCTCAGGGTGTTTGGATGCAGGGCATCCGTTCACGTACCGAAGGACGAGAGGTCCAAGCTCTATATGAAGATCAGGCAGTGTGTGTTCTTGGCGTACGGTGATGAAGAGTTCGGTTAAAGATTGTGGGATCCGACCGAGTGGAAGCTCGTCAGGAGCAGAAATGTGGTTTTCTTTGAAGATCAGTATATAGAAGACATTGGTAAGTCAGAGAAAAATCAGTCTAGTTCAGGTGAGCTAGAGGACATGGATCCGGTTATTCCTCCCATGATGCCTGATGACGCGGGAGTACAACAAGGTACAGAGGACGAGGGAGTTCCTACAGAAGATGGACCGGGGGAGCAGTCCCCACTTGATCCACCGTTGAGCCACAGGTGAGGAGGTCATCTAGGGACAGACAGCCATTCAAGAGGTACTCGCCGCATGAGTACATTATGCTGACTGATGGGGGAGAACCAGAAGACTATTCTGAAGCCCTAGCCAATGAGCATAAGGAGGAGTGGTTGAAAGCTATGCATGAGGAGTGGTTAAAAACTATGGAAGAGGAGATGGAATCCTTATATAAGAATCACACCTATGACATGGTGAAACTGCCTAAGGGCAAGAAAGCTTTGAGCAACAAGTGGGTGTTCAGAAAGAAGGTTGAGCAGAAGAATTCACAGACGAGGTTCAAAGCTAGGCTTGTGGTGAAAGGGTTTGGTCAGAGGAAAGGCATAGACTTCGAGGAGATATTTTCACCAGTGGTGAAGATGACATCCATACGGGTGTTGCTTGGGTTGGCGGCTAGCATGGATCTGGAGATAGAGAAGTTAGACATTAAAACTGTCTTTCTCCATGGTGACCTGAAAGAAAAGATCTACATGCACCAATCAGAAGAGTTCGAAGTCAAGGACAATGAGCATATGGTGTGTAAGCTGAGGAATAGTTTGTATGGGCTGAAACAAGCTTCACGACAATGGTACAAGAAGTTCGACTAGTTCATGTTACAGCATGGGTATGACAGAACGAAGTCGGATCACTGTGTGTTCACGCGCAAGTTCTCAGATGGTTTTTTCTTAGTTCTGCTGTTATACGTTGATGACATGCTCATCATGAAAAAAGACATCAAGAAGATCGACAGGCTGAAACAAGAGTTGGAAAAGTCTTTTGCGATGAAAGACTTGAGTCCGGCTAAACAGACCCTAGGAATGAAGATAACCCGTGATAGAAGCAGCAGAAAGCTTTGGCTGTCACAAGAGCGGTATATTTAAAAAGTCCTAGAGCGGTTCAATATGAATGCAGCGAAGCCGGTCAGTACTCCACTGGATGGCCACTTCAGATTGAGCGACAGGCAGTGTCCCAAGACGAAGGCAGAGGTGGAAGAGATGCAGAAGATACCCTACGCGTCAGTTGTAGGAAGTTTGATGTATGTTATGGTGTGTACACGCCCAGACATAGCATATGCGGTTGGTGTTGTCAGCTGGTATCTTACCAATCCTGGCAAGGAGCATTGGGTAGCGGTGAAGTGGATACTACGGTATCTAAGAGGCTCATCCAGGGTGAGCCTATGATATGGTGAGGAAAAACCTGTGTTAGAGGGCTACACAGATGCAGATATGGCAGGTGACATAGACTCCAGGAAGTCTACATCGGAGTTCATGTTCACGTTTGCAGGGGGAGCGGTTTCTTGGCAGAGCAAGCTACAGAAGGTCGTAGCATTGTCGACGACAAAGGCCGAGTACATTGCAATCACTGAGGCATGTAAAGAGATGCTTTGGATGAAAAGGTTCCTACAGGAACTTAGCCTGAAGCAAGAGCAGCACGTGGTCTATTGCGATAGCCAAAGTGTTATACAATTGAGCAAGAATCCAAGTCAGCACTCCAAGTCGAAGCACATAGAGGTTCGGAATCACTGGATTAGGGATACTTTGGAATAGAAGGTGTTACAGCTTGAGAAGGTCCACACGGACGATAATGGGTCAGACATGATGACCAAGGCTTTGCTCAAGGGAAAGTTTGAGGTTTGTAGAAACCGGGCTAGCTTAAAGAAGGTGGATTCCTCCTGAGTCGAAAAGGGGAAGATTTGATGGAGATTTTCTCCTCATTGGTGGAATCAATGAAATCGAATGGGCTTCGATATCATCGATAATTGCAGGATTTTTCAATCCTGGTCGCTGGACTGTTTTTTGTCCTGTCGATATGATCGAGTGACCTACCGATCATATCGAGGATGTTATCGAGGATGTATCGAGAGTGTCTCGATGGCATCGATAATTAATGGAATTTACCCCTGGTTGCTGGACAGTTTTGGTCCTGTCTCGATATGATCGAGCGACTTTCAGATGGCATCGACGCTGTTATCGAGAGACCGTCGATATGATCGAAGATTTCCGCAGATGCGATTGCGGAAATGCAGATTTTACGGATTTTATTTCCTATTTGGATTCTACCTCTTTTTATTCTTATATAAAGGGGTGTATTCGGGATTGGGGTGTATTCCATATTCTAGGGTTTCCTAAAGCTTTGCAAGGATTTGCTAAAGGGCTTAGGGTTGTGAGAGAGAGAGAAAGAGAGAGAGGAAGCTTGTGAAAGAGAGGTTATGCTCGTAGAGGTGATCTACCATATCTCAACACTTTTGTGTCCTCGTAATCGGTGAAATCTTTTCGTCTTCTTTGTTTCTTTTACTGTTTATCCGCTCCTGCGTGAGTGAAGAAGGTTTGATCCAAGCGGTGTGCCCTTGTGATTGGTTGTAACGTTCTGCTTTATAGTGGATTGTTGATCTGGAAGAGGTCCTATGATTTTTACCTATTTGAGGATTTTCCACATAAAAATCCCTGGTGTTGTGTGATTGGTGCTTTGATTTACTTCATTGCTATTATTATCCTATAATTCTAGTTTGTTCTGGAGGGCTAAATCCTAAGGTTTTGTGCAAGGCCCCCAATATACTTTTCATCGCTGAGACCCGATGCGTGTGTGGTGTGGGCACGTGGGTGCATGTAAAAAAAAAAATAATAATAATAATAAGTAGTCCACGGAAGATTTGACTGGTCAATTATTTATTATTTGTGCATATTAACATTTGGATCCTTACTCTTGCTCAGGGTAGTAGACTCTTAGGAGTTTCCACACTTGGTCAAGGGTTCGAGTATCCATAGGTGGTGGAATTTCCACTAATGTTGAGTGTGTGGGGGAGTGTGTGTGTAAAAGGAAAAAAAAAAAAAAAAAAAAGACAGTTCGATCGGTATCCCTGCTACCTCCACTTGTTCCATACGGAATATCAAATTCACCCTTCAATCAAATGTTGGTTTTATTCTATATGATCAATCAAAATATGTGTTTTGTTTCTAATTGCATACGAAAGTGTATAAATTTTCTTTTAATCTCGATTAGCGAGTAAAATGGGTTTTCAAGTCTAGAATGTTGCGAGATGTCTTAAATCTGAGTCCTTTCACAACTGGGATGCGAAAGGGTCCTTTCGCAACTGGGATGCGAAAGGAAAGTTTCCTAAACTATAAATAGGTGTTCCTAAGGCTTTTCTAATGTATGGGAAAGCTTTCTAAAGGCGTTCTAGGGAAATTAAAGGGTGTAGCAAGGGTGAGATTCGAGGTTGTTTGAATCGGATAAGTCCATTCTCTTTGTAATTTCTGTTTTCATAGTGGAGATTTGTCGCTTAATGCCGTGGTTTTTTTCCGCAAGGGTTTTCCACGTTAAATTTGGGTGTTCTCTGTGTTCTCTTGTGTGCTTGGTACCATTGGATTGCTATCCTAGATCTAGATCTGTGTGATTCCGTAGGTCAAAATTTCCAACAAGTGGTATCAAAGAGATCGTTGGGGCACAGATCTGAATCTGAGGGATTAGTAATAATGGCGATTGCCAGGTATGAGTTTGAGAAGTACTCGGAGAAAAATAATTTTGAGTTATGGAAGGTTAAGATGATTAGCTTGTTAACTAAGGAAAGCGAAGATGGTGCTCTTGAGGAGTGGAAGTCTACTATGAATGATGCTGATTGGAATGCTTTTGATAAGAAAGCTTTATCATCGATCCGTTTATGTCTTACGGATGAGGTTCTCTACAATGTCATGAGGGAGAAAACTGCACTTGGTTTGTGGACGAAGTTAGAGGATGTCTATGCGAAGAAATCCTCGAAAAATTTCCTACACTTGAAGCGGCAGTGGTATAACTTCAAGATGGCAGAGGGTGGAGATTTGGAGATTCACATCAGCAACTTTAATAAATTGATTTGCAAATTGCTGGATATGGAGGAAGTGATGAAAGATGAAGAATAAGCATATATGTTGTTGAATTCTCTCCCGGCGTCCTATGAGGCATTCAAAGACACTATGTGCAGCATGAATAAAACCCTGAGTGTCGACACAGTTATCTCAGCCCTTCAAGGGAAAGCTATGAGATAACTGAACAGCGACATGGGGACATCTTCTGATGCACTGTTTACAATGGGTAGAAATTTTGGACAAAGTACAGGTTCTTCTGGTTCTAGATCCAAATCTAGGGGCAAGGGCAAAGGAAAGGTAAAGTGCTGGAATTGTGGGAAGGAATGACATGTGAAGAGGGATTGTGAAAATCCTAAATCGAAGAGGAAAGATTCTGAGGCTTCATGCAGGGAGGCTAATGTTGCCACATCAGATAGATCGAGTAGATGTGATGGTGATATTTTATTTGTGTTTTCGCTCAGACGGTCATACGATGATCGTAAGGATGAGTGGATGCTAGACATAGGGGCATCTTTTCACATGACTCCTCATCGGATTTGGTTCACAAGCTACAGGGAGTGCGATGGTGGACAGGTATTTATGGGCAATGATATTACCTGTAATGTTGTGGCTGTTAGTTCTGTGTGCATCAGGATGTTTGATGGGGTGGAGCGTACCTTGACAGATGTAATGCACATTCCTGATTTGAAGCAGAATTTGATTTCTCTTGGTGTGCTTGATGTAAAAGGATGTAAGTATACAAGTATTGATGGTGCTCTTAAAGTATCCAAGGGGGCACGGGTAATCATGAAAGCGCAACGACTTGGTAACTTGTACAAGTTGATCGGGAGCACTTTAAAAGGTGGAGCTACAGTGGATGTAGCGAATTTCACCTCTGCACATGTGTGACATGTTGGGCATGGCCACATGAGCGGGCAGGGTAGGAAGGCTGAGACACACGGACAAGGATACAGAGAAGGTGGAGCAGCCACCTGTGAGAAGAAACACATGACATGATCGCGGGATATTGGCGAGGTACATGGACCACTCCAATATCGTAGGAGTATTCATCTTCTATTCAGATGGCTCTAAGTGAGCCAAGTGCTGAAAAGTGAAAGGTGACTGTACGCGATGTGATGGATTCGTTGTACCAGACCAACATATGGGAGCAGATGGAGCTTCAAGTGGGCCGAAAAGCAGTTGGATGCAGGTAGATCTTCAGGAGGATACAGCATAGATACAGAGCGAGGTTGGTGGCGATGGATTATGCTCAGGGAGAAGGGATCGACTTCTCAGAGATATTCACGCCGACGGTATAACAGATATTGTTAGATCCATGATTGGCGTTGGTTGGCTAATGTGATCTTGAGCTAGAAGGATGGATGTGGAGCTTGCACTTCTGTAAGGAAAAGTGAAGAGCAGATCTACATGAAGCAACCAGGGCGGTTCGAAGTGAAAGGGACTGAGAAAAAACTTTGCAGGAGGTCGTTGTTCGGCCTGTCGCCTAGGCAGTAGTTTGATTCCTTCATGGTGGGTCAGGTATTGTATGTTGATGACATGTGGATTGCCAATTGTGACATGTCTGAAATCAATGTACCGAAGACTCAGTGAAGGATCGGGGGATTTGCAAAGATGGTTCTTGGCATTGAGACTAAAGGAGAAGTAGGCTTTGGTAATCACAGGAGGAATACCTTGTGTGTAGGTATTAATCAAGGATGTGATGGGCCAGGTAAAGCCGGAGAGCGTTCCCTATACATCTCTCCTCAAGTTTTCCTCGGGACATGTCCCAAAACAGATGAGGAAAAGTAGGATATCTCTTGAGCCTTATTCGAATGCTCTGGACAGTGTATGTCATGGTCTGGATTAGACCAATTTATTTCACAGGCTATCAATGTTGTGAGCAAATACCCCGACAAGCAATATTGGATAATGGTGAGATGGTAAGAATACTATGTTTTTTCTTTTTGAGAAGGCAGGAGCAAAGGTGGTTGAGCACATGGATCTTTGTCTGTGAAACTTCTCTGGGCTTGACGATGGCATAAAAGGAAGACGGAGTGTGCAAGAGAAGCTATGATGTGATGTAGAAATAAGAGAAGAAGTCAAGAAGCTACACGGTTGAAGATTAAAGACATGGTGAAGATTGTTGCGAGATGCTGAGTCCTTTCGCAACTGGGATGCGAAAGGGTCCTTTCGCAACTGGGATGTGAAAGGAAAGTTTCTTAAACTATAAATAAGTATTCCTATGGCTTTTCTAATGTATGGGAAAGCTTTCTAAAGGGATCCTAGGGAAATTAAAGGGTGTAGCAAGTGTGAGATTCGAGGTTGTTTGAATCAGGTAAGTCCTTTCTCTTTGTAATTTCTGTTTTCATAGTGGAGATCTGTCGCTTTGTGCCGTGGTTTTTTCCCACAAGGATTTTCCATGTTAAATTTGGGTGTTCTCTGTGTTCTCTTGTGTGCTTGGTGCCATTGAATCGCTATCCTAGATCTAGATCTGTGTGATTCCGCAGGTCAAAATCTCCAACATAGAACAGGTGATCCTTGGAGTCCCTAGCAATGGCGGCATCACTGCAAGCAGCTATTTGTCGTGCTTAATGGTGGCTATTGCGAAGGTGTGGCATATCATAGAGAGAAAGAGGGGGGAAAAGAGAAGAAGAAGATCACCATCTTCCTTAGGTGATTAAAACCTTAAATCCATAAAAAAATAATATAAAAAAAATTAAATATTTTATTAAATGTGTATATGATTCTCAACATTATTAGAATCAATTTCTAATAATAAAAAATGGAATCTTAAAACTCTAAAAATAAAGAGATAAAATAAAATTTCAAATTATTAAAAATAATAATTTTCTGAAAATCATAGTTTAAATAGGAAGTGTGTGTTTTCTCACGAAACGGATGGACGGATGTTCGGTCGACCCTAGATGGCATGCTACATAAAGATCGTTAGGTTGTGCGTACCATATTGATACTTGGATTAAAATTTATGGTCTATTTACATTTCACACTTCAAACGACAATCTCTCCCTATTTGAAATAAAATTTTTTTAACCCGATGTGTCTAGGAGCCAGTGATGGCATGCCGTACGTTGGACTAGACTCGGATTTGATGTACTACTTGTGCTTCTATTTGGCACTTTTTTGGTCCAACTATGTTAGGAATGTATACGTGTCACATCCTTCGTCAAGTACTCATCTTAATTAAAATCATTATTTTGGGTAGTTTGGGTTTACACACACATATGACATGTTTATGGATGTGTACATACTTCTACTTTCTCCTAATGTAACCTAGCTAGCATAATTATTTCTCTCTTTTTTCATTCATGTCTGCTCTTTATGTTTAGGCAACATTTCTAAAATCCATTTGAAACAAAGTGGTTTGCTAGTTCCAAACATATGTGAAAGCCAGTCTATTCACACATCACATAGGTTCTTCTATTTTCTTAATTAAGTAAAGTTTTAGATTCTCATGTTTCTTAATTATATATAATATAAATTATTTTATACATGAAAAATAATAAAAACTCAATTCTTTATACATGAGAATAAGTGATTGCGACAATTGGGGCATCTAATCACCATTGTTAATCAACATCTTTAATATATATTCAATTGTTAAATCTTGGAAATTAAATCCATCCCATGGTTTTATTTTTTGCAAAGTTGAGTACTTTTTTTCTAACTAATCCATCTCATCTTCAAGATTTTCTATTCATCAACTGAAAATATTAGGATCCACCACCGAATATACTGAAATCTTGATCTGGATTTATATCATGCCTCGAAATTTAAGTATAGATCGTGCACCCTTAAACTTAAGTTTCGAGTTATAACTCATACACTGTGTACTTAACTCATTCTATTATATGATTATTCAGAGGAAAAAATAATATTCATTTTAATTCCTACTAAAATCATTCACACAAAATGATTTATGCACCAATATTCATCCATTATCAACATCCATAAACATTTAATCAATATAAATTATGGATCATTTATCTATTAATATAGCTTATCAATGAATACTTGTTATATACCTAAAAATTTTCAATTAAATAAAATCAATCAAATGCTTAAAATTCTATAACTAACACCATCATTCATTATATATGAATCAGACCATCTTAACAAGTAAAATTCTAATTAAATAATTAAGAACGAACTAAATGTGACCAGTTCCTCTTCTGATAGGTACGACCACATTTCATGTGTGTCATATGTCAGTTCAATTATAAATTCTTGTTCCTACACCAACTCATCAGCTAATTCTCATGTATACAGTTTTTTCATAAATAAAAATATAAGGGCCCGTTTTGGCCGGACAGATCCCCTGGTATTAGGAGGGATGGGATCAATTTTAAGGTAATGATGGTGGTGTCAATGGATTGTCTTAAGATCCATGGTATTGCCTATATTGGGTCTGTTTGGTACGCCCCCCATATCCCGGAATTTTACCTTCCAATCCATTCAACCAAGGGATAGGATCAATTTTAAGGTAATGATGGTGATGTCAGTGGATTGTCTTAAGATCCATGGGATGGCTTATATCCCAGGACAAGTTCACCGGACCTATTTGGCTCGTCATGCCTATCCAAGGATATTGTCGATCCCATCCCTCCTAATACCATGGGATCTGCTTAGCCAAACAGGCCCTAAGCTGGACAGGCTTAGTGAGAAACCCATCATGATTCATTCTTATTTAAATTAATATATAATAGAAACAAAGTATGCACAATGATATGGATGCAAATGATCATGTATGAATGCATCAGATGAATAATCATCCATCTGTTTGAGTTGGAGATCATCAAACTGCATTCACCTATTGGGTAAGCTTTCACCTTCTGGTAGGCTTGAGGATTGCTCGCATCTGGTAACAATTTACAATGATCGATGTTTCTTTCAGGGAGGGCTATCAAAATCAACAATGCAATGTGCTTATACGATGGATGATGTATGAATGCATCATTTTCATAATTTTCATAGATACTTATCTTAATCAATGTATGAATTTAATGTACAATTACCTTAATTCATGTAATTTGATATAGACTAGCATGTGATTTGACGTAACATACATTCATAATAGTTAAATCAATAACATTATAATAAAACCCTCCAATCAGTGCATCAATCAATCAAACCATCACAAATAATTTTTGAATTCCAATGAATCTAAGACATAAATGAGATTACTTACTTGGGTCTAGCAATGAAGAATATATAAGATGATCAGATTGATTTGAATTCAGCATTCTAACAATTATATACACCACATTATTGTTTACTTCAATTTCATCACATAGTGGGGCTCATCTTTGATTAATCATCATAGGTGGCTAATCAAACCCTAAACAATATATATATTCTTAATATGTTCCTGATCGAATATTAATTTAATATTATTGAAGTTTTTCCTTTATTATTATATTAAGGGGTTATTTATGTCTTTGAATCAGATTTAAATCATCCATTGGCTTCCACTTGATTGATTTTAAGAAAAAATCAATGAATTATCCAAATTTAGACCATCTAAGATCCACATTTTTCTAAAGATTATATTAATAATAACCATTTTTACGATCATTATAGCCTACCAGACAATCAGATCCATCAATAACTCTGGATGTCAGGATAGATTTATCTTAAATTGTATATGAATGGTATAGATCATATATGATATGTCCAATCATCCATCTTAGAATCAAATATACAAATTAATGTGTACAATTAGATTTAACTAGTGTGGCTCGTCCGATGGTTGAATCGATCTGAAAGTTAGGACCCTTATATATTTTGGCCTTAAAGATCATATAATCCATATATATTTAACCTGCACAATCAGATGCACACAAATCAATCCATATGACAAGAAACTTTGCATGAAATCTTAGCTTTCCATCATATTTATATCGCATCTACCCATAGATCAATGTGATAAATGTGTGGCCAATCCACATCATTCATTGCATAGATCAGACTAAAATAACCTGAATGCACAAAAAGAAAACTTAAAGACTTACTAGATCTGGGCTATCTAAGCCCCTTCCTCCTTTTCGATCTTTATATATTTTTTTCTTTTTCCATAGGGCTTTCTATGAGAGAAGCTCTCTCCAACCCTTTAAGAAGAGAGGATAGCATCGGATTAGGAAGGATCTTAACCGGGTGAGCTCATCCCAACTTCTTTAAATTTAAATTAATATTTTATTATTATATTTAATTACACAGTATGGATCTCAAGACACCGAATAGATTAGGGATGAATGATCGAAGTTGATGAAGTTTAGGTGATTAAGACATGTTAAATGTATAATTAGATGATTAAGTGCCTTGGTGAGCTTAGATGAAAAGTTAAGATCTACTTTGAACAATCTAGATTTGATGGTGAAAATGATTTTCTAATTATTGAATTAAAAGAGGAATGGTTGGAAATGACACTTGTTAAGTATGTAGTTTAAATTTGATTTGGGAGGATCTCAGAGATTGAGAAGGTTTTCAAAACAGAAGTGAGAAAGAGGTGAAGATGAATTTAGTGTCGTATTTAGGCTTGGTTAATTTATCGCGCCAGTTTTGACCTGGTCCATATTGACGTTTTTGATAAATCCACTTTGATCATCAGTTTTGTCACGTTGTATCTAGCCACAGACCCTAGGATGTAATAAATTCAAATCTTAGGTGTGTTGCACATCACCATGCAATCCCTACAGTTGAAACCCTTCTTATCTTATCATTTTCTTTTCTTTTGTTTTTTTATTTTTATTTATTTATTTATTTATTTTTTGTCTACCACCTTCCTTCACACATGTGAGGGATAGGAACAACAAGTGACTTGTAGGGTGAAATGTCAAGTCATTTCCTACTTCTCTCTCTTTAGATAATATAATATATTATATTATTATATATTAATTTCTATATTCCTTTATTTTTAACAAAAATCATCAATTGCTTGTAACTGACGTTGGAACCATCTATTCATGATGAAATTTCACCATACCCTGCTCTTTTGTGTACCCTATAAACAGACTAAGTTTAGGCCTTGATCTCTCAAGGACGACCAAGATGCCTATTTAATGGCTTACGCTTCTCTATAACTCAAAACAACATGTATCGACATCCTATGTAAAAATTAACTGGTAGTTTTGATATATACACTATGATACCCCTAATAAACGGTTCATTTAAGCATTTGAATGGCCCGAATAGCAGATCAGACTGTCATGGACAATCAATTGATGGTATAAAAGTGAAGTAATTGGATGGTTAGAAAATTAATCATGTTTATGTGTTATTGTACGGTTGATTTCACAAATAGATACATATAAAGTGATTTTTGAATGTAGTCTATGTTAAAAATGTATACCATTAGATTCAAGTGATTGGTTCACGGGTGTAAAATGCTTAGATCTTAGTTTTGACAGTAAGTTCGTATATTTATAAGTGACGAACGAGATAAACAGATTTAAATTTTAATATGATATGTGAATGAGTGGATATGAAGATTTGGTAGTTAATTTACTTTAATCGGGTGGTCCAAATTCAAAGTGGATGATTAAATATCTTTATCTGATGGTGCTAGGTTATATCAACGGTTAGTTTGGTGAATGGGTAAGAATACTAAGGTATTTGATGGTCCGTTATATTAATCAACGATTGACTAGCTTAATCTATGGATGGAAAATACTTACTAAAGTATGAGATTCAAGCTAAACTACAGATAAATGGTTAAAATTAACGGATGTACAAGTATATAGTTAAACAAGTGTAATCGTACATACTTACAAACGGGTAAATTCTTACCCAAAATTTTGAGTTATTACAATTTAAATATTTAACAACCTGTCAATGTGATATATTCACTATTGAGTCTAGTTATGACTTAAATGGTTAGGTCAAATGCATGTATGCAATGGGTTATCAAATGTTAGGGGACCGCAGAAGCACTCAGATTATAATCAAAAGAATTAATCTAATCACACCAAGCAAACACAAAGAGCACATAGAGATTTTAATGTGAAAAAAATCTTGCGAAAAAAAAAAAACCATGGCACAAAGCGATGGATGATCACTATGAAAGCAAAAATTACAAAGGAAGAGAGCTTACACAATTCGAACAAGCTCGAATCTCACCCTTGCTATACCTTTAAAATCCTAGAATAAATTGAAAACCCTTGAAATACCTCTCAATTTCGTTTGCAACTCTATATATATATATAAAATAATCTATGAAAAAATTTCAAATGAAAAAACAAATCCCACAAAATCTTAACTTTGTGAAAATCTATACCGAATCTGTCGATGGCTGTTGAGACTTAAATATTACATATTTTTCCCCACTTATATCTTGGTTTTATGAACATGATAATGCTTAATGGTATATTTTGTACATATTTGTATTGCAAGATGAGTTTAAGAGTTTAGATTGAAAAGAATATTAAAAGCATGGATTTGATGCTCAAGAATCACCAAGGCAAAGAATGGACATTTGGAGACCAAGATTGAAGATTTCAAGAATCCAAGAGTCAAGAAAACCAAGTGAAAAAGAGAAGAAGTGAAGAAATTAGTGCAGAAATTCACAGGATTTGAGCTTAGATAACATCAAACTAGGTTTGATGACATCAAAGCTAGTCTTCGATAACATCGAATAATTATAGAAAAATTAAATTTTGTTGCTAGACAAATTGGATGCAGTCTTTGATGACATCGACGAATTAAAGGAAAATCAAGTTTAGTTGATGGACAAATTGGATGCAATCTTCAATGACATCAAAGGAGTCTTAGATGACATCGAACTAGGTTCGATGCCATCGAAGGGTTTACGCGGAGCATACGCGGAGTGAGAAAATTAAAAGCGGTATTCCTATTTTTCAAACCAATTTAAAAGAGAGAAATTCCCACTTTTAAAGAAGGCTTTCTAAGGCATTCCTAAGCATCATTTAGAGCATTTAAGAGCAAAATTTAATATTTTTTTAGGATTTTTAGATCTTTACAAGTTCTTTTTAGATTTTTATTTATTTATTTTCTTACTTTTTTGTTTCTTTTTATTCTGTTTTATGCTTTTTTTAGTTCCCTCTAGCCTAAGATAGAAAGGAAACATATTGGTTTAATGATTTCATAATTTATGATGATTGATTATTTTTAATGATGAGATGAATGGTGTATGCGTGTTATTATTTAAGTTTAAGTTTTTTATCCTCATGTGACATCTATATGTTTTCATCATATGAGATCTATATTGGTGGATAGGCTTAACCTATATCAATTAGATTTCTTATATGAGAGACGTTCTCAACCTGCTACATTTTTTTGATTCATTATCTCATGGATATTGAATGCTTAAAATTAGTGGCACTTGAGAATATAAATTAATGGTGTAATCCATGATTCTCTAATATTTTATATCATTTATTAAAATATTTAAACTAATTTATTTTCTAATTAGGCCGAGCACAGTGCTCGGATCCTAGTTGTATTATCAAAGTCATCATCATTTATTGATCATTAACCTATGAGTAGAACTTTGAAGCTTGGGTGTTGTTTTAATTCTGTTAAATTTCATACCTTCAAAACTTTCAAAATCATTTCATTTGTTTAGTTTTCATTACTTAGTTAATTTTACATTTAATTTTCTTATTCTCATAGATCATCTTCCGGTGAGATCGACCCTGTATTCACAGGATATTACTTACGAACCTCTGCACTTTGAGGCAAGCACACAATGGCATCGAATAGTCTTCGATGTCATCGAAACTAATCCTTCGATGGCATCGAAGACACATTGATGGTATCGAAATGACACCCCAACTGTTCAGAGACAAAACATGATTTTTCAAAAATTCTCGATTGCATCGAGCTATGTTTGATGGCATCGAACATCTCTCTTTCAATGTCATCGAACAGCATCCGATGGCAACAAAAAAATACCTTGATAATCCAGTGACCAACTAGAGAAAATTGAAAAAATCTTAATGAAATCGAGCATAGTTTGATGTCATCGAAGGTGGCATCGAATAGTCTGTCGATGACATAAACGGGCCCTGCTTTTTACAAGATTTAAGACATTAAAAAACAACAATAAAGTCGTATATTCACTCTCAAGTCTAGTTATGACTTAAATGGTTAGACCAAATGGACTAACAGCATTACACATGTAACCTATGAATTACTAATTCATGTACTCTAAGCATATAACTTTGGAAACAATGCATTGTAATAAGGTAAGCCACTAATCAAAAATGAAAAAGTGACATATTAACATAGGGCATGTTATGGGGAACCATATGAATGACCAAGATGGATAGAAGTCAGTCCATATGGCACTAGATGACGAAAAAATGAAATTAATAAGTTTTATATGTATTAATTAACTTAGCCATGAAATGGGGGTTGCTAACATGCATCTCTAAGAGAGTGTCAAGCGTTTACATTTGTGTTAGCAAATGATCTAATTTAAAAATTAATGAATAGTTCCAAGCATGTAAATGTATTCATTTCACCCAAACTACTAGATTTAGATATGAACCAAAACAACCTAGCTCCACCTAGAGACCCATATGCATCAATAGGCAACTAAACCGATCAGATCCAAGTCCACAATAACTAGACCCTGGTCCGCAAGACCCGACCTGATTAAACTAGTTAGAGGTACTCCATGACCAATATAAACTCGATCAGCAACCTAAAACTAAATACTAATTGTAGAAATGAACAAGTAACTTGCCCATATGTGGGGTTGGGCCTCAAATGCTTCACTAAGGGGTCGTTTGGATGCCTGTAAAGTCCTTAAGCTGTGAAAGAATTATACGTAATCTATTTATAGAGGTTGTTTGGATGCATGTATTTGCCTGTAAAGTCCTTAAGTTGTGAAGGGATTACATCTTTTAGCCGGAATTTGAAACCTGATAAGAAGCCAAGTTTCATATTATAGGTAAAGTCTTTACAGTTAAAGAGGCATGATATATATTAGAACACAATGGTTAATATACACTCATGATATATAGTGGCCACCGTAGTGTGTATGTTACTTCCAATTTATCCATCAGGTACTTTTCTTAATGCTCTCTTGTGGCCCTAAAAAAAACAAAAGAAAAAACAGAATTTCTATTATCAAATGGACCACACGAGAGAATGAGGAAACATGCACCATTAAAAACTTCTAGATTGTATTTAGAGCCCACTGTGATGGATGGAAGACATCCAATCTGTTTAGTATGTGCATGCTTTAATGCTATCTTAAGGCCCTAGGGAAAAAAAAGTCATTTTTATGTGATTTTTGCATATTTTGAAAGGTTCATGGCCCAAGCTTTCTTGTATTAATACCTAATTTAGTCATTATAAATACTTTATCAGCTAGTTAAATACATAATCTATTTACTTGTAAACAGATTATCACTTAAAAGTCAAATAGAATTGTAATAACCTAAGATTTTGGTGTGCATACATGCATCCGCATACATGGACACTTGTATTCATCTAAGCATTTGTGCATAATCTTTTCATTTATTCATGCATACATGCGTCCATAAAGTGTGCAACTTATGATATGCGTGAATTATTAATTTAGTATGATTGATAATTGTATGGCTTTAGTGTATATATGTATATGTATACATATACTTTATTTACTCATGCACCTAAGATCAATCGTTCATTCATTGACCGACTTAAATCTAACCGTGAAACATATACTAAATCTAACCGTTCATATGCCGTGTAGAGTTTGTGATCACCCACTCATCCATCCATTCTTTAGGATTGTAGTTTAATCATCTAAGTCATTTATCTAATGATCCACTTATATGATCAACTAAAAACTCATCTTGTACATATCTAAGTATGAAAGTAACCGTACATTAACATGTATATCAGATTAAAATCTTAATTATTTGATTATTTCACATATATCTTATCGTCCAACAGTACATCATACATGGATCCACCAATTGGGCCACCCAAAAATCATTGTGATGATTCTCACATTTATCCAAATGAGTACTTCTTACATTAGAATATGATTTAATAAGTTTTACAGGCATACAAGTCATACATATTTTTGTAGTAAACTCATAATTTTAAAAGAGAAGAAAATCTATATATATATACGTATAATTGTAAATATGACGTAACCCATTCATAAAAATCAAACGTATATTGATATCTCTGCTCATTGGGGTACCACATGATCCACTTAAATATTATTTTCAAGGCATCCCAACTATTCATCCATGTATGGTATAACTCTCTAATGTAATATATTATAAACGTGTGTATCATTCCCATTTAAATTTTAACATTTTAAAGAGTTAATAGCATGTATTAAATATTATTAATTTTAATAAAAAATTAATTTATATTAATTAATATTAAATTATTATCACATGCATATTGGATTTAAAAATGAAAAGGGGCATATAATTATCATCAGGAATCAGTAATATAGACCACCCATCACAATAAATAAACCAACAATTTCAAATTGTCCATGTTTTATCAAAAGATTAGTCGACTGCCTATATATTAACTTAAACCAATAAAATGAAACCATAAAATTCATATACAAATCAACACTGTCCAAAGAGCTCTTCAACTCGCTACCCAAATTCATCCATTCATTCAATCCATCAACCCACCCACCTGATCAACCATCCATAGTACATTAATCACTAATCAATTTACATGTATACTCATGTGTACAGTAATCACACATACAGAAGCATGCACTACATGCATAATCATGCACCACATGCATCACTTCATATACACACGTGAAGTATTTTTGTAATAAAATGAATTGAATGTGGTAGGTGTTTCACTTACATGAGGGACAACTTAAAGAGAACAGTTTGTTTCTTTTCTCACATGGGTACATTATGTATGGTAGGACCCTTATATTATGAATAGGGCCATGGGTTAGGCACGATAAGAGAAAGTGTGGGAAATAATAATAATAATAATAAGAAAAAAATGAGGAAAAAAAACTTTGTAAAGATTTTATTAAGGTGGGTGATCCATTCTTGATCTGAAATTTTTATAGTTATTTTTAAAAAAAAAATTTTTTTTTTATTGTTATAGTTAACTAACTTGAAATTTAAAATTTGTACGAAATAATTGTTTATCATTGATATTTTTTTATTACCAACATATGTAGAAAAATAAAGAATTTGCAACATAAGATTTAAAAAAATCTAAATTGAATTTCTAAATTAGTAAATTTAATACGACTGTTTTAATATGTAAGAATTAAATTAGAAATTATTCTAAATTCTACTTAAGTTATATTTTAAATTAATTTTGCTGACGTAAATTTATAAAGTGACTCAAGTTATTAATTATAGATTTTTTTCTTCTCTCAAGACTAGTTAAAAGTAATATATTAAAATGATTCATATTAATAAAAAATAATAATATTTTTAATATTAGGTAAATTTCAATGATAATTAAAGTCCAAACTTAATAATTTTAAATATTTTATTAATCTAAAACATAAATCACGTAAAAATTTCATTTTAAGAATATGTATAATTAACTAATTTAAATTTAGATTTAATTTAGCATTGTTTAACTTAATTTCTTTAATAGTAATTTAATTACAAATTTTAATGTTAGATTATACATTTTAAGGATTATAGAATTAATTTCGTTTAGATAAATTTAATTCTAAATCGATAATAACTAATTCTAATATTAATAAATTGATATCTAACCAATCAGATTTTAAATCTTGAAAATTAATGATTAATATAGATTTTCAATATATGTAGACATTACCCTAATAGTTTGAAATGTACTAATATATGATATTTAATTAAAATCTATTAATATATCTTATAATTCAATTATTAGGGTTTGAGATAAATAGAGAGAGAGAGAAAAAAAAAAAAAAGAAGAATTTAATTAATATGTTTAGTGGATATTTTTCTTCAATTTATTGGAAGGAAGTAAAGAAATATTATAAAATAGTCATATTTTATATATTTTTAAATTAATTAAGTTAAAATTATTAAAATCTAAATCATACATTAATTTATTTTTATTCAAAATTTAACAAGGATTACTTTTAGGAATTCCTGTGCTTTGCTTATTTATAATTTTATAAAGAAAATTTTAATTTGAATTTAAATAAAATTTAATTTCAATAAATTAATTATTAGCTTATATTAAAAAGTTAATTCTAAATTTATAATCAACGATATTAATTATCTAATTAAAATAATTACTGAGTTAATTTCCGCTGAACCTTACAACGACTTATATGCATAATTTGAGAATAATGAAGAACATGTGATGTAAGTATGTAGTTTGTAACTATTATACAGTAAGTTGCATATTTAATTATTTCAATTTGAATGGATGATGGTTACTCATATGGTGTGTATATTTATTTTTAATTAAGAATGAAGGTTAAAATGTGGGTGCGTTACCTTGGGAATATCCCTTAAAGATATAAGCAGGTATGGTGATTATGTCATTTAGGTGAAAGTCTCAAATGGCAGCAAGTAGGGTGATTATGTCCGTTGGGTGAAAATTCTTAAAGCTAACAAGTAGGGCGATTGTGTCCATTCGGTAGAAGACCCTAAAGCTACCAAGTAGGGCGATCGCGTCCCTTGGATGAATGACCCTAAAACCCACTAGATCCTTTCTAGTCTCATTTGTGTACAACGTATGAGTACAATTATGTGGACGTGGACATATGCTAGAGGTGCAACTGGAGCAGTAGTCTGACCAGCTAACATATAAATAGGCCCTGACCTCAAGGTACCGGTGCGTAAGCGTTAATGCAACGTGATCATCTACTTGGGTACGTTATAAGAGATAATTGTTATTTAATTTTGTTATTTATGAAATTCATAGAAAGTTTGGCATGCGAAGCATCTTTATAATTTGAATATTGTATTCATCTCATCTTTTAAGATTTGGTACTTAAATTCATGTTTTAAACTTTAAACAAATTATTTGTACATTTTGTAAAATTATATAAATTTCGTATTTCAATTGGATATAATCCCTCGAGCTGTTATACTCACCCACACATTAACAGTGTTTCAGGGTTTGAAGATTAGTTAGGGGTAAAGCAAAGTGACGATCTAACCGTCCGTCAAGTTGTAATGATCTCTTTCTATTTATGTTAGAAAAAAACAAAAGTATAATGAAATACTTAAAAGTAAGTCTAACCATTATATTGGATGAATATTTGATTTATTGTAACATGTTTTTTATTAAATTAGTAGCATAAAAATATTTAAAACTTTAATCATAACTTAGGATTCGGAGTCGGATCTGGCCAGCTCAGGCACCGAATTTTGGAGTGTGACAAAAATAGCATATAAATTGATTATACCTGAAACTTTTTTAAAGTGTACTGTATTTACAACTAAAAAAATTTCAAGCATCCAAACGACCCCTAAAGCTATTTTTCAAGTTGTGCATGAGCTCAAGTCATTTTAGCCCAAATGGGCCTATCCCGATCAAACTTTACATGTATTCATGTTGCGTCTATGACTATATCCCGCTACGCAACCTATCCATCTCCTATCCATCTTTAATCTAGATTGATGGGCTCTTTTGTTAAAATGCCTATTTCTTTGAACATCAACTAGATCAATAGATAGTTCAGACCCAACTATTTTTTTATCGCCCGCTTCATATATGGGCCTCAGACATCGAGCCTACTCCATCTAGGTCCAATCCATTGCGACCCCTAAATTAGATGCATTTTAATGTTAGCCCTATTAAAAGGAATCCATATAAAAGAGACATGATGAGCATTTTGTCTGGACTTTTCGAAACCGTGCCATTGGAACCATCCCTCGCCAGTGCATGGCATCTACTCAATTGAATTATGAACCACACATGCGGGTGAATCTCATCCTTAGAAATATGAAAAGGACCATCCTCCCATGCTTGGCTTCCACGTGTCTGATGGAAGTTAGGGTTGGTGTTTTGGTATCTATCACACCAAATGAAAATGTTACATCAATCTACAGCAAGTTGTTACATCCACATATTAAAAAACTCACCTATGGTTGGTGGGCCACACCACAGAGAAGAAAATTTTCCTGGCCATACAACACATACTTCTTTCAAAAGACGAAAATGACCCAACAACCACTCCAAAATCATGTATCTTAATTCTAGAAGCCTCTCACTCTGATTAGGACCCTCCCTTATCGACTTGAGGACTGATATAGTAGTCCACTGACTTACTTTAAATTATAGGCCCACCAAAATCCTACCATACATGTGGCCCGCCCTCGCCGATCACAACCGATCAGCTTGTGGGACAGCAACAATCAGACCATCAGGATATAGTGATCATAATGTGCGACTTCCGGATTTCTCTAATAACCATCAGTTTGCAGGGATCATTGGGGCCCATAAAATTGACGAATGGGATTCTTGCACCATGGACCATGTGAGGTGGGGCATGACAAATGAACAGTTCGGTTTATAGGTGGACCCCATGTTGGAGACATCTCAATGCACCCATTTTCTTGGTGGAATATCTTCACATCCTACTACCACAAATGCATGGTCCTACGGCTACTAACTGCATCCTAGAATACTGTGTTACACAATTTCTACGGCTGTGAATAAACAACAAGGTATAATGCATCAGGACATGCATACTGTACTCCAAGAGCCAACTCACGTAAACATGGCATATGAATAGGTGATCCAGTCCGTTGATCTGATGTGACCCATCAAAGATGTGGGTATACCCTCAAAATCATCGACACTGGAATACTCTAACCGTTCAATCAGTGGAAAATTTCGGCAAGGGTCTCTGGAAATGCCATACATTGGACGGATAGGATCTTCTGATCTGGAAGCTCCCTTGTTATATCCCTCATCATTGTTGTTTTCTACCATGTCAATGGTCCAGATTACCGATCCATAGGCCCCATATGTACCAACTCGGCATATCAAGATCAGTACTACTCAGTAACTACTCCAAGGGTAGAATGGTCATTTTACCGTGATTTGCACTCCATGAACGTTGCTTTTAAAAGGCCACGTTGCTGGCTTTGCTTGTGCAAATGCTACATAAGCCAAACACAAGAAATGTGCAGAGGTAGGGAAGAGAAGAAAAACCAAGGTGGTTTTAGCCATTTTAAGATCTCTGCCAAAGTGGGTCGTGTCCGTCCGATCGTAGGACCGATCATCTGCGAACTCTGCAATTCCCGGGCCATCTTATACTGCGTAGCGGACCGCGCGTTTTTATGTCGAAAATGTGATAGAAATGTCCATAGAGCTAACTTCTTGGCGCTGCGGCACGTTCGATGCCTTCTTTGTGAGACATGCCAAAAGCTCAATGGACGGTGCATTGTCAGAATTTCATCCATGTTAGCATCTTAGATAGGTGGTGCAATTCAAATTTAGAAGGTTGGAGATAGGTGTGATGGTAAGGTGGAGAAGTTTCTTGTTTCAATCTATTTTAGCCTCTTTTATATATATATGTGTGTGTGTGTGTGTGTGTGTGTGTGTGTGTGTGTGTGTGTTTGTTCTGTGAGTTCAGATTTGATTGATTGCTATAAGACGCGTTTGGATGTGTTACTAAATCGCATTATGAAAATTCAGATTACTGAAAAGGAATGAATATTCAAGGTGTTTCAAATCAAATTATGGTTCTGTTCCTTTCCATTTTCAACTTGAAAGTTGGGTAATCGGAGTTCGGTGTTGGATCTTTAAAATGTATGGTAATGAAGGAATTATGATCTGGTTATTTCCATTTTATTAGATTAATAATTGCAATTCAATTTGATGGGACACCCAAACGTGCACCCATGTGAAAAAAATGTACGTTTTCATATTGGATTTAAATTGAGTAAGGAGGCCTTCAATGGTTTTTGCTTTTAGTAGTTTGTAGCTTTTGTTTGATTTGGGGGGGGGGGGGGGGGGGGGATCATAGTCCTCTATAACACCACCAGCTCTGTGGGACCCACCATGTTGTGAGTGTGACATCCAATCCGTCCATCAGGTGTTTCTTCTCATTTCCACTGTACAGGCCAAAATTCAAGCTGAACCAAAACTCAGGTGGGCCAAACCACGGGGAACAATGTAAAATCACACCTAAAACCACTATGTTCATGCTCTGTAGCTCGCCTGAGTTTTGATTCAGACTGATTTTTGGAGAATCTGTTCATCCTGGTGAGGGTCACCTGATGAACAGGCCCCATAAACAAACCTATGATTGGTATTCCCTCCCCATTGTTGTCTGTGATGTGGCGTACCCAAGTTGTGGATCTAGGTGATTTGTGGCTACACGGCCTAACATCGAGTAGCCTACCTGCCCCACGGAGTTTGGGTGTTTTACACGCTGCCTAAAACAGGCATTGTAGAAAATTCTGGTCCGGATTGTGTTCTTTGTGTTGGGGGCCTTGCACAAAACTTTAGGATCTAGCCCTCCAGAACAAATAAGAATTATGGGATAATAATAGCAATAAAGTAAATCAAAGCACCAATCACACAACACTAAAGATTTTTACATGGAAAACTCTCAAAGAAATAAAAACCATGGGACCTCGTCCAGATCAACAATTCACTATAAAGCAGAACGTTACAACCGGTCACAAGCACACCGCTTGGATCAATCCTTCTTCACTCATGCAGGAGTGGATAAACAACAAGAGAATAAAAAAAAACAGAGAGATCTCACCGATCACGAGGACGTAGAAGTGCTGAGACGTGGACTGCGAAGTAGATCACCTCTACGATCAGACTCTCCCTTCTATAAGCTTCCTCTCTCTCTTTCTCTCTCTCTCTCACACCTTTGATAGCCCTAATTCCCCTTAGAGTATCTTTAGGAAACCTTAGAAAACCCTGGAATACACCCCAATCTCGGATACACCCCTTTTGTATAAGAATAGAAAGAGGTAGAACCCAAATAGGAAACAAAATCTGAAAAATCTACGCTTCCGCAATCGCACCTGTGAAAATCTTCGATCACATCGACGGTCTCTCGATAACAGCATCGATGTCATCTGAATGTCGCTAGATCATATCGAGACAGGACCAAGACTGTCCAGCAACCAGGGGTAAAATTTCATCAATTATCGATGTCATCGAGACACTCTCGATACATCCTCAATAACATCCTCGATATGATCGGCAGGTCACTCGATCATATCGACAGGATAAAAAATAGCTGTAATTATCGATGATATCGAAACCCATTCGATTTCATCGATTCCACCAATGAGGAGAAAAATCCCCATCAAATCTTCCCCTTTTCGACTCAGGAGGAATCCACCTTCTTCAAGCCAGCCCGATTTCTACAAACCTCAAACTTGCCCTTGAGCAAAGCATTGGTCATCATATCTGACCCATTATCGTCCGTGTGGACCTTATCAAGCTACAACACCTTCTACTCCAAAGTATCCATAATACAGTGATACCGAACCTCTACGTGCTTCGATTTGGAGTGCTGACTTGGATTCTTGCTCAAGTGTATATCACTTTGGCTATCACAATAGACCACATGCTGCTCTTGCTTTAGGCTAAGTTCCTGTAGGAACTTTTTCATCCAAAGCATCTCTTTACATGCCTCAGTAACTGCAATTTACTTGGCCTCTGTCGTCGATAATGCTACGACCTTCTGTAGCTTGCTCTGCCAAGAAACCGCTCCCCCTGCAAACGTGAACATGAACCCCGATGTAGACTTCTTGGAGTCTATGTCACCTACCATATCTGCATCTGTGTAGCCCTCTAACACAGGTTTTTCCTCACCATAGCATAGGCTCAACCTGGATGAGCCTCTTAGATACCGTAGTATCTACTTCACCGCTGCCCAATGCTCTTTTCCAGGATTGGTAAGATACAAGCTGACAACACCAACCGCATATGCTATATCTGGGTGTGTACACACCATAGCATACATCAAACTTCCTACAGCTGACGCGTAGGGTATCTTCTGCATCTCTTCCACCTCTGCCTTCGTCTTGGGACACTGCCTGTCGCTCAATCTGAAGTGGCCATCCAGTGGAGTACTGACCGGCTTCGCTGCATTCATATTGAACCGCTCTAGGACTTTCTCAATATACCGCTCTTGTGACAGCCAAAGCTTTCTACTACTTCTGTCACGAGTTATCTTCATTCCTAGAATCTGTTTAGCCGTGCCCAAGTCTTTCATCGTAAAAAATTTGCCCAACTCCTGTTTCAGCCAATCGATCTTTTTGATGTCTTTTCCCATGAAGAGCATGTCATCAACGTATAACAGAAGAACTAAGAAATCACCATCTAAGAACTTGCGCGTGAACACACAGTGGTCTGACTCCGTTCTGTCATACCCATTTTGTAACATGAACGAGTTGAACTTTTTGTACCATTACCGTGGAGCTTGTTTCCACCCATACAAGCTCTTCCTCAGCCTACACACCATATGTTCCTTGCCCTTGACTTCGAACCCTTCTGGTTGGTGCATATAGATCTCTTCTTCCAGGTCACCATGGAGAAAGGCAGTTTTAACGTCTAACTACTCTATCTCCAGATCCATGCTAGCCGCCAACCCAAGTGTTCACTCCCCAAGTGCAGGGTTGTGATGTAGTAATAACTCGGTAAGACCGAGGTCGAATCCCAAGGGACTGAAACTTGTACGTTATTTAAAACTAACCAGAACTAGAACTAGATTAAGATGAAATCTAATCTGAATGTAATTTGAGAAATAATGGTGAAATAATTATCTAAACTTGAGAGAAATCAGGAGAAGGGAACTAGGGATTCAGAGGATCCACTTGTAGAGATCAGGGAGAACTTATGCTTGCATCAAAAATCATGGAAATTACTGAACTGCCGTTGATCTAGTTTTCAAAGAGATGAAAGGTGTATGAATTAGAATGGATTCCATCACCAAACCATGCCTAAAGACTATGGTAAACAACAGAATTAAACTAATTACCACCCAATCACATGTATGAAAGTTAGGAAGGGTACCGACATCCAACCATGCCCAGGAGACTATGGTGAACAACGGGACATCCTAACGTCATAAACATAAAAGGGATAAGAAAATATTCAAAGCATTGCAGACCCATTGTAATTTCAGTCACAACAGACCATTAAAGACCAAAAATATTTCCATTAAAATCAAACTAAAACCAACTTCAATTCAAAAATTAAAATTAAATTAAAAGCATATAATCTCTCATCTCACTACAAGCTTCACCTCCTAGCCCTAGCTAGGAGGATTTAGCCTGCCATGGATGGGCTCAATCCAAATAAATAAAGAGAAAAAGAAAAGGAAAAGAAAAGGAAAAGAAAAAACCAAGCTCCTCTCTCTCTCCTCTGCCCACGTTGAAACCCAAGCTCGAGCCCTCTGTTCTTCCTCCCCAGACCCTGAATGAATGCTTCCCACGTCCAAAAACCTCCTTTTATAGCTGCTGGAAGGCTGGAGTCAGTGACAGAGTTGTAGCAGGACACGGAGTGTAATTTTCGCAGCCAAGTTCGGTACCATGAAACACGCCACTTTCCTCGCTCAAATTCTAAAGAAACACCGTCCCTTAGTACTTTCTTGGGTCCTCTACATGATAGACGGTTCAGATCTGCCATATGATCAAAGATGGTGGGCCAAAACTGTCCGGAAAAGTCAGTTTTCGCGGATGTGCGAAACCTTTCGCACCATTTCGCTGTTGTGGTCGGTGGGCCCCACAGAAGCATTTTCTGGAAAATCCACCCCGTCCATTGGATTAAGAACGAAATTTCAGTTAAGAATGAGTGGTTTTGAACGTCCATTGACGTGGCCCAGAGAAGAAATCACAAAAAGATTAGATTTGAACGCTACCGGGCAGCCCTTTTGTGGCCTATGTATCTCACACGTGTGCACGCATGGGTGCAAAAGGTCAGCATGGTTTTGTAGTTCTCGAAGCCCTCTACACGGTGGACGGATCAGATTGGCCATACGAGCAATGGGTGGGGCCCACTACCGTTCGCAAAAACGGCCAGCGGCCGTGCGTCCGCTGTGCGATTTTATTTTTTTTTCTTTCGGTCAGAGACGGTCAAGCCGTCTCTGACACTTGCCATGCACGGTGAGTGCACATGTGCACTTTACACACTCATCTCATATGGGGTCCATTGCACTGTTTTGGAGAAATCTGCACCGTCCATCTGTTTTAACTCTTCATTTAAGGCGTCAATAATAATTTTGAGACAGTTCCAGATATCAGGTGGGCCCAGAATCAACGGTTTATGGGCTAATCTGTCAGTTGGGGCATTTTCCGAGATCTTCAATGGCTGAAATTTTATATGTACGGTTAATTTATGGTCCTCAGGCGACGTATGAAGTTTCAAGGCGAACGGATGGTGGAAACCTCGTGATCTTGCATTCTTGACGTCCTTCAGGCCACTTGAGCTTCAATTTCTAACTTTTCTCGGATTTCTGACCGTGTATATTTGTCAATCTTGGTCCCCTGGAGTGTGTCCCTTGCCTTTGACGTCATCAGATCGTTAAATCTCAACTTTTAACGTCCTTTTTCCATCCATGCTCATAAAATCACTTTGCCACACAAGAATGAGAAAACGAGCCATTAGACAGCATTATATTCGTAAATCCAGACAATATCTGGGGTCTAATATGCAATAGTTGACCCTCAACACAACCCCCAACCAGCATTTTGCTAGTCCCGAGCAAAGTATGCGAAAAATAAGTTGAGAATTATAGGAGAACTTTCTATGAAATCGAGTGAGATTTTGAACAAAATACGAGAAATTTAATATTCATGAATGCTAGAAATTTTATTCTCCTGAGCTCAAGCGCACCGTAGACTTCATAATCAAGTGTAAAGCATTAATCCATCAATTAGAAAAATTTTAAACATTGAGATCCATGGATGTATAGTGTAATCTCAGCTAATCACATTAAGATTGAATTTGTTATTTCAGGATCTCATTGGTAACCAGCAAGAGAATTCATGATAACCAAACTTAATCCAAAACTTGCCTCATAGATTAGCCTATTAACTTGTGATTTTTCTATTCAAAGTAATGCCAAGGAAGGGGAATCAAATCCTCACCTATAGGGAGCAAACCTATGGTGAAGATCGTACACCTGACTCTTTTTAGATATCATTCATAGGGAATTAACTCCACACCTATAGGGATCAAACTTATGGTGAAGATTAATTATCCAACCTTTCCAATTTTTATACCATGATGGCAAGATATTTCAGGCTGGTTCCTTTCG
The DNA here is from genome assembly GCA_037074715.1 of Magnolia kwangsiensis. Lineage (NCBI taxonomy): Eukaryota > Viridiplantae > Streptophyta > Magnoliopsida > Magnoliales > Magnoliaceae > Magnolia > Magnolia kwangsiensis. Next base: position 208,027,650 of record CM073571.1, on the reverse strand, counting down.
TGCTTAGTGATTACCAAATTAACCCTTCAATATCAGACTGAAGTCTTAACGTGAAAGCGAGATGTGACATGTGAAATCCTGATGCGATCAATGTTTAAAACTTCTAATCATGGCTTAGCAACTCGATCTTAACTGCAAAATGCCACCGATACGGAATCCAAGAATCATAAATTATCAACATCATATATCTCACAATTCTAAATCAAGGATATTCGTCAAAATCACTTCGAATTCATAAAAATTTTCAGAAGAATTCAAAAAAATTTCACAATTGTTGCTCAAGACCAAGAAAATACTGATTAGGTTACCTAATCCCCCCAACCTCCAACCTAAAATCTACATTGTCCTCAATATAAAAGATATGAGCATGCAATGCACATGGAACAACGAAAGTAAATGAGAAGTGATGGGAAGATAGTACCTGAATAACGAATCAAGAGAGTTTCCAATAGATCACGGCATGGAAGCTTGTCAGCATGAGAGAGAAAGCAGAACAAAAATAACAAAAATAAAATCCTACCTATACCACTTTCACAGTTTCTCTCGATTGCATTTAGCGTATGCAACAAGCCTTTAAACCCCTAAGTTACCCCTAGTGGACGAGTTGTAGTCTCGTGAGGGTTTGCAGTCATGTTACCCACAAACATTGAATTAACTAAAAAAATTGAAATGGAATGAAAAGCTGGGTTGCCTCCCAGGGGCGCTAAATTTTTCGTCTTCAGCCAGACAAATAAAACAACTATCCTAAACATATGAAAGCGATAAACCTAGCTATACCTCCATCAGACTAGGAGATCCGTCCTGGTAAACAGGAGCAATCAGAGGCATGGACATGTCCTCTGAATCAAATGTCTCGACAAATGGCTTTAATCGATGTCCATTTACTTTAAACTCCTTGCCATTATCGGGATCTCTTATCTCGACGGCCCCATGAGGATAAGCAGTGACAACAATGTAAGGGCCGGTCCAACGAGATCAAAGCTTACCCGAAAAGAGATGTAGTCGAGAGTCATATAAGAGGACTTTCTGACCTGGCGTGAATGATTTTCGTAGAATATGTTGATCATGAAACGCCTTCATCCTGTCCTTGTAAATTCTCGAGTTTTCGTATGCATCGTTCCGGATTTCTTCAAGTTCGTTTAACTGAAGTTTGCGTAGCGAGCCAGCGTTGTCCAGATTGAAATTCAGATTTTTGATCGCCCAGTATGCTTTATGTTCCAATTCCACAGGCAAGTGACAGATTTTCCCATAGACAAGTCTAAAGGGAGATGTTCCAATAGGAGTTTTGAAAGCAGTACGGTACGCCCATAAGGCATCGGTCAATCGGATTGACCAGTCCTTATGATTAGGGTTAACCGTTTTCTCTAGGATATGTTTGATCTCCCTATTGAAAATCTCAGCTTGTCCACTTGTCTGTGGATGGTATGGGGTGCTCACCTTATGAGAGATACCGTATTTTTTCATTAAGCTCTCAAATGGTCTATTGCAGAAGTGTGAGCCCCCGTCACTAATGATGGCTCGAGGTGTTCCGAACTGCGACAGGATATTTTCTTTCAAAAATTTAATGACCGTGCGATGGTCATTTTTACGGCACGGAATTGCTTCGACCCATTTAGTGACATAGTCTACGGCGAGCAAAATATACAAATTTTCAAATGATTGGGGGAATGGTCCCATGAAATCAATGCCCCAACAATCAAATGCTTCTATAATAAGGATGGGATTCAAGGGCATCATATTTCGACGGGACAATGCTCCCAATTTCTGACAACGCTCACAAGCCTTGCAAAACTCATGAGTGTCCCTGAACATAGTGGGCCAGTAGAAGCCACACTGTAAAATCTTGGCCGTGGTCTTTTTAGCAGAAAAGTGACCACCACAGGCCTGTGAGTGACAGAAGGAGATGACACTCTGATGCTCATCGTCTGGTACGCATCTCCTTAAGATTTGGTCTGGGCAATATTTAAATAAATATGGATCATCCCAGAAAAAGTTACGCACCTTGGTAAAGAATTTCTTCTTATCTTGTGACGTCCAGTGTGTCGGTATGGCACCTGTAGCAAGATAATTAGCAATATCAGCGAACCAAGGTAAATGGGAGACTCTAAACAGTTGTTCATCAGGGAACATGTCATTGATATGGGTTGCCTCAAGGGAATCAGAGGTATTAAGGCGAGAAAGATGATCGGCCACTACGTTCTCTACTCCCTTTTTATCTTTAATTTCCAAATCAAATTCTTGGAGTAGAAGGATCCATCGTATCAGGCGAGGCTTAGAATCATTCTTAGAAAGAAGATACTTAAGTGCCGCGTGATCTGTGTAGATGATGATCTTGGATCCGATCAGGTAGGACCTAAATTTGTCCAAAGCGAACACTACGGCTAAGAGTTCCTTTTCCGTAGTCGAGTAGTTCACTTGGGCAGGATTTAGAGTCCTACTTGCGTAGTGAATAACGTAAGGCCGCTTATCTTTTCTCTGGCCTAGAACCGCTCCAAGAGCATAATCAGAGGCGTCGCACATAAGTTCAAAAGGAAGACTCCAGTCGGGTGGCTGCATGATAGGTGCAGTGGTTAACATGCCCTTAAGCTTAGTGAAAGCTTCTTGGCACTGCTCAGTCCACTCGTATGGTGTATCCTTTTGAAGAAGATTACATAAAGGACGAGAGAGGAGACTAAAGTCCTTTATGAATCGTCTGTAAAAGCCTGCGTGTCCTAAGAAGGATCGCACATCTCTGATGTTCTTGGGTGGAGGTAGGTTAGAGATAAGATCGATTTTTGCCTTATCTACCTCGATTCCTTTGGATGAGATGATATGCCCAAGGACAATTCCCTTTTGAACCATAAAATGACACTTCTCCCAGTTAAGTACCAAATTCTTTTCTTCACATCTTTTCAGCGCACATTTAAGACTTGCTAAGCATTCGCTAAAAGATGAACTAAAAACAGAGAAATCGTCCATGAAGACCTCTAGATATTTTCCCACCATGTCAGAAAAGATACTCGTCATGCATCGCTGAAAGGTGGCAGGGGCATTACATAGCCCGAATGACATCCTTCTGTAAGCAAAGGTGCCATAGGGACATGTAAATGTGGTCTTTTCCTGATCCTCAGGGGCGATTTCAATCTGATTATAACCTGAATATCCGTCAAGGAAACAATAATAGGAATGACCAACTAGCTTTTCCAGGATTTGATCAATGAAGGGCAAAGGAAAGTGGTCTTTCCTTGTGACGGTATTCAGCTTTCTGTAGTCAATGCACATTCTCCAACCAGTAGTAACTCTGGTCAGCACGAGTTCATTATTGGCATTGGCTACGATGGTGATCCCGGACTTCTTAGGAACTACCTGAGTTGGACTCACCCATTGACTATCGGATATGGGGTAAATGATCCCCACTTCCAATAGTTTGAGAACCTCGGCCTTAACCACTTCCTTCATGTTTGGATTTAGTCTACGTTGTGATTGCCGAACGGCCTTTGCATTGTCCTCAAGATATATACGGTGAGTACAAATCGATGGGTTAATTCCCTTGAGGTCCGCTATCGTCCATCCAAGAGCTCCCTTATGCTCAATGAGAGTAGATATCAGCATACTCTCCTGTTCTTTCTCCAGGTGGGCAGAAATCACCACCGGATATGTCTCATCTTGACCTAAATAGACATATTTTAAATCAGAGGGCAAAGGTTTTAGCTCAAGCTACGGTGGCTTGAGGTTAGACGGTAGAGGCACTACATAAGTTTGGGGCAATTCTTCAATGTGTGGCCTCCACCGGTTAACTTCAAGTACCGGTGCAGTATCAAGCATGACACACGTCTCCATAATTATATCATCATCAAGATCATGGGAGTGGGCCAGGCACGTCTCTAGAGGATCAGAGGATAAGGTGAGAGATGTTCTATCTTCCACAAAAGAATCAATCATGTTAACATCGTGAAAATCGTCATCATCCTCTGAGTTGCTGCCGTTATTGAAAAAGATATTCGATTCCAATGTCAAATTTCCAAAGGACATAGTCATGACACCATTCCTCCAATTGATAATTGCATTTGAAGTGGACAGGAATGGGCGACCAAGAATGACGGGAATCTGAGTGCTCGTGTCATTGATGGGTTCGGTGTCCAAGATGATAAAATCAACAGGGTAGTAGAATCTATCCACCTGGACCAAAACATCCTCGATGATCCCTCTTGGTATACGAACAGAACGATCAGCAAGTTGTAGTGTGGTTCGAGTGGGTTTTAATTCACCCAAACCTAACTGTTGGTATACCGAATAGGGAATCAGATTGACGCTCGCTCCTAAGTCAAGAAGTGCGTGATCAATTCGATAGTTCCCGATTACACATGATATGGTTGGGCAACCGGGATCTTTGAATTTTTACGGCACATCTTGTTTTAGGACGGCACTCACTTTCTCAGTCAAGGAGATTTTCTTTTGAACACTTTTCCGTCGTTTGGTAGTACATAAGTCCTTTAGAAATTTAGCATATAAAGGTATTTGTTTTACAACATCAAGCAGAGGAATATTGACTTTTACTTGTTTCAACACCTCTAGGATATCCTGAGAGTTAGATAGACGTTTTGGTTCAACCAACCGGGGGGAAAACGGAGCAACTGGCTTCTCTAGAGGTTCCGGTTCAAATTTTTGTGGGGCGTCACCAGATCCATCATTGTTGTCCTCTTCTGGTTCTTGAGGCTTTTCGGGCCTAACCAGAAGGGTTTTATCAATAACCTCCCCACTCCTAAGAGTGGTGATGGATTTAGCGTGCCCCATTTGATTTGAAGAGCTGGGATCACTATCTCCATAATGCGGTTTAGGATTGGGAAGAGGTTGAGCTGGGAAGCTCCCCTTGTTTCCAATCGTATTTTCAGCCTTAAGTTCAAGTATTGCTTTCGTAAGGTCTTGAAAGGCTTACATCATACCCTGATTGAAAAGCTCTTGCTTTTGAAAATGTTTTAGAACCAAATCCTCTTGAGGTTTCTCTTGAGTTGGATTTTGGTTTAGGAAACCTTGAGGTGTAGCCGTTGGTCCATTCCTCCAACTGAAATTTGGATGATTTTTCCAACCAGGGTTGTACGTATTAGAGGGTGGTCCATTGAAAGGTCTTTGATAGTTATTTACGGCATTAGATTGTTCATTCAATACTTCTCGAAAGGCAGGTATTGAAGGACAATTTTCAGTAGTATGAATGTTGCAATCACAGATGCCGCAAACACTTTCATTAACCTTTTCCTTCCTTCCTTCCATGGCCTCAAATTTTCTGGTGAGATTGGCCACCTTAACATTTAGATCATTATCCTCTTTCAGGAGATATATTCCTCCTTTTTTCCTTGAATGAGTCGGCCTAGACGTAGTGTTCGTCCTTGGGTAATAGTCCATGATTGTGTTTTTTCAGCGAGACTATCGAGGTAATCCCATACCTCGTCGACATTTTTATTTATGAATTCTCTGTTACACATTGTCTCGACCATTTGGCGCATGGAAGATGTTAGCCCATCATAGAAAAAATTTGTAATGCGCCATATTTCAAAGCCATGTTGTGGGCATGCATTAACTAGATCCTTGAACCTTTTCCAACATTGGAAGAATGTTTCATCTTCCTTTTGGGCAAAGTTCATGATTGCTCTCCTGAGGGTAATTGTCTTATGATGTGGGAAAAATTTCTTTATAAATTCCCTCTGCATATCATTCCATGTGCCAATGGATCTAGGATGCAATGAATGTAACCACGTCTTAGCTTTTTCTTTCAAGGAAAATGGAAAGAGTTTCAGCCTAATAGTATCCTCAGATACATTAGGAATGTATAAGGTGCCTATGATTTCATCGAACTCTTTCAGATGCAAGTATGGTTCTTCAGACTCAAGCCCATGGAACTTAGGAAGGAGTTGGATAACTCCTGGCTTGATATCCAAATGTCCTGTATTCTCAGGAAAAATCATGCATGAGGGCGTACTCACCCCTGCCGGTTGTAAATAATCTCGTAAAGTACGAGGCGGGGGTGCCTGATGCACCTCATTCTCATCGTGTACTTCCTCAACCCCTGGTTGGGGTAGTGCTTGAGGTTGATTTTCAGTCATAACGTCCTCTAACTCAGGAGAATTCAAGTGGTGTCTAGTCCTGCGATGGACAGTCAACCCCTCAACTAATCCTCCTTCAGTCATGAGACGTCAAGTGTTGTCGCGTGCCCACTGGGGCATAAAACACACTCAGCCCTCAATTTCTAACTTAAACCTAAGAGAGGAAGAAGAAATCTAGAAAATTAAAATTAAATTAAAAGCATATAATCTCTCATCTCACTACAAGCTTCACCTCCTAGCCCTCGCTAGGAGGATTTAGCCTGCCATGGATGGGCTCAATCCAAATAAATAAAGAGAAAAAGAAAAGGAAAAGAAAAGGAAAAGAAAAAACCAAGCTCCTCTCTCTCTCCTCTGCCCACGTTGAAACCCAAGCTCGAGCCCTCTGTTCTTCCTCCCCAGACCCTGAATGAATGCTTCTCACGTCCAAAAACCTCCTTTTATAGCTGCTGGAAGACTGGAGTCAGTGACAGAGTTGTAGCAGGACACGGAGTGTAATTTTCGCAGCCAAGTTCGGTACCATGAAACACGCCACTTTTCTCGCTCAAATTCTAAAGAAACACCGTCCCTTAGTACTTTTTTGGATCCTCTACATGATAGACGGTTCAGATCTACCATATGATCAAAGATGGTGGGCCAAAACTGTCCGAAAAAGTCAGTTTTCATGGATGTGCGAAACCTTTCTCACCATTTCGCTGTTGTGGTCGGTGGGCCCCACAGAAGCATTTTCTAGAAAATCCACCCCGTCCATTGGATTCAGAATGAAATTTCAGTCAAGAATGAGTAGTTTTAAACGTCCATTGACGTGGCCCAGAGAAGAAATCACAAAAAGATCAGATTTGAACGCTACCGGGCAGCCCTTTTGTGGCCTCTGTATCTCACACGTGTGCACGCATGGGTGCAAAAGGTCAGCATGGTTTTGTAGTTCTCGAAGCCCTCTACACGGTGGACGGATCAGATTGGCCATACGAGCAATGGGTGGGGCCCACTACCGTTCGCAAAAACGGCCAGCGGCCGTGCGTCCGCTGTGCGATTTTTTTTATTTATTTTTATTTTATTTTTTTCTTTCTTTCGGTCAGAGATGGTAAAGCCGTCTCTGACACTTGCCATGCACGGTGAGTGCACATATGCACTGTACACACTCATCTCATATGGGGTCCATTGCACTGTTTTGGAGAAATCTGCACCGTCCATCTATTTTGACTCTTCATTTAAGGCGTCAATAATAATTTTGAGACAGTTCCAGATATCAGGTGGGCCCAGAATCAACGGTTTATGGGCTAATCTGTCAGTTGGGGCATTTTCGAGATCTTCAATGGCTGAAATTTTATATGTACGATTAATTTATGGTCCTCAGACGACGTATGAAGTTTCAAGGCGAACGGATGGTGGGAACCTCGTGATCTTGCATTCTGGACGTCCTTCAGGCCACTTGAGCTTCAATTTCTAACTTTTCTCGGATTTCTGACCGTGTATATTTGTCAATCTTGGTCCCCTGGAGTGTGTCCCTTGCCTTTGACGTCATCAGATCGTTAAATCTCAACTTTTAACGTCCTTTTTCCATCCATGCTCATAAAATCACTTTGCCACACAAGAATGAGAAAACGAGCCATTAGACAGCATTATATTCGTAAATCCAGACAATATCTGGGGTCTAATATGCAATATTTGACCCTCAACACCAAGCAACACCCATATGAATGTCATCTTCACCACTGGTGAGAATATCTCCTCGAAGTCTATACCTTTCCTCTGACCAAACCCTTTCACCACAAGTTTGACTTTGAACCTCGTCTGTGAATTCTTCTGCTCAACCTTCTTTCTAAACACTCACTTGTTACTCAAAGCTTTTTTGCCTTTAGGTAGTTTCACCATGTCATAGGTGTGATTCTTATGCAAAGATTCCATCTCCTCTTGCATAGCTTTCAACCACTCCTCCTTATTCTTGTCGGTTAGGGCCTCAGAATAGTCTTCTGGTTCTCCCCATCAGTTAGCATAATGTACTCATGCGGCGAGTACCTCTTGGACGGTTGTCTGTCCCTAGATGACCTCCTCACCTATGGCTCAACAGGTGGATCAAGTGGGGGCTACTCCCCCGGTCCATCTTCTGTAGGAACTCCCTCGTCCTCTGCACCTTACTGTGCTCCCCCGTCATCAGGCACCATGGGAGGAATAACCAGATCCATGTCCTCTAGCTCACCTGAATTAGGCTGGTTCTTCTCTGGCTTACCAATGTCTTCTATACACTAATCTTCAAAGAAAACCACATCTCTGCTCCTGACGAGCTTCCTCTCGGTCGGATCCTATAATCTGTAACCCAATTTTTCATCACCGTATCCCAAGAATATACACTGTCTGATCTTCATATTGAGTTTGGACCTCTCGTCCTTCGGTACGTGAATGGATGCCCTGCATCCAAACACCATGAGATGACTGTACGATGGATCATGTCTAGTCCACACCTTCTCGGGTACTTTTCCATTCAACGGGGCTGATGGAGACCTGTTTATCAAATACACCGTCGTGTGCATTGCTTCTCCCCAGAACGTCTTGGGCAATTTTGCATGGGATATCATGTATCTGATTCTCTCAACAATGGTGCGATTTATTCGCTCAGCTACACCATTATGATGGGGGGTCTTGGGATCCGTTTGTTCATGCCGTATACCCAGGGACTTGCAGTACTCATGAAAGTCACCGATGTATTCACCACCATTCTCAGTGCGGATGCACTTCAATGATCTACCTGTCTCTCTCTCGACCATAGCATGAAATAATTGAAACACACCAAAGACCTCTTCCTTGGATTTCAAAGCATAAACCCAAACCCTCCTACATGCATCATCTATAAAAGTAACAAAATACAATGCCCCACCCAAGATTTTTATCTTCATAGGACCACAAACATCAGAATAAACCAATTCTAATGTATGCACTTTATTAACATGAGAAGCAGTTTTAATGAATGAAACTCTATGCTGTTTCCCTGATAAATAATCAAGACATGTTTTGAAATGCATACCTGTCACGTCTAGAAGGAACCGCTTCCTCGCTAGTAGCTTGAGCCCTTTTTCACTCATGTGGCCTAGACGCTTGTGCCACATGTCAATAGCTGAATCTTCCACTGCTTCAACCCACCCTTACACACACTGACACTTGCCTTGTAAAGGGTGCAATACTTCTTTCCCTTGGCTGCGATCAACGAACCCTTGATGAGCTTCTAGCACCCACTAGCAAACCGGCTTTCATAGTCATCATCATCCAACCTTCCCGTCGACATCAAGTTGAGGCGAAGGTCTGGGATATGCCTTACATTCCTGAGAACCAATGTGCAGCCCACATCGGTCTTTACACAAATATCACCGACCCCTACGATCTTCGATACGCCAGAATTTCCCATCTTCACGGTCCCATAGTCACCTGACTTGTAGCTTGTGAAGAAGTCCTTGCGTGGAGTCGCGTGAAAAGAAGCTCCTGAGTCAATCACCCAGTCGGTGTCCTAACCCGTAGCCGTGAGACAAACATCATGATCTGTGGAAAGAATAATAACAATGTCGCCATCTGAAGCGACCGTAGTAGAATCTGATTCATCTTCCTTCTCCTTTCTTTTTCTTTTCTTGTCATTCTTATTCTTACGACATTTATGCTTGTAGTGGCCCTTCTTGCCACAGTTCCAGCATTTAACATCCTTTCTGTTACTCGACTTGCCTCTTGATTTATCTCGGACCTTCCCTCCCTTCCTGTTCTTTCCTCTCTCCCGTTCCTGTGTCACAAGGGCCTCTTGATGAGTAGACCCCTGAGACTTCCTCCTTGTCTCTTCATTGAAGAGACAACTAGTAACCTGTTCCATGGATATCTTTCCGTCTGGTGCGGAGTTACTTAGAGACACCACCAATGTCTCCCAGCTATCAGACAATGAACTAAGCAATAGTAAAGCCTGCAATTCATCATCCAGGACCATCTTCATAGCGGAGAGCTGGTTCACTATATTGCTGACCTCATTCATGTGCTCGGCCACATAACCACCATCCTTGAACTTGAGATTCACAAGTCGCCTTATCAGAAAAATTTTATTACTGGCTGTCTACCTCTCATACAACCCTTGTAGTTTCAGGCATAGGCTAGCGGCTGAGGTTCCGTGGACACATGGTGGAACACAGAATCATCCAGCCATTGTTTAATAAACCCCACTGACTTCCAGTCCAACTTCTTCCAATCATCATCGGTCATATCCTTGGATTTTGCTGATATGCCTAAAATTGGAGAATATAGGTCCTTGCAATAAAGCAAGTCCTCCATCTTAGCCTTCCATATGGTCCAGTTAGAACCATTAAAGCTGATCATCTTTGATGAGCCACCTTCCATAATTTCAAATCGATCCTACCCGTTTAATGAACTTAGCTCTGATACCACTTTGTTGGGGGCCTTGCACAAAACCTTAGGATCTAGCCCTCCAGAACAAACCAGAATTATGGGATAATAATAACAATGAAGTAAATCAAAGCACCAATCACACAACACCAGGGATTTTTACGTGAAAAATCCTCAAATAGGTAAAAACCATGGGACCTCGTACAGATCAACAATCCACTATAAAGTAGAACGTTACAACCGGTCACAAGCACACCGTTTGGATCAATCCTTCTTCACTCATGCAGGAGTGGATAAACAACAAGAGAATAAAAGAAAACAGAGAGATCTCACCGATCATGAGGACGTAGAAGTGCTGAGACGTGGACTGCGAAGTAGATCACCTCTACGAGCAGACTCTCCCTTCTATAAGCTTCCTCTCTCTCTTTCTCTCTCTCTCTCTCACACCTTTGATAGCCCTACTTCCCCTTAGAGTATCTTTAGGAAACCTTAGAAAATCCTGGAATACACCCCAATCCCGGATACACCCCTTTATATAAGTATAGAAAGAGGTAGAACCCAAATAGGAAACAAAATCTACAAAATCTGCGCTTCCGCAATTGCGCCTGCGAAAATCTTCGATCATATCGACGGTCTCTCGATAACAGCATCGATGTCATCTGAAAGTCGCTCGATCATATCGAGACAGGACCAAAACTGTCCAGCAACCAGGGGTAAAATTTCATCAATTATCGATGTCATCGAGACACTCTCGATACATCCTCAATAACATCCTCGATATGATAGGCAGGTCACTCGATCATATCGACAGGATAAAAAATAGCTGTAATTATCGATGATATCGAAACCCATTCGATTTCATCGATTCTACCAATGAGGAGAAAAATCCCCATCACTTTGAATGGAGGTAAGATATAATGATCGGACTGAATCATCGGCATCTTCGTCCGGATAAGCATTCCTGGTCGACAGAGCCTAAAATATGGTGACCCTGATCGTTCATCAGGTGGGCCCCAGCATGAATATGATAAGGACCAGAAATAAAATCATTGAACAATCCTGGCCATGTGATTGGAGGACTTCTCCCTCATTTGGCTGTGTTCCCTCTTTAACCATACATTTCTTGGTCAGTTTTTGAGAGGCACCGATGTCTCGAAGGGGACGCATTTCCAGAATCCCCCATCTTTGGTGCAGCGCCCACCAGATGAATGATCAGGGTCATTGAGATATTGGACCCACCTGTCTTAAATGTCTGTCTGAATGAAAACTACAGTAAAAGAAAAGAAAACAGGCTTCAATGGAGAGGAAATGGACTTTGAATAAAAATAAAATCGAACAATCTCCACTACAATTCCATGCAATCCGCAATGCAATATGAACAAATGACACAAATGTTTCGAAAACAGATTCGGTCCATCTACACAATATGGCACACATTCAAAGAAAACAAAAAATGGGTTGTGTCCCACACAGAGCCATCTAGCAACCGCACATCTTCAAAGATTCAGCTAAAGGAGGGCAGTAACAAATCTGAGATAGATTGTCAGTCCAATTATCCTCTTTTAGCTCAAATGCATTGATTGACATTTCCTTTTGGAAGACATAATGATCTAGTCATCGCGACTTTAGTAATGATTTTTAAGTTTCTTAATGACATCTTTGTGTGATTGCACTTGTGGCATGCATGGATAATTCCACCAATGATGTTCCAAAGGGACACATCCTTGCTGCTCAAGATCGATGGTCTATAATCTATATTGATGTAATGTGTGCAGCAGATACAGAGGTTTTCCACATGCATATAGAATGGTCTTGCCGAAGTATGATATATTTCCTCAGGAGTTTCATGTCCATGATTGTGTGAATGCTTGTGATCACAATGTCATGCTTTTGTATATCCATCGGATAAGGGAAGAACATGGTAGATCAGAATTCAGGTACCCACTCAAAAAAAAAATATAAATAAATAAATAAAATAAAAAGATAATTTTTCCTTTTAGACCTGACAGTCGAATAGTTTATGATAAAACCATCATTTAATGAGTAACATAAGAAATTTGACAAACAATAATGCCCAGAGATGATCTGCTTTCTTTATTTTCATTGTTTTTTTTTTTTTTTTTTGAAGGAACAGATTGTGAGTGTTTGACGGCACTGAGAGTAGGCGCTCACATATCTCCCACTGATAATGGTGTGTGTAAATCTCAGACGACATTTCTAGATGAGCTTTAAACATTATTAAATTTCTGTAGACAGATACCAGTGCATTCAAATGGTGGGAGATAATGTGCACACCAATGCTTGGTGCTGACTGTGTGCATTGAGTGTATTAATAAATTTCAATGTTGTCTGGCACATTAACATGATGGGCTTCTAAAATTTGATGTATCTGAAATCACTTAGGCATATACATGTCGGTTGGTAACAACCATTGGTCATGTCACAGCTAAAAATTCACTTCATTCATGGAAGGAACCTCAGCCAGAGCTGCTCAAAGACTTCATCTTGATGCTAAAAATCAGCAGCAACTTCACTAGGAAACATGTCTGTGACGAATCCTTTCAAGAAGTTTGGAAATTGATGATATCCATGTGGCCTGAAAGGGATGTTACAATGTACATAAACATCACAAGACGGAGATCCAGAACGTTTATACGGTGCTCATGATGCATGTTTATGTACATCAAATGTGAACTGTTCATTATCATTGTCCATCGCTTCACACATGGCAGCTCACTTGATTAATGGACCAGCAGATTTTTTTGGGTTCGGAACATCAACCATGGTGAGGACTCTGAATGTATTGGATCCCATGTGTCTGGTACCTGAAGATGGGGCACTGGGATTAATAGCATTCCTCTTTCAAGATTGATATGATATTTTTCAATATCTACCAACCCAAGTTGCACCAAACACATCCTCATAAGAAAAAAGCACCTCAAGATGGATGGTTGCTTATTCATGAAAAATGTATTTACATGAACTACTTGGACTTCCAACCACGGTTGCCAAGTTTGAATGCTTTCAGTTTGTAGTTCATTATCTGCAATGCGCATAAAGAATCTGATCCATTGAGTTCAGTTTGCCATCAGTTCAATCTGCAATGTTGATTTTCTAAGTTGGAGACTACATTCACTATATAAATTCACGAATCTAATACATTTAGTTCAGAACATTGCTTTAAATCTTATTACTTTTCTTCTGTTCTAGTATTCTCAAGAACAACTTTCAAGTCATTTGCACTCCAAGTGGTTACATGGAAATCCATTGCCCCTTGAAAATACCCACATTTATCAATTCCCATTTTGCACATTTGTTCCAATCAGTTACATGTCATTCCTGCATCAGTTTCTCTTTCTAGCGGCTTTGGATCTAACTAGTGAATTTATGTGAAGGGATGCTAGCTCCAAACAAGTGAATTTATGATAATGAGAAGTCAAATGATAAAAAAAAGTTAACGAATGGTCAAAAACTGATAATTGAAGTCAATGGAAAACACAATTTAGAATATTATGGTGTGTTTGGTTGTGCCAAATTTCACGAAATATCATTTTTTGCACAAAATTAGACCACTTAATTATGAAATATCATGACATTTGGTGCAACCAAAGCACTCTTGAACACTTAGACATTCAGATGGTACTACGCATTCAGCACAGGTAGCAAATTCAATATCAAATGTGTTTAGGGTCAAATAATGCATATTAGACCCCATTTATTACCTGGATTTACGAGCATGATACTGTTTAATAGCCCATTTTAACTGTGTTTATGTTGCAGGGTACATTTACGAGCCTGGATCGAAATAAGATGCTAAAAGATGAGATTTAACGCTCAGAATTCACTAGAGCAAGGGAAGGACTTTAGGGAACCAAGATCAACGGAATTACATGCCAGAGATTCGAGAAAATTGAGAAACTGAGGCTCAAGTGGCTCGAAATTGGCTCAGAATGCAAGATCACAAGGTTCTCACCATCCAATCAGCTTGAAACTTCATACATAACCTGAGGACCATAAATGAACCGTACACGTCAAATTTCAACTATTGAAGATCTCTGAAAGTGGGCCAACGGACTGATCAGCCCCTTAATTCATTAAGTGGGGCCCACCTGAGTTATGGATATGCTTCAAAAGTGTTCTGGACGGATAAAATGAGATGGTGAAAAGGATGGACGACACGGATCTCCTATAAACATCACAACGGACCCCACTGGAGAATCTACGTGCATACAATGCACGTACGCTGGAAGTGCACCGAAACAACAGCTCGGTCAACACCCGTAAAGACCGTGCCTTCTTCTTCATGCAACCAGCGGGCGGGCGCTGGTTATCGGCGGATCTCAGTGGACCTCACACATCAGGCAATTTCATGATCCGGACCGTCCATTGGTATCCCGTCGAGCCTTTTATCACTACCTAGGTGGAGGAATTGCAGAATATCGCAAGGATCGAAATCCAATCGTTAAAATGGATGATAAACAGTGAGTTAACTTAATATTGTGGGCCACACTGAAAACATTTAGGTCTCAGCATTTCTGGAAGGTTTTCAGTCCTGAAGACAATGGACGGTGTGGATTTCTTCATCACCGTCAATCTTAGGTCCACCGATCATCACAAAGCTTTTGCAGAAGCTCTATTTCGCGTAAAAAGCTTCGGGTGATCTCAGTGGGTCACCATCAGGGCCCATCGGCCTAATCCAGGCCGTTCATTCACTCCAGACGATGGTCATGATTCTCACCTAGGTGATCTTTTGGTCCCATGCAAGCTATTGGAATATCCTGGCTGTTGAAAGCAGGATGGACGGCGGAACAAAAGATCGAGTGGACCGCACCGATTTCGCTCCAAAAATACACCTTCCCGGACGATTTTTCTTGGCTAACCTCTTGGATGGCATGGATTTCTTCGTAGCTGTCAAGGTGGGGCCCACCGACTTTCACAGCGAGGACATGCGTGCTCTGTTTCGCAACCCAAGTTGTGGATGATTTGGATGGGCTACTCTCAAGCTCGTTCAAGATGATCCACTCCGTCCATCTTGATCAGAACGGAAAACATTCTGTAGGGACGTTCTTCTCCACGCCGTTTGTGGATGCTTTGCACACCAGGAAAAGACGGAAGATCTACTCATTAGCGCTGGCCGTTTCTTTTACGCAGGCTACAGCTGCGTAAACAACTGTTCACGTTCTGTTCCGCATCCGACTCCATCTCGGACTCTTGCAGCCTCTCACCGACCTAGCCATTCTCCTTGCTCTATAAAAGGGAAGAAGGGCTGGAAGAAGGGGGGGAATATACACGGCTGGAGACATCAAGGCTTGGGGAGAGCATTAGACGTGGAAGACAGGGGGTTTATTCTTTTTGGTTATTCATTCAGCATATGTTTTAGTATTAATTTTTGAGAGATGTTGAGCCTTCCCATGTCAGGCTAAACCTCTTAGCTAGGGCTAAGAGGTGAAGCTTGTGGATAGATGGGAGACTCTATTTTATAGCCTTGAGTTATTCTAAACTAATATTGATTTAAGTTTTATTAATGGCATATTTTTTTTAGTCTTTAATGGTCTGTTGTGACTGAAATTATAATGGGTCTGCAATGGCTTTGAACATATCCTTTTTCCTTTATGTTTATGACGTCAGGAAGCCATGTTGTTCACCATAGTCTCCTGGGCATGGTCGGATGTCAGTACCCTTCCTAACCTTCATACATGTGATTGGTTGGTAGTTAGTTTAATTCTGTTGTTTGCCATAGTCTCTTGGGTATGGTTTGGTGATGGAATCCATTCTAATTCATATACCCTTCATCTCTTGAAAACTAGATCAATGACAGTTCAGTAAATTTCATGATTCATGAAACAGGCATAAGATCTCCCTGATCTCTACAAGTGGATCCTCTGAATCCCTAATTTCCTTTCCTCTGAAGTTCTTAAGTTTTAGATAATTAGTTCACAATTATTTCCTCAATTCCTAGTTGATTTAAATTTCATCTTATTCTAGTTCTAGATCTAGTTAATTTTAGATTACGTACAAGTTTCAGTCCCTTGGGATTCGACTTCGGTCTTACCGAGTTTATTACTACATCACAACCCTGCACTTGGGGAGTGAACAAGTTTTTGGCGCCATTGCCGGAGACTGTCGGCTACGTTTTTCTGAAATTAATTAGTTTAGGATTGGTTTAAAATTAGGATTATTTTAACTGTAGATTTTTATTTTTCTTTCTGATTTCTAGAAACTAACTTATTTCTCTTGTTTTGTAGGATTCTGATATATACTTTCTAAAATTGGTAATTCCTTTTCTAGATTAGGATCTGTCGTCCTGTGTAGCTAGTTTCAAGTTTTTATTTCTATTTTTAGAATTAACCCTTCTTTTATAGGATTTTACGATAGAAATTTCTAATTCAGTAAGCTCTTTCTAATTCTTCTTTCTTTGGAATTTCTTCTTTTCTCTAGAAATTAATTTACTTTTAATTAGGACTTTCTATTCTTAGAAACTAACTTATTTTGTTTTGTTTTGCAGATTCTTAACCTAGGACTCCAAATTTGGTAACTTCTTTCCATCTTTCCCTTTTATTTTCTAAATTTCTACTTCTTTTCTCTTAAGTCTAGGTAGAATTTAAATCGAGGGCTGAGTGTGTTTTATGCCCCAGTGGGCACGCGACAACACTCGACATCTCGTGACTGAAGGAGGATTAGTTGAGGGGTTGACTGTCCATCGCAGGACTAGACACCACTTGAAGTCTCCTGAGTTAGAGGAGGTTATGGCTGAAAATCAACCTCAAGCACTACCCCAACCAAGGGTTGAGGAAGTACATGACGAGAATGAGGTGCATCAGGCACCCCCGCCTCGTACTTTTCGAGATTATTTACAACCGGCGGGGGTGAGTACTCCCTCATGCATGATTTTTCCTGAGAATACAGGACACATGGACATCAAGCCAGGGGTTATCCAACTTCTTCCTAAGTTCCATGGGCTTGAGTCTGAAGAACCATACTTGCATCTGAAAGAGTTCGATAAAATCATAGGCACCTTATATTTCCCTAATGTATCTGAAGATACTATTAGGCTGAAACTCTTTCCATTTTCCTTGAAAGAAAAGCTAAGACGTGGTTACATTCACTGCGTCCTAGATCCATTGGCACATGGAACGATATGCAGAGGAAATTTATAAAGAAATTTTTCCCACATCATAAGACAAGTACCCTCAGGAGAGCAATCATGAACTTTGTCCAAAAGGAAGATAAAACATTCTTCTAATGTTGGGAAAGGTTCAAGGATCTGGTTAATGCATGCCCACAACATGGCTTTGAAATATGGCGCATTAAGAATTTTTTCTATGATGGGCTAACATCTTCCATGCTCCAAATGGTCGAGACAATGTGTAACGGAGAATTCATCAATAAAAATGTCGACGAGGTATGGGATTACGTCGATAGTCGCGCTGAAAAAATACAATCATGGGACTATTACCCAAGGACGAACACTACGTCTAGGCTGACTCATTGAAGGGAAAAAGGAGGAATATATCTCCTGAAAGAGGACAATGATCTTAACGCTAAGGTGGCCAATCTCACCAGAAAATTTGAGGCCATGGAAGGAAGGAAGGAAAAGGTTAATGAAAGTGTTTGCGGCATCTGTGATTGCAACATTCATACTACTGAAAATTATCCTTCAATAACTGCCTTTCGAGAAGTATTGAAAGAACAATCTAATGCCGTAAATAACTATCAAAGACCTTTCAATGGACTACCCTCTAATACGTACAATTCTGGTTGAAAAAATCATCCGAATTTTAGTTGGAGGAACGGCAAACTGCTACCCCTCAAGGTTTCTTCAATTAAAATTCAAATCAGGGGAGACCTCAAGAAGAACCGGCTCAAAATTCTGTGCAAGAGCTGACGAAGATAATACGAAAATTTATACAAAAGATAGATTCACGTATGACGGCTATAGAAAAGGGGATGCTTCCTACACAACCAATCCTCAATCCTAAACCGCAATACGAGACAGGTAATCCCAACTTTTCAAATCAAATGGGGCACGCTAAATCCATCACCACTCTTAGGAGTGGGAAGGTTATTGATAAAACCCTTCCGATTAGGCCCGAAAAGCCTCAAGAACCAGAAGAGGACAATAATGATGGATCTAGTGGCGCCCTACAAAAATTTGAACCGGAACCTCTAGAAAAGCCAGTTGCTCCTTTCCCCAATGGTTGGTTGAACCAAAACGTCTCTCTAACTCTCAGGATATCCTAGAGGTGTTGAAACAAATGAAAGTCAACATTCCTCTGCTTGATGTTGTAAAACAGATTCCTTTATATGCTAAATTTCTAAAGGACTTATGCACTACCAAACGACGGAAAAGTGTTCAAAAGAAAATTTCTTTAACTGAGAAAGTGAGTGCCATCCTGAAACAAGACGTGCTACAAAAATTCAAAGATCCCGGTTGCCCAACCATATCATGTGTAATCGGGAACTATCGAATTGATCATGCACTTCTTGACTTAGGAGCAAGCGTCAATCTGATTCCCTATTCGGTATACCAACAATTAGGTTTGGGTGAATTAAAACTCACCCGAACCACACTACAACTTGTTGATCGTTCTGTTCATGTACCAAGAGGGATCATCGAGGATGTGTTGGTCCAGGTTGATAGATTCTACTACCCTGTTGATTTTATCATCTTGAACACCGAACCCATCAATGACGCGAGCACTCAGATTCCCGTCATCCTTGGTCGTCCATTCCTGTCCGCTTCAAATGCAATTATCAATTGCAGGAATGGTGTTATGACTATGTCTTTTGAAAATTTGACATTGGAATCGAATATCTTTTTAAATAACGGCAGCAACTCAGAGGATGATGACGATTTTCACGATGTTAACATGATTGATTCTTTTGTGGAAGATAGAACACCTCTCACCTTATCCTCTGATCCTCTAGAGACGTGCCTGGCTCACTCCCATGATCTTGATGATGATATAATTAGGGAGACGTGTGTCATACTTGATACTGCACCAGTACTTGAAGTTAACCGGTGGAGGCCACAAATTGAAGAGTTACCCCAAACTGATGTGGTGCCTCTACCGTCTAACCTCAAGCCACCGAAGCTTGACATAAAACCTTTGCCCTCTGATTTAAAATATGTCTATTTAGGTCAAGATGAGACATATCCGGTGGTGATCTCTACCCACCTAGAGAAAGAACAAGAAAGTATGCTCATATCTACTCTCATTGAGCATAAGGGAGCTCTTAGATGGACGATAGCGGACCTCAAGGGAATTAACCCATCGATTTGTACTCACCGCATATATCTTGAGGATAATGCAAAAGCTGTTCGGCAATCACAACGTAGATTAAATCCAAACATGAAGGAAGTGGTTAAGGCCGAAGTTCTCAAACTATTGGAAGTGGGGATCATATACCCCATATCCGATAGTCAATGGGTGAGTCCAACTCAGGTGGTTCCTAAGAAGTCTGGGATCACCATCGTAGCCAATGCCAATAATGAACTCGTGCCGACCAGAGTTACTATTGGTTGGAGAATGTGCATTGACTACAGGAAGCTGAATACCGTCACTAGGAAGGACCACTTTCCTTTGTCCTTTATAGATCAGATCTTGGAAAGGTTAGCTGGTCATTCCTATTACTGTTTTCTTGACGGGTATTCAGGTTATAATCAGATTGAAATCGCCCCTGAGGATCAGGAAAAGACCACATTTACATGTCCCTATGGCACATTTGCTTATAGAAGGATGCCATTCGGGTTATGTAATGCCCCTGCTACCTTTCAGCGATGCATGATGAGTATCTTTTCTGACATGGTGGGAAAATATTTAGAGGTCTTCATGAACGATTTCTCTGTTTTCGGTTCATCTTTCAGCGAGTGCTTAGCAAGTCTTAAATGTGTGTTGAAAAGATGTGAAGAAAAAAATTTGGTACTTAACTGGGAGAAGTGTCATTTTATGGTTCAAAAGGAAATTGTCCTTAGGCATATCATCTCGTCCAAAGGAATCAAGGTAGATAAGGTAAAAATTGATCTTATCTCTAACCTACCTCCACCTAAGAATATCAGAGACGTGCGATCCTTCTTAGGACACGCAGGCTTTTACAGACGATTCATAAATGACTTTAGTCTCCTCTCTCGTCCTTTATGTAATCTTCTTCAAAAGGATACATCATACGAGTGAACTGAGCAGTGCCAAGAAGCTTTCACTAAGCTTAAGGGCATGTTAACCACTGCACCTATCATGCAGCCACTCGACTGGAGTCTTCCTTTTGAACTTATGTGCGATGCCTCTGATTATGCTCTTGGAGCGATTCTAGGCCAGAGAAAGGATAAGCGGCCTTATGTCATTCACTACGCAAGTAGGACTCTAAATCCTGCCCAAGTGAACTATTCGACTACGGAAAAGGAACTCTTAGCCGTAGTGTTCGCTTTAGACAAATTTAGGTCCTACCTAATCGGATCCAAGATCATCATCTATACAGACCATGCGGCACTTAAGTATCTTCTCTCTAAGAATGATTCTAAGCCCCGCCTGATACGATGGATCCTTCTCCTACAAGAATTTGATTTGAAAATTAAAGATAAAAAGGGAGTAGAGAACGTAGTGGCCGATCATCTTTCTCTCCTTAATACCTCTGATTCCCTTGAGGCGACCCATATCAATGACATGTTCCTTGATGAACAACTGTTTAGAGTCTCTCATTCACCTTGGTTCGCTGATATTGCTAATTATCTTGCTACAGGTGCCATACCGACACACTGGACATCACAAGATAAGAAGAAATTCTTTATCAAGGTGCGTAACTTTTTCTGGGATGATCCATATTTGTTTAAATATTGTCCAGACTAAATCTTAAGGAGATGTGTGCCAGACGATGAGCATCAGAGTGTCATCTCCTTCTATCACTCACAGGCCTGTGGTGGTCACTTTTCTGTTAAAAAGACCACGGCCAAGATTCTACAGTGTGGCTTTTACTGACCCACTATATTCAGGGACACTCATGAGTTTTGCAAAGCTTGTGAGCGTTGTCAAAAATTGGGAGCATTGTCCCGTCAAAATATGATGCCTTTGAATCCCATCCTTATCATTGAAGCATTTGATTGCTGGGGCATTGATTTCATGGGACCATTCCCCCAATCATTTAAAAATCTGTATATTTTGCTCGCCGTAGACTATGTCACTAAATGGGTCGAAGCAATTCCATGCCGCAAAAATGACCATCGCACGGTCATTAAATTTTTGAAAGAAAATATCCTGTCGCGGTTTGGAACGCCTCGAGCCATCATTAGTGACGAGGGCTCACACTTTTGTAATAGACCATTTGAGAGTTTAATGAAGAAATACGGTATCTCTCATAAGGTGAGCACCCCATACCATCCACAGACAAGTGGACAAGGTGAAATTTCTAATAGGGAGATCAAACATATCCTGGAGAAAACGGTTAACCCTAACCGTAAGGATTGGTCAATCCGAAAGTAGTACGGTACGCCCATAAGGCATCGGTCAAGATTGACCGATGCCTTATGGGCGTACCGTACTGCTTTCAAAACTCCTATTGGAACATCTCCCTTTAGACTTGTCTATGGGAAAGCCTGTCACTTGCCTGTGGAATTGGAACATAAAGCATACTGGACGATCAAAAATCTAAATTTTAATCTGGACAACGCTAGCTCGTTACGTAAACTTCAGCTGAATGAACTTGAAGAAATCCGGAACGATGCATATGAAAACTCGAGAATTTACAAGGACAAGATAAAGGCGTTTCATGATCAACATATTCTACGAAAATCATTCACGCTAGGTCAGAAAGTCCTTTTGTACGATTCTCGACTACATCTCTTTCCGGGTAAGCTTCGATCTCGTTGGACCAGCCCTTACATTATTGTCACTGCTTATCCTCATGTGGCTGTCAAGATAAAAGATCCCGACAATGGCAAGGAGTTTAAAGTCAATGGACATCGATTAAAGCCATTTGTCGAGGCATTTGATTCAGAGGACATATCCATGCCTCTGATTGTTCCTATTTATCAGGACTGATCTCCTAGTCTGATGGAGGTATAGGTAGGTGTATCGCTTTCATAGGACTAGGGTAGTTGCTCTATTTGTCTGGCTGAAGACGGTAAATTTAGCGCTCCTGAGAGGCAACCCAGCTTTTTTATTCCATTTCATTTTTTTAGTTAGTTAGTTCCATGTTTGTGGGTAGCATTACTGCAAACCCTCATGAAACTACAACTCGTCCACTAGGGGTAACCTAGGGGTTTAAAGGCTTGTTGCATACGCTAAATGCAATCGAGAGCACCTGCGAAAGTGGTATAGGTAGGATTTTATTTTTGTTATTTTTGTTGGTTTCATTCTCTTACTAACCTGCTCTCTCTTAGCAATTTCTTGAGAAATCTCTCTCGATTTGTTATACAGGTACTATCCTCCCATCACTTCTCATTTACTTTCGTTGTCCCATGTGCATTGCATGCTCATATTTTTTTTACATTGAGAACAATGTAGATTTTAGGTTGGGGGTGGGAGATTAGGTAACCTAATCAGTGTTTCCTTTGTCTTGAGCAAAAATTGTGAAATTTTTAAAAATTTTCTAAAAATTCTTGTGAACTCGAAGTAATTTTGACAGATATCCCTAATTTAGATTTGTAAGATACATGATGTTGGATTTATGACTCGTGGATTCAGCTATCTGTTAGCCTTCATAGTTAAGTCTGATTTGTTAATCCATGATGAGAAGTTTTAAACATTGATTGAGTCATGATTGCATATGTCACATCTCGTTTTCACATTAAGGTTTTAGTCTGATATTGAAGGGTTAACTTAGTAATCACTAAGCATGTGAGGAAACCACTTGAAAATTTTCCCGTCATGATCAATTAAAGAAAAAAAAAGAAAAAAAAGATAAAGAGATACCTTTGGAAAAGGTTTGGGTGAATAATTCTCACCATAGGTTTGCTCCCTATAGGTGAGGATTTGTTTCCCCATGGATGATTTGGGAAAAGGTTGGCGAATAATTTTCACCATAGGTTTTCTCCCTACAGGTGAGGATTTGTTTCTCCTTCTTGATGTTACTTTCAAAAAAAAAAAATCAATCAAAAGCTGAAAAACTGAAAAGATTATCTGTAAGATAAATTTTGGGTGTCCTGAATGCTCTATTAGTTACCAATGATATCATGAAATTGAAGATTGAACCTCTTAATGGTGGTAAGCTGAGATTACACTATCCACCCATGGAACTTAATGTTTAGAATTATTCTAATTGATGGATTAATACTTTGAACTTGATTATGAGTCTACCAAGCACTTGAGTCCAGGAGAAAGTAATCCCCAACATTCATGAATCTTAGAATTTTCGTATCCGGATTATTTTGCAAAAATCACTTGAGTTTATGAAAATCGTCCTTTAAGTCTCAACTTATTTTTCGTATACTTTGCTCGGGACTAGCAAAATGCTGGTTGGGGGTTGTGTTGAAGATCAAATAATGCATATTAGACCCCATTTATTACCTGTATTTACGAGCATGATACTGTTTAATAGCCCATTTTAATTGTGTTTATACTGCAGGGTACATTTACGAGCCTGGATCGAAATAAGATGCTAAAAGATAAGATTTAACGCTCAGAATTCACTAGAGCAAGGGACGGACTTCAGGGAACCAAGATCAACGGAATTACATGCCAGAGATTCGAGAAAATTGAGAAACTGAGGCACAAGTGGCTCGAAATTGGCTTAGAATGCAAGATCACAAGGTTCTCACCATCCAATCAGCTTGAAACTTCATACATAACCTGAGGACCATAAATGAACCGTACACGTCAAATTTCAACTATTGAAGATCTCTGAAAGTGGGCCAACGGACTGATCAGCCCCTTAATTCATTAAGTGGGGCCCACCTGAGTTATGGATATGCTTCAAAAGTGTTCTGGACGGATAAAATGAGATGGTAAAAAGGATGGACGGCACGGATCTCCTATGAACATCACAATGGACCCCACTGGAGAATCTACGTGCATACAATGCACGTACGCTGGAAGTGCACCGAAACAACAGCTCGGTCAACACCTGTAAAGACCGTGCCTTCTTCTTCATGCAACCAGCGGGCGGGCGCTGGTTATCGGCGGATCTCAGTGGACCTCACACATCAGGCAATTTCATGATCCGGACCGTCCATTGGTATCCCGTCGAGCCTTTTATCACTACCTAGGTGGAGGAATTGTAGAATATCGCAAGGATCGAAATCCAATCGTTAAAATGGACGATAAACAGTGAGTTAACTTAATATTGTGGGCCACACTGAAAACATTTAGATCTCAGCATTTCTGGAGGGTTTTTAGTCCTGAAGACAATGGACGGTGTGAATTTCTTCATCACTGTCAATCTTAGGTCCACCGATCATCACAAAGCTTTTGCGGAACCTCTGTTTCGCGTAAAAAGCTTCGGGTGATCTCAGTGGGCCACCATCAGGGCCCATCGGCCTAATCCAGGCCGTTCATTCACTCCAGACGATGGTCATGATTCTCACCTAGGTGATCTTCTGGTCCCATGCAAGCTATTGGAATATCCTGGCTGTTGAAAGCAGGATGGATGGCGGAACAAAAGATCGAGTGGGCCGCACCGATTTCGCTCCAAAAATACACCTTCCCGAACGATTTTTCTTGGCTAACCTCTTGGATGGCATGGATTTCTTCGTAGCTGTCAAGGTGGGGCCCACCGACCTTCACAGCGAGGACAGTGCGTGCCCTGTTTCGCAACCCAAGTTGCGGACGATTTGGATGGGCTACTCTCAAGCTCGTTCAAGATGATCCACTCTGTCCATCTTGATCAAAACGGAAAACATTCCATAGGGACGTTCTTCTCCACGCCGTTTGTGGATGCTTTGCACACCAGGAAAAGATGGAAGATCTACTCATTAGCACTGGCCATTTCTTTTACGCAGGCTACAGCTGCGTAAACAACTGTTCACGTTCTGTTCCGCAACCGACTCCATCTCGGACTCTTGCAGCCTCTCACTGACCTAGCCATTCTCCTTGCTCTATAAAAGGGAAGAAGGGCTGGAAGAAGGGGGGGAATATACACGGCTGGAGACATCAAGGCTTGGGGAGAGCATTAGACGTGGAAGACAGGGGGTTTATTCTTTTTGGTTATTCATTCAGCATATGTTTTAGTATTAATTTTTGAGAGATGTTGAGCCTTCCCATGTCAGGCTAAACCTCTTAGCTAGGGCTAAGAGGTGAAGCTTGTGGATAGATGGGAGACTCTATTTTATAGCCTTGAGTTATTTTGAACTAATATTGATTTAAGTTTTATTAATGGCATGTTTTTTTAGTCTTTAATGGTCTGTTGTGACTGAAATTACAATGGGTCTGCAATGGCTTTGAGCATGTCCTTTTTCCTTTATGTTTATGACGTCAGGAAGCCCTGTTGTTCACCATAGTCTCCTGGGTATGGTCAGATGTCAGTACCCTTCCTAACCTTCATACATGTGATTGGTTGGTAGTTAGTTTAATTCTATTGTTTGCCATAGTCTCTTGGGCATGGTTTGGTGATGGAATCCATTCTAATTCATATACCCTTCATCTCTTGAAAACTAGATCAATGACAGTTCAGTAAATTCCATGATTCATGAAACAGGCATAAGATCTCCCTGATCTCTACAAGTGGATCCTCTGAATCCCTAGTTTCCTTTCCTCTGAAGTTCTTAAGTTTTATATAATTAGTTTACAATTATTTCCTCAATTCCTAGTTGATTTAAATTTCATCTTATTCTAGTTATAGTTCTAGTTAATTTTAGATTACGTACAAGTTTCAGTCCCTTGGGATTCGACCTCGGTCTTACCAAGTTTATTACTACATCACAACCCTGCACTTGGGGAGTGAACAAGTTTTTGGCGCCGTTGCCGGGGAGATTAGGCTTCCTAATCAGTATTTTCTTGGTCTTGAGTAAAAATTGTGAAAATTTTTTAAATTTTTCTGACAATTCTTATGAATTCATTCTGATAATTCTTGTGAATTCAATGTGATTTTGACATCTATCTTTGATTTAGAATTACGAGATACGTGATGTTGGGAATTTATGACTCTTGGATTTAGCTACTTGATAGATTCCACAGTTGAGTTCAAATTATCAATTCATGATTAGAGGTTTTAAACATTGATTGAATCATGATTCAGGACACGTCTCACTTACACATTAAGATTTTAGTTCCATATCGAAGGATTAACTTAGTAATCGCTGAGCATGAAAGGATCCAGCCTGAAATATCTTGCCATCAGGGTATAAAAATTGAAAAGGTTGGACAATTAATCTTCACCATGGGTTTGCTCCCTATAGGTGTGGATTCGATTCCCCACGGTTAACAGTTGGAAAGAGTTGGGTGACTAGTTTCACCGTAGGTTGTTCCCTATAGGTGAAAATTTGATTCCCCTCTTAACATTCTTTTAATGAAAAAAAAAAAAAAGAGGTCAAAAAATCAAAAGATGATCTTTGAGGCAAGTGTTTGTCATTATGAATGCTCTTGTTGATTACTAATGATATTCTGAGAATAAAGAATTGAATCTTAATGTTGATGAGCCGAGAGTACACTATACGCTCATGGATCTTAATGGTTAAGATTGTTCTAAATAATGGATTAATACCCTGAACCTGATTATGGAATTTACCGTGCGTATGAGTCCAGGAGGAAATAATTCTCAACATTCATGAATCTTAAAATTCTAATATCTGAATTGTTTTTTGAAAGAATCATTCGAGTTCATAGGAATCATCTTCTAATTCTCAACTTATTTTTCGCATACCTTGCTCGGGACTAGCAAGATACTGGTTGGAGGTTATGTTGAGGGTCAAATATTGCATATTAGATCCCATTTATTACTTGGATTTACGAGCATGATGCCGTTTAACGGCCTGATTTAATCACGTTTGTGATGCAGGGTGTATGTACGAGTTTGGACCGAAACAAGGTGCTAAAAGCTTGGATTTAACGCTCTGATGATCACCAAAGCAAGGGACAGGTTCCAGGGGACCAAGATCGACAGAATTACATACCAGAAATTTAAGAAAACTGAGAAACTGAAGCTCAAATGGCCCGAAAGACGTCCAGAGTGTAAGATCACGGGATTCCCACCATCAGTTTGGATTGAAACTACGTACATGGCTTGAAGACCATAAAGTAACCGTACACGTCAGATTTTGGCCATTTGATCCCTGTGAAAGTGGTCCAACGGTCAGACCAGTCCATAAATTAACAATTTGGGGCCCACCTAAAACCTAGATATGCTTCAAGTGTGGTTTCGACCCATTATATAAGGTGAAGGAACAAATGAATGGAGAAGATCTCTTAGAAAACATCACCATGGGCCTCATTGGCACTCGCGAGTGTACATACACAAGTGCATATGCGACACACTGAGCTGGAAGTCGGGTCAAATTGTGTTTGACCCGACACTTGTTGCAAAGGAAGGAATTTGAAATTCCTTTGCCGCAATCAGCGGACAAGCGTCTGCTGAGATGCTCTTCAGATCATCATCATCACTGTAATGGACGATCGGGACTGTCCATTGTTCCCAGAAGGAATAACCGGCCCTAGGAAGAGAGACATATTTGCACAGACACACGTACACATGTTTTCAGTAGTCCAACGCAGGACGAACGGTGGAGCAAAAAGATCTCATGGTCCTCATCAACAAAAGGTCAAAAGTATATACTCCCAGCCGAAATTTCAAGAGTAATTCGGTGGACGGCACGGATTTCTCAAATATTAGCGAAGTGGGCCCCACGGAAGTCTTCGCAGACAGCCATACGCAGTAACGTGCGCAGGCTCTGTTCCGCGAACGACCGAGAAAACCGGAAGCTTCGACATGATCAGGGCCGTCCATCATTGTAAGGGGGAAAATTCGAGCCGTCCATCCTGGCGGAATGAAAGAGTTGATCAAAACCAAGGAGTTTTCACGCTGAATTTGAATGAGAATCCCATACAAATATTCCCGGATCTGTACGCATGAAACTGTGTTCAGCTCTGCGGTAGGGCCATTTCCTGATCAATCTGGCAATCAGAGATGTTAAAACAACCTCTCATCTGATGGCCCATGTCCCAACACAATGAATCATAAGCTATGCAGAGTCTGCGTATCATGGGTCCCACCGATTACGCAGTTCATCTGCGACTAAAGTTCTCCCTGTTACGCAGGAAGATAGTCTGCGTAAACCAGACTTGATATTTTCATTACGCAAGGGTTTTCGTAGTAAGGCGGTTGCATCAAAACACGACTGACTTTCCATCATCTGTTATAAGAGGACAGTTGGGGCGTTGAGGGCATCTAAGGAGCAAAACGTGGACAGAGGAGGGAGAGAAGAAGAGTCTTTTTAAGGTTTCTTTATTTTATTGTATTGTTTTTCTGTAAGATATGAGATCTAGCTCACTCATGTGTGGCTAAACCTCTTAGCTAGGGCTAAGAGGTGAAGCTTATAACGTGATGGGAGAACCCTGTGCTTGTGCCTTTTTGTTTAAACTGAATTGATGTTAATCTTAGTTGAATTTATGGAAATATTTTTTAGTCTTTAACGGTCTGTTGTGACTGCAATTACAGTGGGTCTGCAATGGCTTGGAATATTTTTTTTTTCCTTCTGATGTTTATGACGTCGGGAAGCCCTGTTGTTCACCAGTCTCCTAGGCATGGTTGGATGACGGTACCCTTCTTAACCTTCATACGTGTGAATGGTTGGTAATTAGTTTAATTCTGTTGTTTGCCATAGTCTCTTAGGCATGGTTTGGTGATGGAATCCATTCTAATTCATATACCTTTCATCTCTTGAAAACTAGATCAATGACAGTTCAGTTAATTTCCATGAAACAGGCAAAAGATCTCCCTGATCTCTACAAGTGGATCCTCTGAATCCCTAGTTCCCTTCTCCTGATTTCTCTCAAGTTTAGATAATTATTTCACCAGTATTCCTTCAAATTCAATCAGATTAGATTTCATCTTAGCCTAGTTCTAGTTCTAGATAATTTTAGATAACGTACAAGTTTCAGTCCCTTGGGATTCGACCTCGGTCTTACCGAGTTTATTACTACATCACAACCCTGCACTTGGGGAGTGAACAAAATGGCAATCTCACTGATGCTTCGTTTGGACTCACTAGTGAAACGAACTGTAGAAATTCAGTTTAATTGAGAGGAAATGACAAGGTTAATGATTTTTTTCTAGCATTCATGACTAGAACCATAACTCAAATTGCAGTTACATTCATTTCATTTACAACTTGAAATGAACATAACCAGAGTTTAGAGCCTAGACTCAATATCAATGCTAATGATACTGCAATTTGGTTATCTCCATTTTATTGATGTAACTATTGTGGATCCATTCGGTAGTACCACATCCAGGTGTGCCCTAAGGGTGTGTTTGGATGCCCAACTGAATGAATTGCTACCCATTGATTTCAATTAAGAGGTCGTGATGAATTTTTTAAAGACATTTTTACATTCCTTTTGAGTTTGATTTTAAGTAACATGATGGCAATTTGGATGGAATTTAAAATTTGGTCATTCTCAATATACTGAGCCAATAATTGAGGTCGATACTGCATCCAAACACACCCTAGGAAAGGCGGAAATACAACATGAATTCTACAAACGATGGGATGCTTCAAAACGTTTGTGAGCAAAATACAAGAATTTCTTCCTTTTCCTAAACCTGTTAATACAGGAGATGATACAAGTAGAGACTATAAATTTCCCTTATATTCAATCTTGCCGCTGATGAGATTCCTTCCTGATCTGTCCTGAATCAATTTCCGGATCACTCATAGAACAATGTCTATGCATAATTAGATGCATTTCTTTAAACTTACCGGCTTAGATTCATCAAAATTATATCATAAGTTTTTATTAAAAAAATAAAAATAAAAATAAAAATCAGTTAGAAGTTTTACAATTTTTTTTAAAGGAAAGAAAAAAGGCCCATAATGGAAACAACTAACGACTATTGGGGGTCCCTCCTCACGTGGAGGTGGGACCCGCATGTGTGGGCTTAAGTAGTCTTTCCTTTGACCACATCCGTGAGGGTATTTTGGTCTTTTGGCCTATCTCCCTTTTTAAGTGAAAGAAAATGATATATATATATATATATATATATATATATATATATATATATATATATATATATATATAACAACAATACACAAAGGGGAATTTCTTTGGATAAAAAGAAGAGACAGGTTGGTGGAAGCAGAGGAGTAAGGTGACTTCCTTATTTAAGTTTCTTGTTAATCACAAGAGAGGTTTTCATCTCCGAGTTCATGGAATATATTCACAACGCTAGTTTCTTTGATGGTTTTCTCTGAGAGTTGTGTTGGGGGATTTTGTACAATCCCTAGTTGATGAGAAAAATCATTTCTTTCATTGTTACTTGCAATTCACCTTCGGGTAATGTTGTTTGGGTATACAAAAGAGGTTGTTCTCTTGATGGTTGTATTTTCATTATCTTTAATATAGTGGATTTGTGGCAGACTATGTCCCATGGTTTTTCCCTTCACATTGGAGGGTTTTCCATATAATAAATCTCCGTCTCTTGCACTTTACATGTTCGATGATTTTCTTGCTTGCGTTAGAAGTCATTATCATCCATTAAATCTCATATATTGTTAATCCCATTGATTTGCACGTAGAAGGGAAAGGTGCATGGTTTCCCAACAATGACAAGTAACAAAATATGACTAGATTCATTGCATTCTCGTAAGATTATGTTAATATGAACCACCTTAGTGAGATATCTTTTTTTTAACCGTCTTGTTAGATCTACTTAGTCCTCACTCCTGAGTATACATATCCAAATGTGCGGTGATCGGGACTGTTGAATGGTGGAGCACCATGTGAATGGTGATATCCCAAAAAGCAAAGGGATTGGACTGTCTTAGCCACCCAACTAGCGGCCGCCAAAAGGAGCGGTTAGCCCAGAACAGTGGAAAGATCCATATTCAACAGAGAAACTCTGAATAGATGGTCATAGATGCCCAATCACTGAGATTTTTGCACCCACCATGTTAACAGTCCGATCACATGCTTGTTTGCTATATTAAGAGGGACTATATACTACTTTCATGCAATGAGCTGCATATTAGCAACCCTCATTTTATAGTGAGTCATTTGAGGTCAAGATCATACTGCTTCTATATTTTCATATACTATATGGTCTAGATTTTCATATACTAAATGGTCTATCTCCTAAAATACAAGGGGCATAACATGTATCTTTTGTTTTTGTTTATAACTTCTTGCGGATGGGCGTTGCATTCCGAAGGTACAACCAGCATCGTAATCAGATCAACAGGTTCTCTCCACAAGAGGGTCATAATCATATGCCTCGCCAGCCTTCACAAACCTTCCTTTAACGCGTTTTCTGGTATCTGCTCTGGCTTTGCGGGAAGCATACCTTATTTGTTTCCCAAACCTGTAAACACCATACATACAGTGATTGTTAAAAGGCTAAAATAGGAATAAGTTGCGAAAAAAAAGTACTGAAACCTTCATGAAAATTACCCAAATGTCCAAGGACTTCCGAAAATATGAAATGCAGAAAATGGGCGATACATCTACAGAGAATCAGATAATTTCTGTAGAAATGACAGATTCTGATTACGATTTGGAATTCAGCAACTAGAAACATTTTATGGACAGTTGTTGTAGTTGTCCATGAAGTATGGATGGAAGTGTCTGTCCACTGTCTAGAGTGAGAATGGGAAAATATAGGCCCAACCCATTATCATTCAATTCTCAAATTCTCCCCCAAAAAGCACATGGGATGATGCATATTTGATTGCATTCTTATTTTGGGAATCCAAACACAACCTAAACAACATTGATTAATATAAAAGTTGAATCCACCTACGTTCGAGTTTTCTTTTTCTCATTGTATCGTATCTTCGCTTTGTGCCTGGCCTGCGGGCATGTAGTCTCCAAGTTGGAATCCCATGGCGATTTGCCCGTGGGAAAAATCAGCGATTCTCCACCATCTTGATTATCCACAGCCCCATTTTCACTGGTAAAGTTCGACGCCAAAAGCGACATACTAGAATGTTCAGCAGGGAAGCTTGGGCTGATGTTTCTGTTGCAATAAGGATTCAGCAGTACCCTATCTGAATTGCTGCTGGCAGCTTGCACCATGCCGGCAGGCCCAACAACATGAGAAGATTGATGGGCCATGCAATCATGTTGCCCCCAAGATGATGCCTGGTGAAACACAAAAAGGTGACGATCAGCCATATGCAATATCCGGCTAAGATCCAATCAATTGACCACTCATAGTGGAGACCCAGGTAATCCTGACAACAGTTTGCTGATTAAAATATTTAAAACTGTTTATAATACTATTAATATTACAAAACAATATTTATTATCTAAGGTCAGTTTTCAACCATTCAAATCAAAGGATAATGTGGATTAGTGTTTCCAAAGCATGAGGGGGGCATTTCTCTATGGGAAATTGAAGATCCGACAGTTAGAATGGTGGAGCAGAGTCTATAGAAGGGGGATTAGCAACCCCATTGCAAGATACTTGAGAAAACATGAGAAAACCCCAAGAAGAAGAGTATACCACCAAAGTGATTTCCAGTCTCATTACACTTCACACCTCATTTTCGGATTCCGATTGATGGTAGTGATCATAGAAAGTTTCATTACAATCATTTCGAATTTTTGGGTAAACTAAAATAAGGGAAAGTGGCACATTTTCGGATTCCGATTGATGGTAGTGATCATAGAAAGTTTCATTACAATCATTTCGAATTTTTGGGTAAACTAAAATAAGGGAAAGTGGCAGATGCTGCTGTATTAGCAGCAATAGTTAGGAATGTAACGTATTCGTGAAGGCACAAGCAGCCTAGTGAAGGCATAAACAAAATAATTTCAGTAGGATGAAACCAATGATCAACAGCTGAAAATAGAAATTAAATTCGAAGAAGGCTGAGAACCAAACCAACCTCTATGGCATTTTCAATGGAAGAGTAACAATCAGCAACTGAGAAGTTCTCCGTAAACAAACAGTTCGTTCCTGTATCCTCGATAAGTTCTCTTGAATGACTCTGTGAACAGCCAAATGTCTCATCGCTGTCTCCGAAACACAAGGCAACATCATCTATGTTGAAGCCTTCACAAATATCATCACCGTCACAAATTCCAAGATCTGTGAATGGAGAACAGCCCAACTGCGAATCACAAAAAAAATGATTGAATTTAGTGTTAGTAAAATGCATCTCGGATCAAACTTCCATATGTGAATAAAAAATAATTTGAAATGAGTTCATCTCATTCTTAGAGCATGTTTGGTAGACACCCAAAAATGAGTTCATCTCATTTTAGTTAACAATAATTTTGTATTAGAGAACATGATTTTTGGCCACATATTATCTCTGAGACATAATTACGATTAGCTAAAATGAGATGAACTCATTTATTGGTGTCCACCAAATAGGACCTCTATCAAATCGAATTGCAATTACTAATCGAATAAAGTGAAAATAACCTATTTTTATTTTCCATCCTTAGTTTGTGGGCTATTCCTCATTAAGAATGTTAGGAAACATCGTTTGTTTTCATGATTTCCTCTTGATTTAACTGAATGTTCACAATTCAATTGACTTGTGCATCCAAATACAGCCAAGCAAACAAATAACTCATGGAAAACATCATTACAACCTGTCAAGCAGGGCAAAATGAATCAATTCCACTCTCGAATGACATTTTACCCGGCGAAATGACATTAATCAAACCACTACTTCCCCATAACAGCATTTGCGCAGATTAGATGACAAATAAACCACTCCTATCGACGTAAGAACAATAAAAATAAATAAAAACAAATAAGCAAACAATTCACCTTCGATTGGTTTGGGTCCTTCTGGAATGTCTGTTGATCTCCACAGCATGGCATATAATTCAAATTCGGCACCATAGAAGATGAATCTGTCCAAGGTTCTAATTTTCCACAACAACCCAAATCATTCAATTCCATCGACAATCCAACCATGCTCCCATCTTCGCCTTGTTCCCACCCGTTGCTCACGCAATTCTCATTTATAGTAGTCATCAACCCCGACCCCCAGCTTCCATCCACCTTGCTCACCGTCAGAGCATCAAGACCACAAGACCAAAACGTCAATAGGTCCGCCGACGAAGGACAACCCGAATAACAATTCACCGTCTCCTGCCTATGCCCAGGCCCCACGCCTGCAGAACCGCAGCAATCACAGCTCTGACAAAGAGACACCTTATCTTCCAAGCACCTAACAATCGCGGGCTGCGAGTTGCATATATCACATATAACCGATCGGAGATGGCGCCTAGACAAGGCGTTTGCTGAATGGATGTAGCTATCACATGATAGGCAGAGGCGGGCCGTATCCGATCGGCAGTAGACCATCGGCCTTTGGGCCCCACAAAAGTCACATAATGGATCCATACTTAAATAAAAACGCCCAAATCAAAATTCTGGAATCCGACTTCCAGCTTCAATCCAAGAATGAATTTATAAACTTCCCGCTTCAAAATAAATAGAATGGATTTACCAAAGTTGAACGAAATGGGTTTCTTCGCAAGATTTCATTCATCAAAGAGTTGAATTCAATTCATGATCCTTAATCTACAAACCTAAAGAAAAGAATAAAACGAAAATTAGATTAATCTATGGAAAATTGGATAAGAGAATTCAGCTCAAGGTAGGAAGAAACAGAGTACTTACAGAGCATCATCAGCATCACAAAACACTCATCTTTCATTTTACACCGTCGGATCATCTAAAGGGAGTACGATGACCGTTGGATCATGGTACCATAATCGAGAGAGAGAGAGAGAGAGAGAGAGAGAGAGAGATTCCGAAGAGAACAGAGCACAGAAAAGTACGAGTGCATGTAATCCTCATTTTATACAATTTCCTCAACAAAAACGTGCGTGCAACGTGGCGCGTTGGGATTGGTTAAGAACGTCCATCGATCTGACGTGGATCGATCAGTTATGGTTAGGCCTTTTTACTCGCTCCCAGGAGTCCGTACATAAAGCGCAAACATTTCATAAGCAGGTGCGTTTATTAAAGAGTTAAACTTTTATACTCTGTCCTACCGTGATTCTTGATACACAGGCAATCAAAAATCGAAAAATTCACCTGGTGTAAACTTAAAATAAACTGTTAAATTTTTGGAAACTTAAATAAATGGATTTTTTAAAGTAATATTTATACTTATTTGAATTTATATTTATCTGATTAGTGGACATGCAATGCACGGTCAGAATGTATACATGACAACTGTTCAAATTGAACAAGAAAATTCGATTTAATTGAATTATATAATTTTTTAATTAAAAAAAATCATATCTACATTGGTTTTCGTCATCTGGACAGTTTGATTTGAGTTAATGCAACCATATATCCAATTTCTTAGTGCCCAAGTATCAAACATCATACTCTATCAGAGTATCAAATACCAACCTTCATTACCGGTCACAACCTTTTTGCCACGTAAGCACGGAGATTTGAGCCACGTGACGGTCAAGGGGGTGAGAGATCGCGATCCTCGTCTGGCCACGTGGGTCCCATGGGAGGGGAGACCGTGATTCGTGGGGAAGGGAAAATCGGGAGCTGTGGGAGCGGTGACCGTGATTCGTGGGGAAGGGAAAATCGGGAGCTGACGTGGCCGACCTGGGATTTGCAAGGGATGCTGGCCCCAGATCGGAGGAATCTCAGGGATGACATGGACATTGTGAGTGGGAGATTGGAAGGCTTTGTGGGAGTAGATTGCCTGGCGAGTCTAGAGCTGGGCATCCGTTGAGTTGAATTGTGTCGGGGCTGACCTAACTCGTTTTGGATTTGAAATAGGCCTGACCCGCACTCGACCCAACTCGGTAGTGAGCCAAGCATGCCTTACTTGATTTGAGTTTGGGTCTGACCTGGACTAATCCGAGTCGAGTCTAACCCAGTCATGAGTACCGAGTTTGGCCGAGCCAGCACTAAGTTGGGTGCAGCTAGTTTTCACAGGCTAAAATCACCACTCAAAACCTAGCTCTCTATTAGCTACTCAGGCATCTTAGGTCTGAAACATTAGATTTGAGTTTTTTTAATATATAAGGATGACTCGAATGTCGGATCAGATCGAATCGAGTCGGTATCAAGTTGGATTTTGAGTCGAGTCAAGTTGAGTTACTGGGTGACTCAAACTTGACAAGATTTGAGTTCAAATTGGACGAAGTCAACTCGATTTGGATCGACTAACCCACTCGATTCGGATGGAGTTGGATCTGAACAGAGTTGAACAGGTCGAGTCGTCCCTTGCCCAGCTCCACCGGTGACCCAAATACCATGAATATCCCTGGTGATCGAACTCTGAGGGCCCACTTTGATGTATGTATTTTATCCAAGCCGTCCATCGATTTACCCAGTTGCATATCCAAAAACTGGAGGGATCCCACCACACAAAAAATGGAGAATGCCTACCACTGAAAGCTTGTTGGAGTCAATGAAGTTTTGAATTTCTCTTTATCCAAGTTCGTGTGACCTTATGAACAGGGTAGATGACAAATAAATATAACGATGGATTGTAGAAGGTTTCAACGGTGGACATTAGTATCATCACCATTCTGTTATGTGGTCCACTTGAATTTTGGATATGTTTCAATTTTGGGTCCTTGCCGTAAAATGAGCTCTCAAAATGGATGTACGGCTTAGATAAGACATATATATCATGTAGGCCTCATAGAGTCCAATCACCAAGGATATCCACAGCATTGGGATCACCACACAATCCACTCGCAGCTGGGGCGGCCACATGCAGAAAAAATAAGGGCACAAAAGAAGCCTCTAAAATGAATGTAGATTGGATATTGTCTCTCCAATGTACCATAGATCTGGGGCAACATTTGATATGACAACTATTATTATAGCTGTACATGGCAGGGTTTGATTGGATAGTTATTACTATAGCTGTTACTAAGGGTGAAATGGATCAAAAATATATACTCAATTGCTTTCAAACAGATTGCATGGTGAACCTGTCACCACGGATGTCCATGGCGGTAAGATTTGATTATGCCACTGTCATTGCTAACTAAAAGAGAATTGCTTAATGAGTAAACTTTATCGGCCAACATGATTTATGTATTTTATCCACTTTGTCTATCCATTTTATCAAATAATTTTAAGATTTAAGCTAAAAATGAAACATATATATCTAAAGCTTAAGTAGACCACACTGCAGTAAACAATATGAATTAAACATCTACCGTCGGAAAATTTGTAGGAGGCCCAGAAGTTTTGGATTTGTGTTTTCCCTTCTTCCATATCGGTGCCATCTTATGACTAAGTTGGATGACATTAAATATTTTCCCTTCTTCCATATCAGTGTCATCTTATGACTAAGTTGGATGACATTAAATATCACTTTAGGGCCTAGGAAAATTTCAATAGTGGAAATCATTATTCCCACCATTTCATGCAGTGTGGTCCACTAGAGCTTTGGATACGCTTTAATTTTGGGCTTAAACTTTAAAATGAGCTGACACAGATAAACTACATGCATTCAAAACACCCAAATCCATAGCTCAAGTGGTAGGCTGAGTGAAAGATATTTCATTTCAACACTGAGGTCTTGGAATCGATTTCCCAGCGCAGGTGGCTAAAAACAAAAAAACCCACATGCATTCAAAGTGGGCCCAACCGAGTCTACTCCTTATCATAAAAGATTTCTTGCTTGAGATGGCTATCCAATTTCTTGCTAGAGATGGCCACTTAACATCTTTCAAAAGTGCTCTGTGTGGGCCCATCTCTGATAGCAGCAAGTTGAACAACCAAACCCCATCACATTAGGTCACCACGGACATGCGACATGCGCAGTAGCAACGTCCACCCCACTATCTCATTCTTTTCTAACGGACGCCGATTGCGTCCTACCCCGCCTGGATGGCAATCCGTCCGAACAGGGCTCCATGGGCCCACTGTGATGTAAGTGTTTTATCCACGCCGTTTATCACTTTTCTCAGGTCATTTTAAATTATGATATTAAAAATAACTCAGGTGCACACTTCCAGTGCACCACACCAAAGGAAGATGTAGTGATAATGACTCCCACCGTTTAAACCTTTCTAAGGTTCACCGTTTTGTTTTTTTACCATCCAACCTATTCATAAGGTCATGTAGACGCGGATGAAGTGAAAACACAAATATCAGCTTGATCAGAAACTTATACAGCTCTCAATAATTTTTTAATGGTG
Source organism: Magnolia kwangsiensis (assembly GCA_037074715.1). Classification (NCBI taxonomy): domain Eukaryota; kingdom Viridiplantae; phylum Streptophyta; class Magnoliopsida; order Magnoliales; family Magnoliaceae; genus Magnolia; species Magnolia kwangsiensis. The sequence continues at coordinate 207,988,961 of CM073571.1, read as the reverse complement.
GACGTTCAATTCTCACTTTGTGATCAGCTTAAGCCTTGCTGCTGTCTCATTTTTTAGACCGTATCTTAAAATGATCTGAGAAAAATGATGAACTTCATGGATAAAACAATTACATCAAGGTGGGCCCTATAGAGCCGGTGGGGGTAGGACGCGATCCGCCTCCTTTTCTAACATCCTTTGTGTATTTGAAAAGCCGGCTACCAACCACTCAAATCAGGCCACATCCTTTCCATATCGACTCTGGTATCAGTAAAGATGCTTACCAACGCCTAACTAGACCTAACTCCAACTCCCGGCCTGTCTGGGCTCAAATGGTGATAGTTGGCAGCGTAGCCTCTACCGAAGCATCTACACTTGGAAAATCGGCACTAATGTAGAGTGTCTAACCCATGCATGGTGGGCCCCACTTCACATAATTCTTTCAGGAGAAATCAGAAAAGGCCATCCACATAGACTATGAGCGAATTTTTAAACCGTCCTGATGAGTAAACTGGCATGAGTTCTTGGGTTTGTGCAATATGCACTGTGGGCCCATGTTATGAATGGATCAGATTATAGGAAATGTACCTGATTTTGCACTTCTGATGAGTGTACTGATGCATGTAAGCGTCACGGGCATGGCATGATAGTCCGTGACAGCCTGGAAATTGCATAAAGCAAAAGAGGTTGCGGGTAGCACTATCAGAGTATTTGATCGAATTGCAGGCCACCTTTGTATCATTTAGCCATGTCTAAAGTAGGTTTGGTGAGGCTCCAAACACGCGTCATCGAGGTTTGATTGGTCCCTTATCTGAGTACCTACTCCATCTTTTACGATTGCACATGGCCCAATCAAACCTCACCACGTTGAGCCTTACCGAATTTGGTGAAACCAGATACGCTCCTTGGTCCCATTGCCTCATCTTTGACATTGACTTGGCACATGTGGGACATACGTTGAGCACGTTCAGTGTATTAGATAATATGTTGAATTAAATAGACTATAAAATTCGAGAATCAAAAAAGAAAAATAAATTTAGAGAAAGAAAAACTTATTGAATTGAGTCGAGGCGTGATTGAGTTACTCGGATTGAAATCGAATTTGCTCCCCTTGGATAGCGTCTCAAGTGCAACAGGTTTCCAGAGCAATCGACCTCTAGGATACAACGACTATGATCCGGTCCCAGCGGTGCACTCACTGTACACAGGCTCGAACCACTTGCAGTTTAATCCGAAAGTGCTGAGTTGACTCAGCAATGAACTCAGTAACAATGGTGAAACCGTATCAGAGAGAGTTTTATCAGACAGAGTATTTTTATATTTTTTGTATATTGAAAATGGAATCGGAAGTCTTTATATAGACTCCGAGGTGGTGCATAAGCACCCTTTACAAAAGGTTAGGTCCGTTGGGTTTAAATCCAACAGGGGCGACCAACCGGAAGAGAAGTATCTCTCTGGTTTAAAACGAAAAGGCACAAGTGCGAGTACACTCTCGCACATACAGTCCTGCGAGTACCCATACACACACACCCACGCGAGTACACTTACACCGCACCCACACCGCACCCGCGCACGCGGACGTGGACACGGACTCGGCTCGGCGCGCGCGCGTGTGTGGTCAATGGCATAGATTAGAGTTATTGGCATAGCCCCCCCACAGGACCAAATTCACATGCCCCCTGAAAGAGGCTTAAGCCCTAGGCAAAAAGCCTATCATATAAACAAGAGAATTTCTTTTGTCAAATCCGATGTGGGACAAAACTAACACTTCAAAAACACTAAAATTTAAATGTGGAGGGAAAACACCGAAATTTAAAAATTTAAATTTTTAATATTATTTTAAAACAAATACAACACAGTGATGTCTGAGTAATACAAGTTCAGTAAGGCTGTGATCGTGAGGCCTATTTTTATGTATGTATTGTTTATTTATATTGTTCATTAATGTAGAGTGGTTTGCAGACACTTTCATGGCAAAGATAGACCAAATACGGCCCAGACACTTTCCTAACAAAGATGGACTAGATAAGGCCTGATCGGAGGTGGAAATGATTTGGAATGTTAGAACATTAAAATATTCGTATCTTGAAAATTGGAATGAGGTTATCGACATGTCATATATGATTTAAGTGTAAGAGAAGCTACTTTAGCCAACCAGCCCCACTACACTGCGTTGCTAACATAGGATTTGTAAGATTCCATTTGATCAACTGTCAAAAGTCTATTTTATTTTTATTTTTATTTTTATTTTTATTGTAAATAATAGGTTTCATGAGCTTAGAAAATTTAGGAGAATATCGTGGTTAGGCCAAATTAGACATTTACTATTTTTGGCTGAAAAACGTGAAGTTTATTAGGAATCATGATCGTTTATAAATAATAAGTTTATTATTTATAGTAAGTCACATTTTTAGGGACTTCGAGTTGGAGTTTAAGTTTAAAACTCTGTCTTAGATTTGAACTCGTTAATTAAAGGATTATAATTTCATTTTTATCATCCATCAATTTATTTTTTAAATTTATTAGAAATTATTTCTATTTTATCTCTAGGAGATTTGAGAAAACTCTGTGAGGAATCACGTGCTTCGTCATGTTACCCATTCATTTTGTCAGTTAGTTTTATCAAATGAACCTTGTTAATGCAAAAAACTGGTGCGCCCTCCTTGGACCCTTTACCTGCACAAGAAGAAGACAATAGAGACCCTGGCTAGAGTCGGGGACCCTCTGATGCCAAAGTTAGGACTAGGATCGTGTTAAAGGGTTCTAGAGAGAGTTTTAGCGTATCTTTCACCCTTGAAGTCTTTCATATTTATAAGAAGGGGAGGATCCTATCGTGCCAGGATTCTTTCCTAATATTTTGGAGATTCGATATTAATCCAACTTATGATTCTTGCCGATCCCGAAATTCTCGGGATCGGAATCTTCCTGGATTTTTGGGAAGGTTTTTCACTTTACACCATTTCTTCCTTTCTCGGCAGATTTTACCGATTAGATCGGGCTTGTCTGACTCTATTGATAAGCGAGTCTCGGCTGGCTATACAAGGTTGAGCTACTTGCCCTCTATCGGATAAGACGAGATCGATCCATAATCAGTGCGTCTTCTTAATCTGATAGCTGACCCTATAACCGACCTTAGGACGGGTCGGTTTTATGGCCAGTTGTGTGGCTTCTGAGCATTGGGCCTTAATCAACCTATTTGGATGCTGATGCCTCGTTTGTCGAGCCAACTTCGTGCATATCAAATATTTTGCCTTATGGCTCAGGACTTTATAAGTCTCGGTCTGGATTAGTTCCTTGTGATCCGATCTAAGTCTCTCCTTTAGGCTTTGGGTTTATGTGCCTTGGGATCCCAGGCGGTGTCAGTAGAGTTGGTCCATTCCATAGCCGAGTCTCTAGACTTGTACTATTTTTTTTCAACAGTAAGCCCCCAACTCTTTGCATCAACTTTATTGACGCTAAGGAGTAGAGAGTTGTTGAGTCGGCTTGAGCTGGGACCGAATTTATGATGGAACATTTATTGCTTGTAGGCATTCTATATCGTCCAGAACATGTGCCGGTTCGTTGATTGAGGTCACACGAGCGGGAAGCCGCCAAGACATCTTTTCACCCTATGAGAGGCAAACACGTGGCGAAAAAGGCGCTCGCGTTGCCCAAAGTACACCACATGTCGGGCGGAGGAGTCAAAGCAGGCATTGACTCGACTCCTCCTTAAATGCACTTGTCATGTGGCAAGGCTATAAAAAGGGGAAGCGGGACGCTGGGCTCCTATTTCCGCAGTTTTTTGGTCATTTTCTCCATTTTCGCCCTTCTCATCTTTTGCTCCCATGTTCCACCTTTTTCTCAACCACTCCCGCTGCCTCCGGTGAATTTTTAATTCTCTCTCTCCCTTTTTCTTTCAATTGTAGTGACGATGCAAGGATCCTTGAGCCCCCGGGAGGGAGCTTTCGGTGACGAAGGTGAAGTGAGACGTTTTTAGGATGTTTCGGAATCACCTTCGCTGTTGGCGAAGATGGTTATAGATGTCAATGTCGCTTTTCAGCCCTCCAAAAGGATGGCTGGATCTTCAACGAAGCGCCCAGTTCTAGTGGGCTCATCTCGCCGAGGGGCGATGTTGGTGACTGCTCCTGGCAAGCCCAATCCTCCTGAGGAGGAAGCAGAGGAAAAGGGCGAGACGACCGAAGGAGTTAGTGAGTCAGTTGCTGCCTGAAAATTGGCAAATGTTGTTGAGTCAGTAGCTAAGGGAGAGAAGGCCGAGGACGAACAAAAGGGTCCCGTTCCCTCGGTTTTAACCGAGATAGAACTAGACATGATCAGGGCCGGGTACCATGTCCCGAACTTGATCTTTCTTCGCCTCCCTCTCCCGAATGAATTACTCGACCGCCCTTGATGAGGGTCAAGTATTTCATATCAAACCCCGATTATTGCTGAATTTTATGTACATGATAATGCCTAATGCCATATTTTAATTGTGTTTTTGTTGCAGGATGAAATAAAGAGCGTTGATTGAAAATGTGTATTAAAAGTATGGATTTGATGCTCCGAAGTCACCAGAGCAAGGGACGCACTCCAGAAGACCAAGGTCAACAGATTTACATGCCAGGGATCCGATAAAATCAAGCCGTTCGCATTAAAGAGGCCCGAAAATGGTCCAGAATGCAAGATCACATGTTTCCCGCCATCCGATTGACTCAAGACTTCATACATGGGATGAGGGCTATAAATTAACCATACACATAAAATTTCAGCCATTGAAGATCTTGGGAAGTGGGCCAATAGACAGATCAGCTCATAAATCTTTAATTTGGGGCTCACCTGCTACCTGGATATACTTCAAAATTATTTTTGACAGTTTAAATAATATGAGGAAAAGTATGGACGGTACGAATTTCTAAAAATATCATAGTGGGCCTTGTATACACTGCGTGTGCATAGAGTACGTAAGTGCATGCCGTGCACTAGACCTGCTGACGCGGTCAACGGGCGCTGAACCGCGACCGACTTCCAAAACGGCACTTGCCGTTTTGATGTAATGCAAGCTCGTTCACTGGCCGATTTTGCGATCGACTATGGGCCCCACCTATGGACCGTATGATTCATCCGAGCCGTCCATCTTGTAGAGGGCTGCAGACACTACAAACCCAAGTTGACCATTCATACCCATGCGCGCGCACGTGTGAGATACAGAGGCCACAAAAGGGCTGTCCTGTAGCGTTCAAACCTGATCTTTTAGTGATTTCTTCTCTGAGACACGCCAATGGACGTTCAAAACCACTCATTTTTGACTGAAATTTCATTCTGAATTCAATGGACGGGGTGGATTTTTCTAAAAGCGCCTCTGTGGGGCCCACCGATCACGACAGTGAAAGAGTGCGAAAGGTTTCGCACATCCACGAAAACTGACTTTTTCAGGTGGTTGTGGCCCACCATCTTTGATCATATGACAGATCTGAACCGTCTATCATGTAAAGGACCCAAAAACATCCTAAGAGACGGTGTTTCTTTAGAAATTAAGTGAGAAAAGTGGTAATTTTTGAGGCACCGAACTGCGAAAAAGCTTTAGTTGGGCATGCATAGCTTTCCAAATCCGATTCAAATCCAATTTTCACCACTCCAGTAGCTATATAAGGAGGTTTTGGACGTTGAGAGCATTCATTCAGACCTTGGGAAGATCCAGAGCTTGGGAGGATCTAGAAAGAGAAGAAAGAGAAGAAAGAGGAGAGAGAAAGAAAGGAAGAAGGGCGATATTTTTGTGTTTTAAATCTTATTTTTACTTCTTCCTAATTAATTTTATGGATTGCTAGACTTCTTAGCTAGGGCTGAGATGAAGCCCCTAATTTGATTGACTCTGGTTTATTATTGAATTCATGTTGATTTGATTGATTTGTTTCTTTTTCTAGTATGTTTTCCTGAAATTTCTGTACTTCTCCATTCTATGAGCTCGACCAAAGTCTAGATATGGATGTTGTTTGGAATATTATACTAGGTGCTTGTGTCTGACCATGAACAGGTTTCCTATAGAGGAAGAAACAGGATTTACATCTCTCCATGCCTGACCATGGATGGACAGATGTGATCCATATGCTTTAAAGGATTATACATTCTGTGTGCCCGACCAAGGATATAGGATGTGCTTTGTTTATTAAATTTATATCAATCTAAATTAGGGTGAATCAACAGGTAAAATAAGGGTTAGGATAATTAGGGGTGGATTCGAAAGTCCTAGTCTTCTCATCGATTAAATTTTACTCACTACTCTCAGTTATTTTTTCATTTTTTTTTTTTAGTTTTCTTAATTATTACCTGAATTCTTTGTTGGATTAGTTAAGAAGAATCGTAACATTCAAATTGTGACAACCAGTCCTCGTGGGAATGATCTCGTAATACGTACCATATCTACATCTGATTCGTATACTTGCGAGTTAAAATCATTTAAATCAGATTGGTTTAAATTAAAACATCAAGTTTTTGGCGTTGTTGCCCTCCTACTAGGATGGTCATGATTTTCCAAGTCGCTTTGCAGTGCGGCTTGCGTCTGCCCCTTCAAGGGATAGCTTAGGATTTACTTTCCCGACTTTAAATAGCGCATAGGCAGATAGTTCCGAATGGGTGGAGGAACTTGTTCAGATGCATAGTGTTGTGGACTGAGATGGATCAGCCCTCACTGATTGTCGATGAGTCTCTATATCTTTTTCAAGTACGGGCGAATCCGCAGTAGCCCAGCTGGTATTTTTTGTGTGCTTGGCGGAATAAGGGCATACCTTTGATAACCAACCCTCCTACTTTCAATAAGTATTAGAGAGATAGACGGTTCTGGGCATATGGTCGCTGAGAGACTACGGAACCTGGGCTCATCGACTCTTGCGTTCCTCGGGTCTTCTCCCAAGCAGGTGACTTGACGTGCATTTTTTTCTCCATCTTCCCATAATTTTAAGTCTTTGAGTCTGACCGCGTATGTTTCGCAGATATTCCTAAGCGAAGACCGAGTCTCGGAGTCGACGCTCTAGCTCGGATCAAAGATTTGAAGGCACTGAGTCCGGAGCAAAGGTCTTGGAAGAGGCTTCTCCAACTGGAGCGTCTTTTTGAATCGGGTTTAGACTCGACCTTAACAGGTACTTTCTGGCCGCCCTTCTTTATTCCCTTTGATTCTTGTTTGACTCGTCTTGTGGTTGACGTAGAAATGGCTGAGGCTCGGCCCTTCTTCCATCTGCCTTCTAAAATGAAGGCTCCTCCAAGGTCAGAGCCTCGGCCTCCGAAGAGGCCAAAAATGGTCCCGAAGATTAAGGGGCAAACTGCCCCGGCCATCCTGACCGTGATAGTTCCTGACTCGGAGGAAGGGGTGAGAGCAACAGATGCGGTGGCCCTTGAGTTCCAAGGGGCTGCTGAGCCAGGACCTGTTGCAGATCCAACTTAGGAACAGAGGGAGGAGCAAAGAAGGGAGGAGTCTTTAGGAGGGAAGACGACTCAATAGGAGACGTCGATCTTCCAACAGGCCGTTAAGGACATGCTCCCTTGGACAATCTCCCATGGGAGCGAAAAGGACTTCGCTGCCCTCTTTGAAGCTCCCCCGAGGTGGACTCGCTCCCATATGGAGAAGATGCTTCTAAAGGTAAGAGCTGAACTTTGCGCTTACTTTGTCGGTTTCTTCAGGCTTGGCAAACCTTTTGTTTTCCTTTTGCAGTTTTCCCCTTATGCACTCGGGGCTTGCTCGGATCTAGCCGATGCTCAAAAATGGGCTGGGGAGGAGGAAGCACAACTGGCTGTTGCTGTGACTCGGCTTAACATAATGATTGGTGACTTAGAGATTTTCAGGAAGGCCCCCGAGGAGGCCACCATCGAGAGTGTCCGTTTGGCCTCGCAATTGAAAGAGGCCCAGGGGGAGAGCCGTCGAAATCACTAAGCTTATGTCTCCTCTAAAGAGAAGTTGTCTCGGCTCAGGACCGAGACTAAGGCTACCCTTGCTCATGTCAAGGTCCAGGCCGTAGAGGCCTATCTTGAATCTTGTGAGTACTTGGACGAGTGAGACCGCTTATATCAAGATGGCTATGTTAAGTGCGTGAACCTGATGAAGTTATCCTACCCCGAACTTGATCTCTCGGGATTCGACAAGAGTGGCTCAGGGTCTAACGATCCAAATGCCGAGGCAGTTGGGTCTGCTGGTGCAGCAGCGGCTGATCTTGAGGGTAATTCCGAGGCTGCTCCTGAGGTGACGCCAGTGGTTGCTCCGAGTGGCGGCAGCAGCTGAATCTGAGCCACCTCCTGAGTTAGATCCTGGTGAATCCTGAAACTAATTTTGGATTGCAACGTGTCAAGCACTTCAAGCACACCAAGCTTCAAGCCGGGCTCGAGAGTATCTGCAACCGAAAAGGGACATCGCTTATCTCGGCCGACTCTTTTCTGCATTTGTCCTTATTATTTTGTCAATGTAATTCCAAAGTAGGAGCTAATGTAATCCAATGTAAGACTCATACTGATGAATGAATATATTTGATTTTCACATTCATTTGACTCAGTTTACATGTTTTCCATTCTTTGCTCGTTTAATAATCGAATTCAACCAATTACTAAACGGCTGACCTAAGGATAATAAATTTTTAGATTTTCAGTATTCCATGGATGGGGGAGTAATTGTCCAGTTAGATCTTTCAACCGATATGTTGCAGGTCGATGGTGCTTGAGACAACATAAGGTCCTTCCCAATTGGGTCTCAATGTGCCTGCGCTAACTTCCTTTGTGTTCAGGAACATTTTTCGAAAGACCATGTCCCCAGCTCGGAATCATCTAACATTGACTCGGGCATTGTAGAACCGAGCTACTTGTTGTTGCCGAGCTGTCACCCATAGCCAAGCCCTTTCCCTTTGTTCTTCCAAGAGGTCCAGTCCGAGAGCCAACAATTCTTCGTTGTCTTGTTCGTTAAATGAACTGACTCGACCAGAAGGCAGTCCGATCTCGACCAGAGTGATGGCTTCTAATCCATACGCAAGGGAGAAAGGAGTCTCTCCCGTGACCATTCGAGCGGTAGTTCAGTAAGCCCATAGTATTTTAGGAAGTTCTTCAACCCACGCTCCCTTAGCTCGACCGAGTTTGGTTTGGAGATGTTGTTTGATGATCTTGTTGACTGCCTCGACCCGTCTATTTGTCTGAGGATAATGGGGAGACAAGTAGACATTCTTCATTCTGAGATTGTCGCACATCTCTCGGTACTGCTTGTTGTCGGATTGCTTTCTGTTGTCAGTAACAATGGTCCGAGGTATCCCAAATCGACAAATGATATTTTTCAGACAAAATCTGTGATCTTTTATTCTGTTATCCTGTCCAATGGTTTGGCTTCGGCCCACTTAGTGAAGCAATCCATCGCGACAATGGCAAACTTGGTTCGACCTTTCCCCAAAGGGAATGGTCCGACGATGTCCATCCCCCACTGCGCAAAGGGCCAAGGACCGGCCATAGAGGTCGGTTCCTTGGGTGACTTCCTTGGAATGACCGCAAATCATTGGCATTTGCCACAACTTTAAATGAACTTATGGGCATCGTGCTGAATGGTTGGCTAGTAATACCCCTGCGACAAGACCTTATGCGCAAGCGATCGTTCTCCCTAGTAATTTTCGTAAATCCCTTCGTGAATTTTCCACTGTATATAGTTAGCCCCTTCGTGTCTTAGGCAACGTAACAAAGGAACGAAAAGCTCTTTCTTATAGAGTACACTGTTGAGTATGGTGTAACGGGAGGCTCAGATTTTCAACCGTCGGGCCTCGGCACGATCCTCAGGCAACTTTCCATTGTCGAGATATTGTACGATCAGGTCAAGCCAGGTAGGTTGCGAATCGATCGAATGTACGATCTAGCTAGGCGAATCGTCGATGCTTAGCTTAGCGACGTACTCAATTGGAACGGACCTGGGTATATCATCTTCATCGGCAGAGGCAAGTTTCTCCAATAGGTCGGCTTTAGTATTTTTTGTTCGAGGGATCCGAACGACAGTACATCATTGAAAACCGTCAATCAACTCTTTGACTTTCTTCATGTAAGCTTTCTTCTGCTCTTTATGTGTTTGATACACGCTAGTAACCTGATTAACGACCAACTGCGAGTCATTGAATACGTTGAGATGAGTAACACCCAGACTGGCTGCTAGTCGAAGGCCGAGCAATAGGGCTTTGTATTCTGTTGTATTGTTCGAGGCTTAAAATCTAAGTTTTAAGGCATATTGCATGTAAGTTTGATCGGGAGTTTTTCGGATGACTCCTGCCCCGCTTGTCTTAGAGTTGGATGAGTCATCCATGTAAAGCTACTAGTGGGGTGGGTCGGGTGATGTCTCAGGAGCTACAGTCATCGGTTGATTGGTTGGCTCATTTACAAGCTCGGTAGGTGGATCGATATGTGGGGTAACTTCAGTTATGAAGTCAGCCACAACCTATCCTTTAATTGTTACCCTCGGCTTGTATTGAATATCAAATTCACTGAGCTCAATTGCCCACTTCATTAGACAGCCGAAAGCTTTCGATTTTTAGAGAATCTGACGCGGTGGGAGGTTAATTACGGCGATGATGGTGTGCGCTTGAAAGTATGGCCAAAGTTATTGTGAAGACACAACTAATACTAGGGCCACTTTCTCTAGATGCGGATATCGGGTTTCTGCAGGGAGTAGTGCTTTGTTGATGTAATACACCGGTAATTACTTTTCTTCATGTTCACGTATCAAGGCCGAGCTTATGGCTACATCAGATACCGCCAGATACAAGAGCAAGGCTTCCCCAGGCTTCGGTTTTGATAGGAGAGGAGGAGATACGAGATATGACTTCACCTGTTGGAACGCTGCTTTACACTCTTCCGTCTCATCTATCATTTGTTGTCCCTTCAATTGTTTGAAGAATGAGAGGCATTTATCAGTAGCTCAGGAAAGGAAGTAGTTGAGTGCGACTATCCGTCCAGTCAGTCTTTGTATATCTTTAGTCATGTTCTGGGTTTTATGTCAAGCAATGCCTTGATTTCTCTAGATTTACCTCGATCCCTCGCTGGCTGACTAAGAATCCGAGAAATTTACCCGAGCTTACTTCAAAGGCACATTTGCTCAGGTTCAACTTCATCTAGTATTTGCAAAGGATAAGGAACATTTCTTCTGAGTTGACAATATGATCGGCTGCACGTATACTTTAGATGAGTATATCGTCAATGTACACTTCCATGGTTCGGCCGATTTGCCGAGCAAACATTTTGTTCACTAACCGCTGGTAGGTTGCTCTTGCATTCTTTAGGTCAAATGGCATCACACAGTAACAATAAAGACCTTTGTCAGTGACTAAGGTAGTCTTAGGGATGAAGGTCAAATATTGCATGTTAGACCTCGATTATTACCGAATTTTACGTACATGATATGGTTTAATGGAATATTTTAATTGTGTTTTTATTGCAGGGTGTAATCAAGAGCATTAATTGAAAAAGGATATTAAAAGCGTGGATTTGATGCTCTGAAGTAATCAGATCAAGGAACGAACTCTAGAGGACCAATATTGAAGAATTTACATGCCAGGGATTCAAGAAAATCAAACCGTTCCCGTTAAAGAGGCCTGAAAATGGTGCAGAATGCAAGATCACATGGTTCCCGCCGTCCAATCAATTTGAAACTTCATATATGGGATGAGGGCCATAAATTAACCGTACATATCAAATTTCAGCCATTGAAGATCTTGGGAAGTGGGCCAATAGACAGATCAGCTCATAAATCTCTAATTTGGGGCCCACCTGCTACCTGGATATACTTCAAAATTTGTTTTAACGGTTTAAATAATATGAGGAAAAGTATGAACGGTGTGGATTTCTAAAAATATCACAGTGGGCCCTGTATACACTGCATGTGTATAAAGTACGTAAGTGCATGCCGTGCACTAGCGTCAACGGGCGCTGAACCGCGACCGTCTTTCAAAAACGGCAACTGCCGTTTCCAGCAACAGCGAAAGAACGTCCGCTGGCCCTTTTTGCGGTCTACTATGGGCCCCACACATGTCCCGTACGGATAATCCACACCGTCCATCTTGTAGAGGGCTTTGAGAGCTACAAAATCATGCTGACCTTTTGCATCCATGCGTGCACATGTGTGCGATACAGGGGCCACAAAAGGGCTGCCCTGTAGCGTTCAAACCTAATCTTTTAGTGAATTCTTCTCTGGGACACGCCTATGGATATTCAAAACCACTCATTCTTAACTGAAATTTCGTTCTGAATCCAATGGACGGGGTGAATTTTTCAGAAAATACTTCTGTGGGGCCCACCGATCACAATAGCAAAATGGTGCGAAAGGTTTCGCCCATCCACGAAAACTGACTTTTCCAGGCAGTTTTGGCCCACCATCTTTGATCATATGGCAGATCTGAACCGTCTATCATGTAGAGGACCCAAGAAGAGATGGTATTTTTTTTAAATTTGAGCGAGAAAAGTGACGTGTTTCAAGGCACCGAACTTGGCTGCGAAAAAGCTTTCAATGAGCATGCATAGCTTTCCAAATCCGATTCAAATCCGATTTTCACCACTCCAGCAACTATATAAGGAGGTTTTGGACGTGGGGAGCAACTCATTCAGAGCTAGGTGGGAAGATCCAGAGCCAAGGAGAGGAAAGAAGAAGAGAGATAAGGAAGATATTTTTAATATTTTTATTTTATATTTTCTTCCTAATTAATTTTATGGATTGCTAAATCTCTTAGCTAGGGCTGAGATGAAGCCCCTAATTTAATTGACTCTTATTTATGTTGAATTTATTTTAATTGGATTGATTTGTTTCTTTTTCTAGTGTACTTTCCTGAGATTTCCATACTTCTTCATTCTATGAGCTCGACCAAAGTCTAGATATGGATGTTGTTTGGAATATTACTCTAGGTGCTTGTGTCTGACCATGAACAGGTTTTCTATAGAGGAAGAAACAGGATTTACATCTCTCCATGCCTGACCATGGATGGAAAGATGTGATCCATATGCTTTAAAAGATTATACATTCTGTGTGCCCGACCAAGGATATAGGATGTGCTTTGTTTATTAAATTTATATCAATCTGAATTAGAATAAATCAACAGGTAAAACAAGGGATAGGATAATTAGGGGTGGATTCGAAAGTCCTAGTATTCTCCTGTATTGAATTTTTCTCATAGTTCTCAGTTATTTTCCATAGATTTGTGTTAGTTAACTTATTAGTTTGCTAAAATATTTGTTGGATTAGTTAAGAAGAGTCTTAAATTTCGAATTGTGATAACCAGTCCTCGTGAGAACGATCTCGTAATACATACCATATTTACATCTGATTCGTATACTTGCAAGTTAAAATCATTTAAATCAGATTGGTTTAAATTAAAACATCAAGTTTTTGGCGCCGTTGCCGGGGAATGTTTCGGTCTAAATTGAATTTAGGATTCTCTCTTATCATAATTCATAGCCTTAGGATTTTACTAACTTTAGGTTAAATTTTATTTTATTTTAGTTTATTTTAGAAACTAACATATTTCCTGTTTTGTAGGGTCCTGATTTGAACTTATATTTTGGTAATCTCTTTCTAAATTCTCTATTTTTTTTTAATTTCTATTTTTAGAATTAGGGTTTTATTTTTTAAAAATTTTCTAAGTGTAGGATTTCTTTTTAGAACTTTTCTATTTTCTAATTTTAGATTTAGATTCTTCTTTTAAGTGGCTTTCTATTTTCTAGTTTTAGAAATTTTTTCCTTTTTAAAAACTAACCATTGCTTAAGATTTTTTTTATTTTTTATTTTTTATTTTTTTTATTTTTCTTTCTAGCATTATTTTAGGAAATTGCTTTTGTTTTTATTTTTATTTTAACAGGAATTGAAGAAGGAAGCTGTTAAATAAGATTGTCTTCAAAAGGAGAAGCTACTAAATCTTCAGACATCCATCACCTTCTTGTCCGGGTTCTTTCTTATAATTCTTGTTTACATAGTTTTCTCTTGTTTTTAGGAATTCATAATTTTTAGTTCTAGTCTTATTTCTCTTAGGTTGCATCTTAGTTTAGTTTAGTTTTCTTTCCTAATTTCAGTTATTCAGTTTATGCTAGGGCGTAGATCTTTGAATATAAAACTAGCACCCTTTGATCCTGAAATAGAAAGAACCTTTCGTAAAAGATCTAGAAATATCCTATTCGAAATGACAGATGAAAATGCAATTAAAGCGCTTAGAGATTATTCAGCTCCTGTCCAATTTAATGCGCCTTCATGCATAGTGTTGCCAACCACCACGGCGGCACACTTTGAACTTAAACCAGGGGTCATACAGTTGTTACCATCTTTCTATGGTTTAGACAAAGAGGATCTATATCATCATGTAAAAGAATTTCTAGACATTTGCTCGACCTTTAGGTTTCAAAACTTCTCAGATGATTCGATTCGTTTGCGCCTTTTTCCTTTTTCTTTGAAGGATAAGGCAAAAGCATGGTTGAATTCTCTAGGAGTTGGGACGATCACTACGTGGGATCAACTGTCTAAGAAGTTCTTAAACAAATTCTTCCCTGTTCACAAAACGAATGCTCTCCGTAAAGAAATCACTAATTTCACGCAAAAAGAGGGAGAACACTTTCATGAATGTTGGAAAAGATGGAAGGACTTGCTCCTTAAATGTCCACACCAAGGCTTTGAGAAGTGGCAACAAGTTCAATACTTCTATGATGGTTTGACACCTCAAAACCGTCGCATGGTTGATGCCACCAGTGGAGGGTCATTCATGACCAAAAGTGATGTCGAAGCATGGAATTTCTTTGAAACCTTATGCAAAAATTTCCAACAATGGGACTACTCAAATAGAGGTGAAAGAAATCTCCAACTGCCAAAGAAAGGTGCTATGTATGAGATACGAGTCACGCCAAATATTTATACCATACTTGATAGCCTGACACAGAAAGTCGATGCTCTGATGTTGAATAATGGACCTCCACAAACAACTCAAATCGAGTCATGTGCTATATGTTCTAGTCTTGGCCATCCTACGCAATCGTGTCCATCTGGTGCAGCATTTTCTGAATTTCTCTCTGAACAAGTACATGCTATGAACACCTTTCGGAGACCTCGGAATGATCCTTACTCAAATACCTACAACCCAAGGTGGGCTAGACATCCAAATCTTTCTTGGACAAAAGGACCACAACAAGGAGGACCATCTGAAAATCCTCCTATGCAACCTTACCCACAAGTTGGTAGTCAACAACCTCAACAGTTTCCGCAATATCAACAAGCTCCTGCACAATCTAGGAAACCATCTCTTGAGGATACACTCAATCTTTTTATGCAGAGTTCTCTTCAATTTTAAAAAGACACCCAACAAACTTTATTAGCTAACCAGCAAAGCGTACATGCGAATGCTCAATCTATTGCCAAGCTGGAAGTTCAATTGGGTCAACTTGCTGCCACATTGAGTGAGAGAGAGAAGGGGAGGTTCCCTAGCCAACCTGTGGTAAATCCAAAAAGACAGTTTGAGATTGGCTCTAATTCAAACCAGGAACAATATCATGAGTAAGCCAAATCTATCATTACCCTTAGGTCCGGTAAACAGATCGATAACAAAGTAGAAATGCCTAAGGAAGAATCAAATTCCAAACCGGAAGAGCAAAATGAAGCGGAGAGACATACTATTGCATCTAGAGTCCAAAAGCACTCTAACCCTCCAGAAACCACTCTTGTGCCATCCTATGTGCCTAAAGCACCTTTTCCTTAACGTCTGGCACCAGTTAAGAAAGGAAACAACTTTAATGAGATATTGGAGATGTTTAAGCAAGTGCAAATTAATATTCCATTGCTTGATGCTATCAAGCAAGTCCCTGCTTATGCTAAGTTTCTTAAAGATTTATGCACTCAAAAGCGTAAGATACATGTTCATAAGAAGGTCTTCCTTACAGAGCAACTTAGCTCTATGATTCAATATAACACCCCTCCTAAATTTAGGGATCCAGGAGCTCCTACCATTTCTTGCGTCATAGGAGATCATAAGGTTGAGAAGGCATTGCTTGATTTAGGGGCGAGCGTTAATTTGTTGCCATATTCTGTGTATGAGCAGCTAGGACTTGGTGAACTGAAATCAACTAAAATAACACTACAACTAGCTGATAAATCTGTCAAGGTGCCCCGTGGTATTATTGAGGACGTGTTAATCTAGGTTGATAAGTTTTATTTTCCAGTGGATTTCATCATTCTTGATACTCAGCCTGTCCCGAATCCTACGAGTCAAATCCCGGTTATCTTGGGACGTCCATTCTTAGCTACATCCAATGCTATTATAAATTGCAGGAATGGAGTCATGAAGTTGTCTTTTAGTAACATGAAGATTAAACTTAATGTTTTCAATGCTGGACAATAACCGGCAGACTCGGATGATATTTTTGAGGTGAACATGATTGATAGTCTAGTGCATGATTCTTTCTTTAAATCTTCCGAAGACGCACTGGAGACTTGTGTAGTACATTTTGGCACAAACTTTGACATAGAAAGTTCCATCGAAGAAGTCAATGCATTGCTCGACTCTAATTCTATAATGGATACTATAAAATGGAAAGCGAAAGTGGAACTTCTTCCACCATCTGAGTCTAAACCGGTCCCGTCTGTTGAGAAACCACCCGAACTTGACCTTAAACAATTACCTGAAACTCTCAGATATGCATTTTTAGGTCCTTCTAAGACCCTACCTTTCATCATAGCTTCTAACCTCGATAAAGAACAGGAGGACAAGTTGCTTAATGTTCTTAGAGAACATAGGGCAGCTATTGGGTGGACAATAGCGGACATAAAGGGAATAAGCCCCACTGTGTGTATGCATCGTATTCATCTTGAGAAAAATGTAAAAACATCACGTGAAATGCAAAGGAGGCTTAATCCTAACATGAAAGAGGTCGTACGGGCGGTGGTGCTTAAATTGTTAGATGTTGGTATCATTTACCCTATTTCGGATAGCACGTGGGTTAGCCCAGTTCAAGTTGTTCCAAAAAAGTCTGGAATTACAGTGATAAAAAATGATGATAATGAATTAGTACCAACCCGCATGACTACGGGTTGGCGAGTTTATATTGATTACCGTAAACTGAACCTGGTCACTAGGAAGGATCACTTTCCTCTTCCTTTCATAGATCAGATGCTTGAGAGCTTGGCAGGGCATAGCTATTATTGTTTCCTGGATGGTTATTCCGGGTACAATCAGATTCCCATTGCTCTCGAGGATCAAGAGAAAACCACATTTACAGGTCCTTTTGATACATATGCCTATCGGCGTATGCCATTTGGGCTATGTAATGCGCCTGCTACTTTTCAACGATGCATGATGAGTATTTTTTCAGACATGGTTGAGCGTTTTCTCGAGATTTTCATGGATGATTTTTTCATTTTTGGGTCTTCCTTTGATGAATGCTTATACCATCTATCTCTAATTTTAGAAAGATGTAAAGAAACGAACCTGGTATTGAATTGGAAAAAGTGTCATTTTATGGTTCAAAAAGGGATTGTACTCGGGCATGTTATTTCAAGTAAAGGCATTGAAGTTGATAAAGCCAAGATTGATTTAATTTCTAATCTTCCTCCACCTAGAACGGTGAAGGAAATTAGATCATTTTTAAGGCATGCATGATTCTACAGGAGATTCATTAAGGATTTTAGCAAAATTTCTCGACCCTTGTGCAGTTTATTAGCTAAGGATGTTGCATTTGACCTTGATGATGATTGTCGGAAAGCTTTAACAAGTTAAAGCTTTTATTAACTTCTGCTCCAATCATCCAACCACCCAATTGGAGTTTACCTTTTGAGCTTATGTGTGATGCTTCTGATTATGCTGTTGGAGCCGTCTTAGGGCAACGATTGGACAAAATACCTCATGTTATTTATTATGCTAGTAGGACTCTAAATGATGCTCAACTGAACTACTCTACCACTGAAAAAGAGTTGTTGGCAGTGGTATTTGCTCTAGACAAATTCAGGTCATATCTCATTGGATCGAAGGTTATAGTATTTTCAGATCATGCAGCATTGAAATATCTTCTTTCTAAAAAAGATGCTAAACCTCGATTGATTCGTTGGATTCTCTTGCTACAAGAATTTGACATTGAAATTTGGAATAAAAAGGGTTCCAAAAATGTGGTAGCCGACCATTTGTCTAGACTTGTCTTGGAGCCCACACTGAATCTTGTGCCAATGAACGAGTCTTTCCCTGATGAACAACTTTTAGCTATTTCTCAATTACCTTGGTATGCTGACATCGTGAATTATCTTGTTACAAGTCAGATTCCTTCTCATTGGACTAAACAGGATAAATCCAAATTTCTTGCTGAGGTTAAACATTTCTTCTGGGATGATCCATACCTATTCAAACTCTGTCCTGACCAGGTCATTAGGAGATGTGTACCTGAGAGTGAGTTTCATAGTATAATCTCCTTTTGTCATGACCATGCATGTGGTGGTCATTTTGGTTCAAAAAAACAGCTGCAAAAGTTTTACAAAGTGGATTTTATTAGCCTACACTTTTTCGAGACACACATGCCTTTTATTCTACATGTGATCGATGCCAACGTATGGGTAATATTTCCCGTAGGAACATGATGCCACTTACAAATATTCTCATTGTTGAGATATTTGATGTTTGGGGTATTGACTTCATAGGTCCGTTTCCCCCATCATTCGGTTATACGTATATCCTTGTGGCCGTCGATTATGTCTCTAAGTGGGTGGAAGCAGTGCCATGTAAAACGAATGATCACAAAGTTGTGGTCCGCTTCTTGAAAGAAAATATCTTTTCTCGTTTTGGTACTCCTCGGGCAATCATAAGTGATGGTGGTACTCATTTTTACAATAAACCGTTTGAATCTTTAATGAAGAAATATTCCATCACCCATAAAGTTGCACCTCCATACCATCCACAAACGAGTGGTCAAGTAGAAGTTTCGAATCGGGAGATTAAACAAATTTTAGAGAAAACAGTTCGCCCTGATCGTAAGGATTGGTTGCAACGTTTGAATGATGCTCTTTGGGCGTATCGTACAGTATTCAAAACCTCGATTGGAATGTCTCCCTATAGGCTTGTCTTTGGGAAAGCATGTCACTTACCTGTGGAATTAGAACATCATGCATATTGGGCCATCAAAACCTTTAATTTTGATTTGAACAAGGCTGGATCGCACCGTAAACTTCAACTCAATGAGTTAGAAGAAATTCGAAATGAGGCATATGAGAATGCGAAAATTTATAAAGAACGAACAAAATTTTTTCATGACCAATCAATTCTTCGCAAGATATTTGAATCGGGTCAGAAAGTTTTATTGTATAATTCCAGGTTACGCCTCTTTCCTGAGAAACTTCGTTCACGATGGTATGGTCCTTATCAGGTAGTAAAAGTATTTTCTCATGGAGCAGTTGAGATTAAAAATCTCAAGGACGGAAATATTTTCAAAGTAAATGGTCAAAGATTGAAACCTTATTTGAAGGATTTGGTTAATCAAGATATTGAGGAAGTTAATTTGGAGGACCCAGGTTTTCAAGATTCATTAATTCATGGTCTATTTTTGTCTGGCTGAAGACGTTAAACTTAGCGCTCCTGGGAGGCAACCCAGCTTTTCTTTTTATTTCTTTTTCCTAGTTAGTTATCTCAATGTTTGTGGGTAACATTGCTGTAAACCCTCACGAGACTATAACTCGTCCACTAGGGGCAACCTAGGGGTTTAAAGGCTTATTGCATACTCTAAATGCAATCGAGAGTACCTGCGAAAGTGGTATAGGTAGGATTTTCTTTTTGATTTTATCTTTATTATTTTTGTTGATTTCTCTCTTGTGCTAACTCGCTTTTACGTTGATATTTTTTGGAAAAGCCTCTTAATTCTTCGTCCAGGTACTATCTTTTCATCACTCTTCTTTTACTTTCGTTGTCCCATGTGCATTGCATGCTTATTTCTTTTACATTGAGGACAATGTAGATTTTAATTTGGGGGTGGGAGATTAGGTTACCTAATCAGTATTTTCTTGGTCTTGAGCAAAAAGTGTGAAAATTTTTAAAATTTTTTTGAATTTGAAGTGACTTTGAAGGATAGTTGTGATTTTAAAATTAAAAGATACGTGATGTTGGTAATTTATGACTCTTGGATTCAGTTGTCTGTTAGATTTCACATTTAAGTTTAAATTTTTAACCCATGATTAGAAGTTGTAAACATTGATTGAGTCATGATTTCGCATATCACATCTCGCTTACACATTAAGGTTCCGGTTCGATATTGAATGATTAACTTGGTAATCTCAAAGCATGAAAGGAACCAGTCAAAATAAAATTTCATGTGCAGTAAAGAAGAATAAATAGGGTAAGTCGCATAATCTTTACCATAGGTTTGCTCCCTATAGGTGTAGATTCGATCTCCCATGGTTGATATTTAGAAAAAAAATTAGGAGACAAGTTTTCACCATAGGTTTGCTCCCTATTGGTGAAGGTTTGATTCCCCTCCTTGGTGTTACTGTTCATGAAAAATAATAATATTATTAAATAAATAAATAAATAAATCAAAGGCTGGTAGAATTAAACGATGGTTTCAGCTTCAGTTGTCATGAAATTTGTTGTTAATGATATCATGAAAATGACAATTGGATCTCTTAACAGTGGTAAGCCGAGATTACACTATACAATCATGGAACTCAATGTTTAGAATTATTCTAATCAATGGATTAATATTTTGAACTTGATCATGTAGTTTACCATGAAATTGATTCCAAGAGATATTCTACTTACCATTCATAATCCTAGAATTTTCGTATCTCAACTATATCTGTTCACAAGTCACTTGAGTTTATAAGAATTACTCTTTTATTTTTGAAATTATTTTTTTCACATGTTTTGCTCGGGACTAGCAAAATGCTAGTTGGGGGTTGTGATGAAGGTCAAATATTGCATGTTAGACCTCGATTATTACCGAATTTTACGTACATGATATGGTTTAATGGAATATTTTAATTGTGTTTTTATTGCAGGGTGTAATCAAGAGCATTAATTGAAAAAGGATATTAAAAGCATGAATTTGATGCTCTGAAGTAATCAGAGCAAGGAATGAACTCTAGAGGACCAATATTGAAGAATTTACATGCCAGGGATTCAAGGAAATCAAACCGTTCCCGTTAAAGAGGCCTGAAAATGGTGCAGAATGCAAGATCACATGGTTCCCGCCGTGCAATCAATTTGAAACTTCATATATGGGATGAGGGCCATAAATTAACCGTACATATCAAATTTCAGCCATTGAAGATCTTGGGAAGTAGGAAAATAGACAGATCAGCTCATAAATCTCTAATTTGGGGCCCACCTGCTACCTGGATATACTTCAAAATTCGTTTTAACGGTTTAAATAATATGAGGAAAAGTATGAACGGTGTGGATTTCTAAAAATATCACAGTGGGCCCTGTATACACTGCATGTGCATAAAGTACGTAAGTGCATGCCGTGCACTAGCGTCAACGGGCGCTGAACCGCGACCGTCTTTCAAAAACGGCAACTGCCGTTTCCAGCAACAGCGAAAGAACGTCCGCTGGCCCTTTTTGCGGTCGACTGTGGGCCCCACACATGTCCCGTACGGATAATCCACACCGTCCATCTTGTAGAGGGCTTCGAGAGCTACAAAATCATACTGACCTTTTGCATCCATGCGTGCACATGTGTGCGATACAGGGGCCACAAAAGGGCTGCCCTGTAGCGTTCAAACCTGATCTTTTAGTGAATTCTTCTCTGGGACACGCCTATGGATGTTCAAAACCACTCATTCTTGACTGAAATTTCATCCTGAATCCAATGGACGGGGTGAATTTTTCAGAAAATGCTTCTGTGGGGCTCACCGATCACAACAGCGAAATGGTGCGAAAGGTTTCACACATCCGCGAAAACTGACTTTTTCAGGCAGTTTTGGCCCACCATCTTTGATCATATGACAGATCTAAACCATCTATCATGTAGAGGACACAAGAAAGTCCTAAGGGATGGTGTTTTTTTAAAATTTGAGAGAGAAAAGTGGCGTGTTTCGAGGCACCGAACTTGGCTACGAAAAAGCTTTCAATGAGCATGCATAGCTTTCCAAATTCGATTCAAATTCGATTTTCACTACTCCAGCAACTATATAAGGAGGTTTTGGACGTGGGGAGCAACTCATTCAGAGCTAGGAGGGAAGATCCAAAGCCAAGGAGAAGAAAGAAGAAGAGAGATAAGGAAGATGTTTTTAATATTTTTATTTTATATTTTCTTCCTAATTAATTTTATGGATTGCTAAATCTCTTAGTTAGGGCTGATATGAAGCCCCTAATTTGATTGACTCTTGTTTATGTTGAATTTATTTTAATTGGATTGATTTGTTTCTTTTTCTAGTGTGCTTTCCTGAGATTTCCATACTTCTTCATTCTATGAGCTCGACCAAAGTCTAGATATGGATGTTGTTTGGAATATTACTCTAGGTGCTTGTGTCTGACCATGAACAGGTTTCCTATAGAGGAATAAACAAGATTTACATCTCTCCATGCCTGACCATGGATGGAAAGATGTGATCCATATGCTTTAAAAGATTATACATTCTGTGTGCCCGACCAAAGATATAGGATGTGCTTTGTTTATTAAATTTATATCAATCTGAATTAGAATAAATCAACAGGTAAAACAAGGGTTAGGATAATTAGGGATGGATTCGAAAGTCCTAGTCTTCTCTTGGATTGAATTTTTCTCATAGTTCTCAGTTATTTTCTATAGATTTGTGTTAGTTTACTTATTAGTTTGCTAAAATATTTGTTGGATTAGTTAAGAAGAGTCTTAAATTTTGAATTGTGATAACCAGTCCTCGTGAGAACGATCTCGTAATACGTACCATATTTACATCTGATTCGTATACTTGCGAGTTAAAATCATTTAAATCAGATTGGTTTAAATTAAAACATCACTTAGATTTATCTGATTGATGCATTACAATTTGATTGTACTCATAATAAGCATCCATAAAATTAAGAAGTTCATGTCCTACCGTGCTGTCCACCAACTAATTGATCCTCGGAAGAAGAAAGATGTCCTTTGAGAAGGCTTTGTTTAAATCAATATAATCAATACAGACTCGTCACTTTTCGTTGGTTTTTTTAACGAATACAACATTTGCTACCCACTCTAGATAGTATATCTCCTCGATGAATTTAGCCTTGAGGAGCTTGTTAATCTCTTCTTAGATGATGGCGTACCTTTTAGGGCCGAGTGGTTGTCGCTTCTGTCGAATCAGTCGGTAGGTCGGGTCAATATTGGGGCAATAAGTCATTACCGAAGGATCGATCCCCGACATATCTTCATGGCTCCACGCAAACACGTCGGCATACCGTCGGAGTAGAGATACTAGCTTATCTTTCAGGGGCGACTGCAGGGACGAGTCAATTCGAACCGTTTTCGACTGTCTGTTTCAACCAAAGGTATTGGAATGAGGTCCTCTACCGATTGGCCTCGCTTGTGAATCTCGGCCTAAGGGTCCAATGATTCGATCGTGGTTACCTCGGCTGGAGCTTTTATGGCTGTCGTATAGCAGCACCTTGTGTCCTGTTGATCACCTTTGACGACTCTCACTCCCAACTCGGTTGAGAATTTCATGGAGATGTGGTAAATCGACACGACAGCTTGGAGAAGACATAGGGAAGGTCGACCGAGGATGGCGTTGTAGACTGATGGTTGATCAACTATCAGAAAGTCAACCATAAACGTCACCTGATGTAGGGAATTTTCAGCAGTGAGTGGCAGTGAGATGATTCCTTAAGAAAGGACTTGTCTACCCGAGAATCCGATTAATGGGGTTCAGACTAGCCATAATGCCGATAGTTCGACGCCCAATTTATCGATGAGAATACGGAACACTTTGTGGTTTGCTATAGTGAAGGTGACAACTAAGGCATCATCATGTGAATGATGAATACCCTGAGCGTCTTCATCGGTAAACAATATGCAGTATTTTTCCTTTTTTCTCTCGTTTGAAGGTTGAGCTAAAATCAGGATCTTGGACTCAGGCTAACTGATGTTCCTTGCATGATTTTTCCGAGCGTTGTTTGAGTTGCCTCTGCCTAGGGGGGCATCGACACTAGTTTGGATTTCTTCTGTAGGTCGATTGTCACCTGAGCGTTCTTCCGTCATCCCCGTTCTTTCGACATGCTCTCTAAGATGGCTGTTCACTCCCCAAGTGCAGGGTTGTGATGTAGTAATAATTTGATAAGACCGAGGTCGAATCCCAAGGGACTGAAACTTGTACGTTATCTAATACTAGATAGAATTAGAACTAGACTAAGATGAATTCTAAATTGAATATAATTTGAAGAATAATGATGAATTAATTTTCTAAAACTTTAAAGAATTCAGAGAAGGGGAACTAGGGATTCAGAGGATCCACTTGTAGAGATCAGGGAGATCTTATGCCTGTTTCAAGAATCATGGAAGCTAATTGAACTGCTATTGATATAGTTTCAAAGATATGAAAGGTATATGAATTAGAATGGATTCCATCACCAAACCATGCCCAGGAGACTATGGCAAACAACAGAATTAAACTAATTACCAACCAATCAATATGCCATGAAGAGTAGGAAGGGTACAGTCATCCGACCATGCCCAGGAGATGATGGTGAACAACAAGGCTTCCTAGCATCATAAACATCAAAAGGGAAAGGACATGCTCAAAGTCATTGCAGACCCATTGTAATTTCAGTCACAACAGACCATTAAAGACTAAAAACATTCCCCTTAATTAAACTATAATCAACATCAGATCAGTCTTAAACAAAAGGTAAAGCAACAAGACCCCCATCACGCTACAAGCTTCACCTCTTAGCCCTAGCTAAGAGGTTCAGCCCACCATGATGGGCCTAGATCTCCTAAAATTAAAAAGAAAAAGAAAAAGAAAAGAACAAAAAATACAAACTCTCCCTGTCTCTCTCTCTCCCTCTGCTTCCAAGGTCCAAGCCCTCCTGGTGCTCCCCGGCTGCCTCCAGATCCTCTCTCTTTATAGGTAAGGAAGTCGGTCGCTGCATCATGCCTAAGCCTTACGTAGAAAAACGTAACTCCCTTGCATTTAGAATAGGATTTTCGGAAGCCGATTGCTCGGTGGGTTGCCTGATTGGTATCAGAAAAGAAATCCACACCGTCCATCAGCTTTGTCACTTCATTTCAACCAGACATGGACTGATTTGGAATGTCGTTGATGTGGCTCATCTGATTAATCTTGCAGCATGGTTCTATCGTCCATCACACTTTGAATCCTGTCGCTGGCTTTCTTCAGACCAAGATTCGCCATATCTTGAGTAGGACCCTTATATTCATCGAATGAACGGGTCGGATTGAGCTGATGGGTCCACATGGTGGCCCACGGAGATCGAGCAGAGGTCTCTGTTCGCGGCAGGGGATCAGGAAACAAATTTTGTTCGACTGGTCTGATGGTGGGGCCCATGGTCTGTATTATTGGCAGAATCCAGTCCATTACTTGTATTCGTCTCGAAAAACCACCCGAAAATGGATATTTATTTCTCAGATTTAGTGTGGCCCACCTATACTCTTACTCCACCATCCGTTTTATATTTGAATGGATGAAAACGAATCCTCGCTGCTTCTTGGAATTCCGACACCTAGGTGTAGGTTGTGGCTGCCCCACGAGACGAATAAACGGTTCAGATCTTTGATAAGGGTGATTAGTGGGGCCCACTATATGAAAAACGGACGGACAGTGTAAAGACGCTATCCGTTTTTAGATCAGGAAGAAGGAGTCGGTCAGCGCCCGTTTTGACCAGGCGGTCTGACCGGTGCAGTGCACGTGTACGTGCACTATATGCACACCCACCCTCATATGGGGTCCAATGTGATGCATGTGAGAAATCTATTCCATCTAACCAGTCTGTCATATCATTTGAACCATCCAGAGCACTTTTGAAGCATATCCATAACTCAGGTGGCCCCCAATTCACTGATTTATAAGCTGATCTGTCCATTGGGTCACTTTCAGAGGGATCCAATGATTGAAAATTTACTTGTACGGTTAATTTCTTGTCCTCAGGCCACGTATGAAGTTTCGAGCTGAACTGATGGTGGGAACCCTATGATCTTGTACTCTGGACGTCTTTTAGGCCATTTGAGCTTCAGTTTCTCTGTTTTCTTGGATCCCTGGCGTGTAATTCTGTCGATCTTGGTCCCCTGGAGTGTGTCTCATGCTTTGGTGAATTCAGAGCGCTAAATCCATGCTTTAAGCTCCCTTTTTTAGTTCAGACTCTTAAAGGCACCTTACAACACAAACACAAGTAAATCGGCCTATTAAACAGTATCTTGTTCATAAATCCAAGCAATAACTGGGTCTGATATGCAATATTCGACCCTCAACAATGGCCTTCTCGGATGAGCCTCTCAAATTCTTGTTTCAAGTGAAAACAATCACTCGTATTGTGCCCATGATCGCGATGATAATGGCAGTATTTATCTTTATTTCGATGGTTGGGGTTACCACGAAGTTTGTCGGGCCAGTTTATGAACTTTTCGTTCTTTATTTTCATAAGGACTTGCTCTCTTGATTTATTGAGCAGAGTGTAAGTCAAGAACTTATTGTCAGGTCGCTTACTTGTCTTGTGGTCATCGCGGGACCAGTCATCCTTACGCTTCTTACCACTAGCCGAGTGATGTTTTAATTTAAACCAATCTGATTTAAATGATTTTAACTCGCAAGTATACGAATCAGATGTAAATATGGTATGTATTACGAGATCATTTCCACGAGGACTGGTTGTCACAATTTAAAATTTAAGACTCTTCTTAACTAATCCAACGAATGGTTTAACAAACTATTAAGTAAACTGGCATAAATCTATGAAAAATAACTGAGAGCAATGAGAAAAATTCAATCAAGGAGGAGACTAGGACTTTCGAATCCACCCCTAATTATCCTAACCCTTATTTTACCTGTTGATTCACCCTAATTCAGATTGATATCAAAATAAACAAAGCACACTCTATGCCCTTGGTCGGGCACATAGAATGGATAATCTTTTAAAGCATATGGATCACATCTTTCCATCTATGGTCAGGCATGGAGAGATGTAAATCCTGTTTCTTCCTCTATAGGAAACCTTTTCATGGTCAGACACAAGCATCTAGAGTAATATTCCAAACAACATCCATATCTAGACTTTGGTCGAGCTCATAGAATGGAGAAGTACAGAAATCTCAGGAAAGCACACTAGAAAAAGAAACAAATCAATCAAATTAAAATAAATTCAACAGTAAACAAGAGTTATTCAAATCAGAGGCTTCATCTCAGCCCTAGCTAAGAAGTTTAGCAATCCATAAAATTAATTAGAAAAAAAAGAATATAAAATAAAAACATTAAAAACATCTCCTTTATCTCTCTTCTTCCTTCTTCTCTCTCTCTTCTCTTTCTTCCCTTTCTGGATCTTCCCCAGGGTCTGGATGAATGCTCCCCACGTTCAAAACCTCCTTATATAGCTGCTGGAGTGGTGAAAATCGGATTTGAATCGGATTTGAAAAGCTATGCATGCCCAACTAAAGCTTTTTCGCAGCCAAGTTCAATACCTCGAAACACGCCACTTTTTTCGCTCAAATTCTAAACAAACACCATCCCTTAAGACTTTCTTGGGTCCTCTACATGATAGACGGTTCAGATCTGTCATATGATCAAAGATGGTGGGCCAAAACTGTCTGAAAAAGTCAGTTTTCGCGGATGTGCGAAAACTTTCGCACCATTTCACTGTTGTGATCGATGGGCCCCACAGAAGCATTTTCTGGAAAATCTACCCCGTCCATTGGATTCAGAACGAAATTTCAGTGAAGAATGGGTAGTTTTGAACGTCCATTGACATGGCCCAGAGAAGAAATCACAAAAGGATCAGTTTTGAACGTTGCATAGCAGCCCTTTTGTGGCCCCTATATCGTACACGTGTGCGTGCATGGATGCAAAATGTCAGTATAGTTTTGAAGCTCTCGAACCCGTCTACAAGATGGATGGTTCGGATTGGCCGGATGGGCCATGTGTGGGGCCCACAGTCGACCGCAAAACGGCCAGTGGCCGTGCGTTACGCAGCTGAAAACAAAAATTTCCGTTTTTCTTTTTCGGTCAGAGACAGTTAACCGTCTCTGCCGTTTGCCATGCACGTGTAGTGCACTTGTGCACTATTTACACTTTATTCATGTGGGATCCACTGTGATGATTTTCAGAAATCTTTACCGTCCAAATTATTTCTCATCTCATTTAAACTGTCAATAATAATTTTGAGGCAGTTCCAGATATCAGGTGGGCCCAGAATCAACGGTTTATGGGCTGATCTGTCAGTTGGGGCACTTGCATAGTCATCCAATGGATAAAATTTTACGTGTACGGTTAATTTATGGCCCTCATCCCATGTATGAATTTTCAGGTCAATCGGATGGTGGGAACCCTGTGATCTTGCATTTTGGATCAGTTTTGGGCCTTTTTAACGGTGAACGGCTTTATTTTCTTAGATCCATGGCATGTAAATCCGTTGATCTTGGTCCTATGGAGTGCGTCCCTTGCTCTAGTGACTTTGTAATGTCAAATCCACGCTGTTAATATCACTTTTTAATCCACGCTCTTGATTTCCTCCTACAATCAAAATATAATTAAAATATGGCATTAAACATTATCTTGTAAGTAAAATTCGGCAATAATCATTGTCTGATATGCAATATTTGACCCTCATCACAACCCCCAACCAACATTTTACTAGTCCCGAGTAAAACATGCGAAAAATAATTTTAAAAATAAAGGATAATGCCTGTAAACTCAAGTGACTTGTGAACAAATAATTGAGATTCGAGAATTTTAAGATTCATGAATGGTGTGTAGAATTTTCTCCTGGAATCAAACTTATGGTGAACTTCATAATCAAGTTCACAATATTAATCCATCAATTAGAACATTTTAAACATCGAGTTTCATGAGTGTATAGGGTAATCTCGGCTTACCACTGTTAAGAGATCCAATTGTCATTTTCATGATATCATTGGTAATTAACAACGGCATTCATGATAATAAAAACCTGAAACCAACACTTATTTTTTTTATCATCTTTTCATTCAGCCTTGATTTTTTTTCATGAACAATGATGCTAAGGAAGGGAATCAAATCCTCACCTATAGGGAGCAAACCTATGATGAAAACTTGTCGCCTAACTTTTTCTAAATGTCAACCATGGGGATCGAATCTACACCTATAGGGAGCAAACCTATGGTGAAGATTATGTGACTTACTCTTTTAATTCTTCTTTTATTACACATGAAATTTTATTTTAGCTGATTCCATTCATGCTTAGAGATTACCAAGTTAATCATTTAATGTGTAAGCGAGATGTGTCTTGTGAAAGCAAGACTCAATCAATATTTAAAACTTTTAATCATGGATTAAGAACTCAAACTTAACTGTGAAATCTAACATATACTGAATCCAGAGTCATAAAGTACCACATTCAGTTTCTTGTAATTCTAAAATCACAAGTATCCTTCAAAATCACTTTAAATTCACAATATTTAAAAATTTTCACAATTTTGCTCAAGACCAAGAAAATACTGATTAGGTTACCTAATCTCCCACCCCCAACCTAAAATCTACATTGTCCTCAATGTAAAAGAAATAAGCATGCAATGCACATGGGACAACGAAAATAAAAGACGAGTGATGGAAAGATAATACCTGGACGGAGAATTTAAGATGCTTTCCCAAAAATATCAACATAAAAGTGAGTCAGCACAAGAGAGAAATCAAAAAATAATAATAAAATAAAATCACAAAAAGAAAATCCTACCTATACCACTTTCGCAGGTGCTCTTGATTGCATTTAGCGTATGCAATAAGCCTTTAAACCCTTAGGTTACCCCTAGTGGACGAGTTGTAGTCTCGTGAGGGTTTGCAGTAATGTTACCCACAAACATTGAACTAACTAACTAGAAAAAAGAAATAAAAATAAAAATAAAAGTTGGGTTGCCTCCCAGGAGCGCTAAGCTTACCATCTATCCTAAAACAGTATAAAACAAACTATCCTAGTCCTATGAAAGCAGGAAAAAACTACTTGATCATGCCGCAAGATTCCTCTTTTGGCCAATATCTTGATAAGTTTCTCAGTAAGTTCCTCAATAGGATCATCCAAAAGCCCTTTTTGTAATAGGTTTGGACGCTTTGGAGCATGACTTTTCAGAGAAGCTTATATACCTCGTAAGAAATTTTCATTTGCATTGCTTGAGGTATCAAGAGTATATACGATTCACCTGCAATAAAAGAAGTTTCAGCGTTACTATTCCATGGTGAATCAGAGACTACACATAAATAAAGTTTAGAAAACTTATTAAAAAGTGATGCAGTCTCAACATATTTTGATATTTCACTCTTTAGTTTAATTTTCAACTCCTCTTCCTTTAATAGTAAACATTCAGATTCTGGGGAAGGAGGGGCTTCAGAATGAGGTTTCTCTTGGTCAGTGATAACTATTAAGGTATTTTCTTGCAAGGCATTCACTATTTCTTGTAACATGGGATCATTTGAATCTGCAAAATGTGCCAAGAAATCCTCTAAAGAGTTGGGACGTTCAGCTGAGCATGATTTATTTTTCACATTCGAGATTGTGATGATCTGCCCAAGGAATCCATCGTTTTTTACAGTGGATGGAAGTACACTCTCTTGCTCCAACCCTGCGCAAACAATTTGATGATCAAGAAACGAAGTATTGATGTGAGGACTTTGCTTATTGATACTACTCAGAAGAGGTATTAATTCGTTAAAAGTGTATAACTCAGATGGTGGCCTCAACTGGGTGGTTTCAATTTCTAGAGTCATATCAAGCGGTTCGTTCATTTTTCGAATCATATCATCATCCAATTCAGGGGAGTGGCCCAAACATGTTTCACAAGAGTTAGAAGGGTCGGTTGTAATGAGCTCATCCTTCACTTTTAAATCAGACATGTTAGATGAGAGGAGTGACTCATTTTGACCGACCACTTCGTATACTTCTCGATCACTGAATTGGACCATACTTGAGATTGATTCCAGAGGAATTTGGGCTGAACATTCATGATCATCATCCCAATACATATCATCATCTAATTTTCTGTCATGCACACTTGGGATGGGATTGCTTTCCTCACATTCTATTCCTAGATTGGGTGGAGGTTCAAATAAGCTGACCTCTTCATCATCATTAAACTCGAGTGTCTCATGTGAGTGAAGTGCGTTATCATTATTGTATTCGAAAGACACCCATGTCTCTTCACCATTCCTTTGAACCGTCATCGAGATCGATTCATCCGGAAATTGAACCATGTGCTCATTAACATAATTCAATTCTTCATTCTAAATTTCAAAGTGTTTTAAAAGTGAGTGAGCATTACCTTCCTCGCATTGTATTTCTGGATTGGGTTGTGGCTGAGATGAACTAGCTTCCATCAGCGCATCATAAGTAGGGAATCCAAAGGAATAATCAACGGGTTGTAATCGGGATGAATTAATCTCCAGTAGCCTATCAATGCGTGATTCAAGTGCACCTAATAATTTCATCAAGTCATAGGCTGTGTAACTCGGAGATGACTCCTCGTGGATCGTTTCTAATGGATATTTAGAAGTAGGGAACCTAAGAGAATAATCATTATAACATGTTGTTGGTTCATTTCCCCAAGTTTGATGTTTCCACTGATTATAGTCATACGGATCATAGGTGGGAGAATCTGATGGTTGATAATAGTCCTCACGCCTATAGTTATGATAATCACAATACTCACGTACTGTCTTATTAATCCGTGGGGTGTAATTATTCTTCCGTATATGATCGAGTAAGGACTTCTTAACCGGTGGATCATTAGATTCCGGTTGGTTCTCGATGATAGTTTCAGAAAAGTTTTGAGACATTGGTCGATTTCTATCATAATCATCATTCCTATATACGTTATTCTTCTCAGCATACTGACATTCCCACCCGTGCATATACATGGTGAAACTCTAACTCTGAATCTAATTCTAAAGGAAAAATCCTACACCAATCTAGAAATAGGAAGAGAGATAATTAGAAAGAAGTTACCAATTTGGAGGTCTATGTTAGAATCCTGTAAAAGAAAACAAAACAAGTTAGTTTCTAAAAACAGAAAATCTAAAATTAAAAAGTTAGTTTCTAAAGAACAATAAAGAAGAGTTAGTTCTAAAAAGGAAGGAAATCCTAGAATTAGAAAGTTACTAAAAATAAAAATGAAAAGTTAGTTTCTAAAAAAAAAAAGAGTTTCTAATCTTAGAAATAAAAAGCTAAGTTAGTTTCTAAAAAGGAAAAAATTTCTAAAATTAGAAAATAGAAAGCCACTTAAAAGAAGAATCTAAATCTAAAATTAGAAAATAGAAAATTTCTAAAAAGAAATTCTAGACTTAGAAAATTTTTAAAAAAATAAAACCCTAATTCTAAAAATAGAAATTAGAAAAAATAGAGAATTTAGAAAGAGATTACCAAATTAGAAGTTCAAGTCAGGACCCTACAAAACAAGAAATATATTAGTTTCTAAAATAAAACAAAATAAAAACTTTAACATATAGTTAGTAAAATCCTAAGGCTATGAATTATGATAAGAGAGAATCTTAAATCCAATTTGGACTGAAACAGCCCCCGGCAACGGCGCCAAAAAAACTTGATGTTTTAATTTAAACCAATATAATTTAAATGATTTTAATTCGCAAGTATACGAATCAGATATAAATATGGTACGTATTACGAGATCGTTCCCACGAGGACTGGTTGTCACAATTTGAAATTTAAGACTCTTCTTAACTAATCGAACGAATGGTTTAACAAACTATTACATAAACTGGCATAAATCTATGAAAAATAACTGAGAGCAATGAGGAAAATTCAATCAAGGAGGAGACTAGGACTTTTGAATCCACCCTTAATTATCCTAACCCTTATTTTACCTGTTGATTCACCCTAATTCAGATTGATATCAAAATAAACAAAGCACACTCTATGTCCTCGGTCGGGCACACAGAATGGATAATCTTTTAAAGCATATGGATCACATCTTTCCATCCATGGTCAGGCATAGAGAGATGTAAATCCTGTTTCTTCCTCTATAGGAAACGTGTTCATTGTCAGACACAAGCACCTAGAGTAATATTCCAAACAACATCCATATCTAGACTTTGGTCGAGCTCATAGAATGGAGAAGTACAGAAATCTCAAGAAAGCACACTAGAAAAAGAAACAAATCAATCAAATTAAAATAAATTCAAAAGTAAACAAGAGTTATTCAAATCAGAGGCTTCATCTCAACCCTAGCTAAGAAGTTTAGCAATCCATAAAATTAATTAGAAAAAAAAAAATATAAAATAAAAATATTAAAAACATCTCTCTTATCTCTCTTCTTCCTTCTTCTCTCTCTCTTCTCTTTCTTCCCTTTCTGGATCTTCCCCAGGGTCTAGATGAATGCTCCCCACGTCCAAAACCTCCTTATATAGCTGCTGGAGTGGTGAAAATCGTATTTGAATCGGATTTGAAAAGCTATGCATGCCTAACTAAAGCTTTTTCGCAGCCAAGTTTAGTGCCTCGAAACAAGCCACTTTTCTCGCTCAAATTCCAAAGAAACACCGTCCCTTAGGACTTTCTTGGGTCCTCTACATGATAGACGGTTCAGATCTACCATATGATCAAAGATGGTGGGCCAAAACTACCTGAAAAAGTCAGTTTTCGCGGATGTGCGAAACCTTTCCCACCATTTCGCTGTTATGTTCGGTGGGCCCCACAAAAAAATCCACTCCATCCATTGGATTCAGAATAAAATTTTAGTCAAGAATGGGTAGTTTTGAACGTCCATTGACGTGGCCCAGAGAAGAAATCACAAAAGGATCAGTTTTGAACGTTACAGGGCAGCCCTTTTGTGGCCCCTATATCGTACACGTATGCACGTATGGATGCAAAATGTTAGCATAGTTTTGAAGCTCTCGAGCCCGTCTACAAGATGGATGGTACGGATTAGCCGGATGGGGCATGTGTGAGGCCCACATTCGACCGCAAAACGGCCAGCGGCCGTGCGTTACGCAGCCGAAAACGGAAATTTCCATTTTTTTTTTCTTTTTCGATCAGAGACGGGTTGACCGTCTCTGCCGTTTGCCATGCACGTGTAGTGCACTTGTGCACTATGCACACTTTATTCATGTGGGGTCTACTGTGATGATTTTCAGAAATCTTCACCGTCCAAATTATTTCTCATCTCATTTACACCGTCAATAATAATTTTGAGGCAGTTCCATATATCAGGTGGGCCCAGAATCAACGGTTTATGGGCTAATCTGTCAGTTGGGGCACTTGCATAGTGATCCAATGGATGAAATTTTACATGCACGGTTAATTTATGGCCCTCATCCCATGTATGAATTTTTAGGTCAATCGGATGGTGGGAACCCTATGATCTTGCATTTTGGATCAGTTTCGAGCCTTTTTAACGGTGAACGGCTTTATTTTCTTGGATCCATGGCATGTAAATCCGTTGATCTTAGTCCTATGGAGTGCGTCCCTTGCTCTGGTGACTTTGTAACGTCAAATCTACGCTGTTAATATCACTTTTTAATCCACGCTTTTGATTTCCTCCTGCAATCAAAATATAATTAAAATATGACATTAAACATTATCTTGTAAGTAAAATTCGGCAATAATCAGTGTCTGATATGCAATATTTGACCCTTATCACCGAGTCAACTTCTGTTTTTGCTGACTCTTTGACCGGGGCTTTTGCTTTTTGAGTGGCCTCGCGCATGATTCGAGTTTCTTCGGCATCCACATATTTTTTCGACCAAGCCATGAATTCAACCAGAGTATTAGGCGGGTTCTTGTCCAAGAATGCAAGAAATGACCTATCTCTGATGCCTTGCATGATCGAGTTGAGGGCTGTTTCATCCGAATGTTTTCGGACTTGGAGCGATTCAAAGTTAAAGCGCTTGATATAATCCTTAAATAGTTCTTCCTCTTTTTGAATTATATTGTTCAAGTGCGCAGATAACTTTAACTTTTTCTTCCCACCGATGAAGTTGGTGAGGAAAACGTCGCTAAGCTCTGTAAATGAGCTAATATATTTTGGCTTTAATTGTTTGAATCAAAGTCAAAACTACGTCGGCTAAAGTGAGGGAGAAGGCTTAGCACATTACGGCGTCCAAGGCAACGTGCAATTCCATATAAGTTCAAAAGGACTCGATGTGCTCGGTTGGATCGATTTTGTCGGTGGAGGGCATGATCTGAGGAAGGCGAAATCATTCCGATGGCCGAGCTTGCATAATCTCTTCGGTGAACGGGGATGCCTTCGCCTCGGGCCTTGTCTGATTTATATTGCGATTTTACCTCATATCTACGATTTCCTCCCACACTTCCATCTGTGGATCTTAGAGGTCAGCTTTTCAGGGTTCGTCACTATCAACCATACCCTCGACCGGGGGCCTGCTGCGCCTTCTACGATCTATTTCATATCGAAGATCAGTGGCAGGCATCGGGGCAGTCACAGAGATATGAGAGGGTGCAAGCTCAGCCGGACTCTGGTATTGGCTTTGCTAAGGAACAGATAGTGGAACGACGGGCTGAGGATCGACGAATTGTCGTAGGGCATTTGCTCGACTGTCGTCCTACTGGGCCAGATGAACTTACTGGCGATGGATCTGTTCCAGTATTTGCCTCATGTAATTCATGTCGGTCCTGAGTTCCTAGACCTCCTTATCTAACCATTCACTTCCTCAATTCCATTGAGTGTGCCGAGTGGAAACGGAGATTGCCGGACGGGCCGCAGAACCTTATCGATTATCAGGTCGGTTCTAGGCCCCTTGAGCTCCATTCGTACCCGGCGGGCCTTCTGTCGCCAGTGGTCCAGTGATAGTGACCTCATTAGGCTCGTTCTGGACGATTCTCCTTGTTCTTACCATCAGAGATTACTCAATACTTGGAGAGAATGACTTTTCATATCGTTCCCACAAACGGCGTCAAACTGTTGATACAAAAAAACTAATGCGCCCTCCTTGGACCCTTTACCTGCATAGGAAAAAGATAATGGAGACCCTACCTAAAGTCAGGGACCCTCCGATGTCAAAGTCAGGACTAGGATCATGACAAAGAGTTCTAGAGAGAGTTTTGCGTACCTTTCACCCTTAAAGTCTTTCATATTTATAAGAAGGAGAGGATCTCATCGTGGCAAGATTCTTTCCCGATATTTTGGAGATTCGATATCAATTCAACTTAAGACTCTCGTCAATCTCGAAATCCTCAGGATCGAGGATCTTCCTAGATTTTCGGGAAGATGTTTCACTTTACATAGTTTCTTCCTTTCTCGGCAGATTTTACCGATTGGATCGAGCCTGACCGACTCTATTGATAAGAGAGTCTCAACTGGGTATAAAATGTTGAGCTACTTGCCCTCTGTCAGATGAGACAAGACCGATCTATAATCAGTGCGCCTTCTTAATCCAATAGCCGACTCTATAACCGACCTTAAGACCAGTCGGTTTTATGGTCAGTTGTGTGGCTTCTGAGCATTGGGCCTTAATCAACCTATTTGGATATTGATGCCTCATTTGTCGAGCCAACTTCGTGCATCTCGAAGATTTTGCTTTATGAATCAGGACTTTGTAAGTCCCGGTCTGGATTAGTTCCTCGTGATCCGAACTAAGTCTGGCTTTGGGTATGTGTGCCTTAGGATCCCGGGCAATGTCATTAGAGTTGGTCCATTTCTTAGTCGAGTCTGTAGACTTGTATTATTTTTCCCCAACAAACCTAAAATGACGTATAACCTAATCTAAGATGAACCACACCACTGGAAATAGTTACGATTGAACACCCACTATTAAAAACTTTATATGTCCCACTGTAATGTTTGTTTGTCATCTCCTTTTAAGGTCGCACACACATGAAGGAAGGGAAAACACATATATCACCTTAGTCCAAAAATTGTGGCCACACAAGTTCATGTGGTCCCCTTGAGATTTTGATATGCTTCATTTTAGGGCCCGAAAAGAATGGAGTGTGAATATAACATAAGGTGGGTCTTACGGTCATGGCTTGGCCGAACTTGATTTTACCTCGACCTGAGGGAACCCACTCCCGTGCCGAATCAGCCACCCAAAAAGGAAGGCAAATTTCCTGAAACATCGATGGGAAATCCCACATGTGGATCCCACATTATGTCCGTATGACATCCTCCGTCCATCCGTTGCCCCATACCATATTTGGATGTGATCTCATAAATTAGATAGATTAAACACAAAGAAACGGTGGAGATTGAACGCCCACTTCGAACCTTCTCGGGGCCATGAAGGTTTCAATAGAGGAGTTTCCCATCCCCAAATATTCCTATGGTGTGGCTCACTTGAGTTTTGTATCTGCGTCAATTTTTTAGATCACATCATAGCATGATCTGGCAGAACTGATGGACGGAGTGGATGTCCATGATCCAAACACTGCATTTTATCACACAGGCTCCTTGTAAAATGTCGTGGTCTTTCACACGTGCGTGGACAACGAAAAGTGACCAAGTGGAGGAAGCGTAGGAACTCAACCCTAGGGTTTGGACAGTATAACCGTGTTTTCATTTCAGATAAGTGGGGCACGTTGTTTATTAATCCAAGCCGTTGGTCAGTTGTGTACCATTGTAAAGCCTTTTTAAATGTTGAATAGGGACCGTTCCTGAACTTCACTCGTGCTATTATCCGTTTATCTGTAGCTACAAAAGGTAATTAATGTCAGAATTCCCACATTTAGGGGATCTTCTGAAATAGTCCATCCACGGTGGTGCAAAGCAGACCAATGATCTTGATTGTTTATCAGGCCCAGAGGAGGGCTTAAAAGAGGGCTGCCAATGTGCTGGTCTCAGGCTAGACAAAATCAAAATTCTGAATAGGGCCGGCCTGTTAGGACTGCCCCAACAGTTCAAAATCTAAGCCGAAGCCAACCTCAGGCTGAACCATTTGATAGCCCTAGCTGCATGGTTATGGTTAGAGAGCCGAGTTGAACCAAGTTTGACCTAAGTTTGGTTTTGTTTGTTTATGTGATACTTTTGTTTGAGCTCTATGCTATGCGAGCCGAGCTTCGAGCCTATTCTTACTATTTAAGCTTGGTTTGGTGTAGATTATAGACGCTTGAGGTTGGTTTGGTTTAATCTAAATATCTGAGCTAAATTGAGCCAAGTTCGAATTGGGTCGAACTTGTTCGCAAAAATGTTGTAAAAGGAATGGATGAAGTGGATAAAACATAAACATTAAGGTAGGGCTACATCACTTTTACAGCACCTACCATTTGAATCCAAGCCCTATTTGAAGGACTAGTTTTGTCTGGATCTTTCGTAAAGCCCATCCAAAATATATGTGTGGCATATCCATCCCGTCCATCTGTTTACTCATATCATTTTAGGACATGGGCCGAAAAACATAGTAGTTTCAACTATCAGATGGGACACATCACAGGAAATAGTGATCATTGAACCACGACTATTACAACTTTCCTAGGGTCCATCGTAGTGTTTATTGGCCATCCAAACTGCTGAAATGTCACAAAGACATGGATAAGGGTGATTGGCCATGAAATACTTTGTGTGGGCCATAAAATTTTTGGATCAAGTTGACATTGACACTATGATGATTTCAATGGTGGTCATTCAATGATCAATGTTTCATGTGGTATGGACCACCTGAAATTTGGATCTACTTCATTCTTTGGCCTATGTCATACATTAAGGTGGGCCCCACCACAAGAAAATAGCAACCCCCCCCCCCCCCCCCCCAAGTTTGCATACTGTATTGTGGTGTACTAGAGGTTTGGATATTCCTTATTTTTGGTATCATTGAATCATGTTGGAAGCTTGAATAGACCAAACCACATGAAATAGTGTGCATTCATGTGCATGCATTATGTATTATCCATGTCGTCGTGTATATGTATTATCTATGTTGTCCATCCATTTTTACATAACATTTTAAGACATGATCCAAAAAATTGAATCATATCCAAAGTTCAAGTGGATCACACCACAAGAAACAATATGCATACAATCTTCCAACCGAATCAAGCCAAATCAAGCTAAATCAAGCCAAGCTTGGAGCCAAGCTGGGCCGATACCACCCTGGTTTGAGCTTGGTTTGTTTTTTAAATGAGCTTGACACCGAAGCTTGGTTTGGTTTAAACTTTTATTCAAACCAATCTAAGTCAAGCTTTTTCAAGCCAATCAGAACTGAATTTTCAAGCTAGCTTGGTTTGTGTCCAACTTTATTTATGGTCCAGCTAGGGTATAATGAGCAAAAAATTAATTAAAATAATATTTAATTATGATGTAATAAACGCACTAATTTTAACATCTGAAGTCATTATTTATTTAGTCCTCTAAGCACTTTTGTATTTTTGGAGAACAAAAATGTTCATCCGTCAACAATCCCTCATATGACAGTAGCTTTTTCTGAAAAGTTAACCTGGCCTTTTGAGAATGACAATGTGAGCTCTACTAAATCAAATATTGGGACCACCCCTTGGCCGATATAATTCATTCACTTTAATCAAACAGCCATGAGCCCACAATAGGGTTTTTTAAAAAATGGAACTATCTATGACACACAACTACATTAACGTAGTGAGTTAATTTTGAACTATTTCCTCGTGTGGATTATGGGACTATTACCTTTCATAGTTACTTTGGATCGCTGATACTCATTGTGTATCAATCATCGGACTCCCTCATTACATGTTCGATTTGGATGATTTTTTACTCACTGAAAAAGTAATTTGATGAACTTTCAAATGGCTTTAGAATCACCTCATTTCGATATAATTCAATTAGTTAAACGTGAGTATGGTAATCCACAGTGAGTGGTGGTGATCCACGCTAGAGAAAACAGTTCAAAATTAAGTCACATAGTTAATGTAGTTATGTCCCACAGATAGCTTCAATTTTTTAAAATGACACTAATGTGAATTCATGACTGTCAAATTAAAGTAAATGAATCCGATTGACCAAGGGGTGGCCCCAATTGTTGATTTAATAAATCCTACACCAATATTTTCAAAATCCCTCTTAATTTGTATGAAAAACTACCGCCATACAAGGTACAAGTGACAAAGGGACAATTTCATCAACTAAAAATGCAAAAAGTAGCAAAAAATGTTAAATAAATAATGACTTCA
The DNA here is from genome assembly GCA_037074715.1 of Magnolia kwangsiensis. NCBI lineage: Eukaryota > Viridiplantae > Streptophyta > Magnoliopsida > Magnoliales > Magnoliaceae > Magnolia > Magnolia kwangsiensis. The sequence goes on along the minus strand of CM073571.1, from coordinate 207,948,825 downwards.
GATGTTGAAGTCAACACATTTATTATATCATAATTAATGATTATTTTAATTAATTTCTCATGATGACATAATTTGGATGGATCCCCTGCTCCCTAAATTGTGGGGCCACTGTGATGTATGTTACTTATATCCACCTCGTCCATGCACTTTGACAACCCATTTTAGGCTATGATCTCAACAAACAAACAAAATAAAGCATGTTCAAACCTTAGGTGGACCGTACCATAGGAAACAATAATGATTGAACCCCACCATTAAAAACTTCATGGGGCCATTAGAATGTTTATTTGTCATCCACCTTGTTGATAAGGTCACAAGGACCTAGATGCAGGTACCACACAAATATCAGCTTGATTGTACACGTGGCATATATTAACTCAAATCAAACCAGCTAAATTTTGGAACCCACCTTCCTTAATTTATAATCCCAAAACCAGATTGCCTGAACAATCTTAAACTCTAATTGGTGAACACTTATTTGTTGAAACGGAACCATTAGATATTTTTCATTTGCAACCATCCTTTAAATGTCCACCAATCCAACAGTCAAATATTCAAATAATCTTAAATTTTGGGCCATTATATATCCAAACAGGGAGCCCTAGATTGGACAGTTTAGTTTGAATACCTTATATGGCACCTTAATGCAATTTCTAAGTAATCGCAAGGTGCCTGCGTATCATCCATCGTAATCAGACAGAGTACCAAAGTTCTGCACCTCTAAATATGACTCCCATCTGTCCATTGGAGTCTTTACAAGCTGCTGACTAAAAACATAAATGCCCGACCACAACACTCATACAAAGAAGTTTTTGGTGCATGGGTACGAGCACTTAGTCTAATTCTGTGAAGTTTTCAGTTGTCTTGAAATAAATCCACTTGAAACCTCTTTGATACGCCAAAGAGCAACAGCGATGTTTGATTATGTTTGAGCAGCTTAAACATGATTTCTCATGCAACCATATATATGATCTGAGTTATCTGATCAAAAAATCTGAACCTTCTGAGATTGCCCATCCGGTCTGGACAGAGACATTTCATTTCCAACAATCCATTGGGCAGCTCCAACTAGATGGTTACAAGGCTTCGATCAACGAGCTCACAGGCAACTGCGGCCTATGGTGTATTGATCAAGATAATTTTATGGGACCCTCCACTGCAAACGGGATTAGAAGATCCCAGCCATCCAAGCTTTGCATCTCTTTCTAGACTATTAGCTGTAGATATCTCTCAACTGTCTATTTGGAAGCCCCATTGAGGAGATGGGGCCTATCAGATGAACCAGCCAGGATCAGGGAAACCATGGGCCCATTTTTAAAGACTGGTGCATCAAGAGGTCATCCGTGTCTGAATCCTGATGCATCATGGCCCTATAATTCCTACTAAGATTGGCAAAATAACTGTTGCAGGTACAAACAATAAAAATCTTGCATTTCTGTATATTAAAATTTTAGAATTCTATCAATCATTACACTAGCAATCTGAAAGGTCGCAGCATCATACATTAACTGAAGGCATGTGGGGGCATTGTTCTCAGCCATTCATCATCATCCTTGCAGTGCATATGATTACAGGGCCACTAAACTAGAGACCTCAACTGCTCAACATCCCAGTCTTCTTGCATCCACAACAGGGGGCAAAATACCAACACTAAACCATCCATACTAAGAGCAGATACATCTTAAGACTACAAAAATAAAAATAAAAGTAACCTATTTGGACAGTCTAGATATAGAAAGAAGCTCCCAATAAAGCTCACTCTCCAGAGAGTTGATTGAATATTTGGTGGGCCTCTTTATCTGCACAAACCACCTAACAAGCTTTAGAATTGGAACTAAAATAAATATCTTAGCTTCCTCTAACTAAACTGGCTGCAACTTTCACCATATCAACCAAGTTTTTCAATCACAATTTCATTTCATAAACTGATGTCTTTTTTCTTAGGATGTGATCCAATGAGAGAGACTGTTAGATAAATCTTATCGGTCCTATCTAAGATCGGACAGTGACGGATACAGGTCCATGCTACATACCAGGCTGAACCCTGTTCAGAGTTAAGACTTGAACCACAGAATCGCCCCGATTGAAGATTGGGGATTGAAGATTGGGACAATATCAATTGTCCAGATTGACCTAATCTACCATATGGATCAGATTAAAGGTCCAAATGGTTATATTGGACCCAAATCAAAGGGCCTACATTACCGTTGGGACTGATCTAGCAGTCCAATTGGACTATCGGGCCCACGGGTACAATCAGATGGCCAAGATCACCAACCGATTAGGCTGTGGGTCCATTAGTCCAAATGTCACACTATACAGACTCATACAAGCCATATACAATTCATGCATATGGTATTCATGAGCTTAATGTTCTGCAAGAATCTATGAACTGCCCAGCCAGACACATTGAAGGAAGATCACACCACAGATGTAGCATTCCAGAGGATTGGAATCCTTCACTTCAGTTTCCAAAATTTTCCTTGAACTCTCTAGTTTAGCCATTTATTTGAATGCAGCTTAAATTGATACAAGAGATGTTATTGGATTGTGAGGTTTGCTCAAATGCAGCGACATACTGGGACTCTAGCTGTTTGATTTTATTTTCTATTTTTTATTTTTCCGAAAACACTCTGGGATTGAATATTTCAACCCTTAGATTATGCAAAGGCTATGGTAACAGTTCATGTTCAAATCAAAAGAGCCAAATTATCAAAGAACTGAAATAATACAACTGAGAGCTTTAATTTGTGGACTTTCCACCTCACAAGGTGAGACTTGACATATAAACAATTCGGATCATTTGAAGATGCCAGATTCAAAGGCGAGGATCCTACTAATCACATTGCAATACAAAATGCATTTGAGCAAACCTCTTGAATTATTGGGGAGATTTTCTAGGGGCTTCTTTCTAAAACAAGCCAGCATCCTTCCCTAAAAAGAAACTTCCAGCAAAAAGACATCATTACCGTTGAAATTAAACTCATTCACATTTATAATTTTTATATACACCCCAAAACAAAACAAGACCCTAAAGATCCCAAATAAGATCCTAACCCTTGATTAAAGACTGATGTTGGCCCCTAAACAGTTAACCTTTCTAGTTATATTATCATTTAAATGAACAATATATTCAGTTTTAAAAAAGAAAAAAGAAAAAGAAAGTGTAACCTCCAAAGACTCATTACCCCTTCTTGTATGAGGCATTACAAGATGTTTGGCCTGTGTGTTTTTATTTTTTAGTCTCCTCGGACTCTCAGCTTGCAAAAGCAAGGCCCAGGTTTAGTCATCCAAATCCCTGACAGGTTCAACCCTGGTCTTCCCATGCAACAAAAGATTCTCTAGAATGGAAGATGTGAGCCACCCAAACTCCAGCCTTTTCTTGGCTAAATGCAGGCCTTTTTTTTCTTTTTCTTTTTTTTTCTTTTAAAAAAAAAAAAAAAAAAAACTTAACTCTCTATTCCCTACCCACAAATTTTGTGGTTAGGATTTTCCCGCTTGGAAAACTTTGGTTCATCAACCAGCAGAATGGGACCAATCAGCTTGGATCACTGAACCATGAATGCCACTATAAACTGAAAATCCAAGCATACAGAAACTCTTGAGCATACCCCTTTATATATTATGGCTCCTGGGTCCAATTGTGATTCAAATGAGGATGGTTTCTTAATGGCATCATCAACCTGACTCTACAAATCCCATCATAACCATAAACCTGTTGGTAATGCATCATAATTAACGTGCTTAATTCTTCTTTGAACTGCAAGATCCTGGGGATTTTGGAATAACTTGATACTAGACCTTCGAACAGAACTAATTTCACATCCTTCTGTACATTAGCTGGTACAGGAAAATGTACCAAAGTCATCAGTGACAAAAACCAGTTCAATCCCATCCCCTCTTACACATATGGTGCTGGTGGGCCCATTTATGGCCCTCACATAGACCGCAATTAGCCTTTGGGCTACATCATGTTGTAATATTCAACATGTATGTCAATCAAGGTGATTGCCAATGTTACTCAGGTGCAACATTTACATTTAAAATCAAAAGGTGGACATTGGCACAACATATTTCAGTGTCCACGTAACATTAATTTGATATGATATTCGTGATAAAACCACCACAGGCAAGAGAGGCTAAAAGAAAAAGAAGCAACATTTTGAAGCAAAAACAGAGAAAAAGAAAAAGAAATGTGATCTCCATTTTTAGGCTGTGGCTATAGTTATAAGTAATACTTACAAATTAATTTCGATCTGGGCATCCAAAGAACTGTTCCAAGCTTGTCGAGATGAAGACATTAGAAGCTATGCGTTCCGGTCTGTTTGGTGAAATGTGGAGTTGATATTTGATGAACCGCTGATGGCATAAAAATAAAAATAAATAAATAAAAACTGTGTTTAGCCTAGCAAGCAACAAGGACCCAATGGGTAACAATGAATATAAGCATTTGTACACATCATATGCACGAAATTCAGACATTGTAATGGAAATGAAGCCTATAAAAAACATGAGTAAATGTATAAGAAACTAACATTGCTATGTGCTGCAATTGAAAACGCATGGCCAAACATAGAAAACTTAGTAATGGGTATTTGGATTGACACATAATTCATGAATTTGGCAAAGTTTTTAATTGCTTAATTCATGAAGAGTGTTGCTAAGGAGTCCGGATAGCTGGATAGCTGCCTTTCACCGATCTCATGATTTAGGCAATTAGAAAAATGGCCAAAACTATAGAGTGAGTGTTTGGGGGGAAAATAAGATGAAATTCCTCTACTGATGAATCGACCAGTTCCATTGCAAATGTCTTTAGCTCAATAAGCAATAAAATGGCCCATGAGCAATCAAATGTAGGATCCATAAGATGGTGATAGACAAAAATTAAACCTCGTGATCAATGTGTACTGTCATTTATGTTGGCCATTGATCTTAAGGATTGTCCATAGGAGTAATCCAAGGTGAGAGTCATGATGAATGGTCCAAATCTATTTTTGAACTTATTATGTTATGAACGGTTAGGACTGTAAATTTCATTGTTCATGGATCATGTGGTTAAGATCAACCAATCAAAGGGATTCTAGGGAGACGTGACCAATCAAAGGTGGGTCTTATAGTTTGAACAATCCAGACCCGTCATTAGAACATTTTACAATCAATATGGACCATTCATTTTATTGACTAATGATCAAGTGATTAGGATCCCATGGTTGCAAGAACTCTTGAGAAACATAGACAATCCAAGAAGCCCACACAATAGAGTCCAACTTAATCATTAGGGCAATTTCTAACATCAATTTGGATCTTCTGTATTACTGGTAATTGTTTAGATAGCTCGAATCACCAGATCAAGGTTGCATTTGAAAAAAGATGAGCAAGCTAAGGTGGGGTCAAATGTGATGGCTGGTCCAGATTGAACTTCTATTTTCTTTTTTCTTTTTCTTTTTTTGACAACACAGAGTGTCCCCATAGATCAACCATTTGATCTTCTTTTTGTTAGCACAAATATCTGAACTGTATGTTTTATTTGTCATGTTAATGGGTTAGAGTTAGCCAATCAAACTGATTCTCAAAAGATTAAGTGCAGTCCAAGGTCAGGCTGACATCATGGTGGTCTAAAGTGGTCATTGGACATGCCCATTATAATTGATCCAGACGTTGCCAACAATGAGATGTCATGATCAACCAATCACAGAGATTGAGATATTGACAATTCAATGTGGGAGGATTTGACGAGCAGCACGGATCAATTGTCATACTGCTTTTAATAATTTGTTTGGCCATTTATTCTACTAATAAGTAATAATTGATCAAATGGTAAGGATTGTTCAATTAAAGCGATCAACAAGAGATACAAGGAAGCCAAGGTGGCTTTAATGCAAGGGCATTTTCACACCAGACTCGAGTGGGGTCGCCCGTGGGATGCAGGGGCACACTCGGGGTGGGCGGGGCCCACGGAAAAGGTCTCATGTTCGAGACTCCTCACCGGGGGTGATTAATGCACATTTCACACCAGGCTCGAGTGGGGTGGCCTGTGGGATGTGGGGACACACTCCGGGTGGGCAGCCTGTGTGAGGAGGTACCCGTGTGATTTGGGGCCCACGAGAGGGGTTCGGCCGAGGTCCTAACCCCTGAGACGTGGGGCCTAGACTATGAGATAAAGGGATTAATTTGACATGCTCTAACAGTTCGAGCTTTTAGAACAAGTGATTAATTGTCTTGCATCAAATTGGTATCAGAGCGGGAGGTCTCGTGTTCAAGGGTGATTAATGCAAGGGCATTTTCACACCTGGCTCGAGTGGGGTCGCCTGTGGGATGCAAGGGCACACTCGGGGTGGGCAGGACCCACGGGAGAGGTCTCGTGTTTGAGACTCCTCACCGGAGGTGATTAATACGCATTTCACACCATGCTCGAGTAAGGTAGCCTATGGGATGCGAGGAAACACTCGGGGTGGGCGGCACGTGTGAGGCGGTACCCAAGTGATTTGGGGTCGACGAGGGGGGTTCGGCCGAAGTCCTAACCCATGAGACGTGGGGCTTGGGCTATGAGATAAAGGGATTAATTTGCCATACTCTAACAGTTCGAGCTTTTAGAGCAAGTGGTTAATTGTCCTGCATCGAGCTCCCATATGAAGGATGAACCATTCCTAACAACTCAATTGTAATTCGTAACAAATGATAAGCATCACTCAATTGAAGCAGTTCTTGAAAGATATGGGCAATCCAATGTGCAACCCACATGGTAATGTAGCCGTATTACTAACAATTGCTTAATTGTAAAGATTGTGCAATCAGAAGTTGATGCTCCACAGTTATGATGATCGGTCAAAAGTGAATCTTGAAAAATATGCATAATTGAACTCACGTAATAGACAGTCCAGAGTAACTATTTGACTTATTATATTTTATCTGGATCGTTATATCCTGGATCGCTTTTAATAATATAATAAACTGAGACAGTTAATTCTGATGGCCATCAATTTAATGGTTGCCAACATCTATTCAAAAGAGATTCTCTAAGGGTGTCTTTTGAAAGGTACATATGGACCTCTCCATTAAAATGTAAATATGAAAAGGCGAGAAGACAATAGAGCTATTGAAGCATGAATTTAGCAAGGAAACAACTAAACAACAACAGATAACTTCAATTTCATGAAGATACTAATTAATGGACTTATTCATGAAGTGGCTAACTCTATACATTCAAATGTCCCATGGATATGAATATCGGTATCGTATTGGCCGATACAGCCGTATCATATCTGTATCGGCACGAGCCAATGTGTGATACAAGGTCATATCAGTCTGATACCAAAAAAAAAAAAAAAAAAGAGACCTGTATTGGTCAATTTTGATTTTTTTTTTTTTTTTTTTCAAAATTTCACACTTCTCTTCTTTTTCCCATTTAAATAATGGAAGATGCTTAAAAACTTATTTTAAGTTATATCTAGACCTATTTTGAGATCAAAACAAATGATTTGAATGGGATTCGACAAATCAAGGCAAAGTAAACCATTATGGGAAAAATCAGAAAGAATGGTAAAACCTTCACTTTATATATATATATATATATATATATATATATATATATATATATATATATATATATATATATATATATATATATATATTCATCTTCTTTTTGTTGTGTAATGGGGCCATTGTTCACCAAATCATGCTTGATTTATGTTTAATTAGGGCCCATTTAGTTGACCTTCAACAAGTCGAATCAACAAACAATATTCTCATCAAAGAATCGCCCGATACACCATTGAGTACATGGCCAATATGTGTGTGTGTGTGTGAGATAGATTCTTGGACATCTCATTTTTTCTATTTTTCTAATATTTTTCCATATTATTTTGCTTTTTAAAAAAAATTGACCGATACAAGCCAATACGGCCCCGATACTGATATGCGATATGGTATTGTATCATTTTTCCACCAGGCCGATGCACCGACCGATACCGACATTCAAAACCATGAAATGTCCCCTAACCATCTCATTAAAGGAGTACGAAACATTTTTGCTCTGAAACTAAAATTCCAAAAAGGAGCTGTTTTTAAGATGATACATGTCTAATATTTGGAGCACTAAGTTGTAGAAATCAATGTTTGAGAGCTTCAAACTTGACTAGGAGATGATGAGGTTTGAGTTTGAGTTAACTCAAAGCTCTGTTATGTATTGGGCTATCGTGTTTAAAAGGTTTTTGGGTTCAACAACTCTAGTGGCACAAGGTACATTTCAAACAGAACCGTTAATACATTCTAATAAATTCATAAATCGTGTCTACAAATGTGATAAATTCATTGAAGTATGAGAAAATGTTTATGACTTTGTGCTTTCAAGTCGTTAACAAACAGAGGCTAATCAAACATCTCCACAAAAGTATTATTGGAGGAAAAATACTGGGTACAGTCCAACTAATTTGTTGGCAGCACTTGATTAGCATGAGGTTAATGGTTGAATGACTTCAATATTTTGAAAGACTTTGAATTCCCGTGAGATTGTGATAATAAAAGCTTGGAATTCAGCAGTCATAGGGAACGGCAACATACAGCTAATTGAAAGATGACATCAGGATTAGTATCGATATGCCAATCTGGTTCCAGTTGCCGAACAAAAGATGATCGCCCATTTTCTGTGCTACAAAAGAGAACCTGCAGAATATATGACAAGGAATTATAAGATTAAAGTCACAGATAAAGCCAAAAGCATCAACAATAAAATTGTCTTAAAAACAACTATATTCAAAAAAGATCATGACGACTGTGTGGCTAGTAATAGCACAACCAGGAGCTAAGGGCCTGTTTGATTTTTCGGCTCAAGTGTAATTACCATGTAAATGGGTAATAATTATTTACCTAGGTAATTACCACATCTTTCCCAATACGGATGTGACAACTTACTTTTTTCACACTTAAATCAAGAAATTTACAACATCAATGTGGGGCCCATTGTGATGTATGTTACTTATCCACGCTGTTCATTTGTTATACCAGCCAAATTTATGGCATGAGCAAAAAAAATGAGGCAGATCCAAAGCTCAAGTGGACCACACCACAGGAAACAACAGGAATTGAACACCTACCATTAAAAACTTCTTGGGGCCCTTAAAAGTTTTGGATCAAGCTGATATTTGGTTTCCCCTTATCCATGTATGTGTGACCCTATGAACGGGTTAGATGATGAAAAAACCTTAATGTGGGCCTAGTGAAGAAAATAACTTACAATGGCGGACGAATTAAGGACACCATTTCCTTTCATGTGGGCCATTTGATTGTTGGATCTGCCTCATTTTTCGGTTCGTCTTCCAAAATGTTCTAATGAAATAGATGGACGGTGTGGATATATCATATACATTACGGTGGGGTCCAAATATTTAAGTCAACGCTATTGTTTCGATTTTCAAGGTGAAATTACTCTCGTATTTTCAAACAATGTGAAAAAGTAATAATAACTTATTTACCATGATTTACATGTATCATGGAAAATCAAACAGGCCCTAATGTAATGATCGAGAAAAGAGATTATAACACCAACATGTTTACAGATGAAAGGGATATTAAGAAAAGCATTGACTAAAAGTGAGACCTTGGAATGTAGAACCACGCTGCAATAACAATAACAATAACAATAATAATAAACAAAATAGAGGCAATATTGCCAAATCCACACCATGGAAAAACTAAACAGTGAGCTTGAAATTAACTGACAAAAAAAGATGAAGAGTTTGAGATAAACATTAGGCATCATACAAATGGGTCTTGATAAGAGAGACTAAAAATTCAAAGAGGAGCCAAGACATAATGAAATCAAAGAAGAGGAGGGTCGCCTGCTGACTGTTCATGTGCAATGTGCCTTACAAGCACTACTACCTCTAATCCAGCACCAAAAAATGAACCATGCAGCATCCACCAGATCATTATAATGTTAAATATGCAGGATCCACCAGATCATTATATATTAAACAAATTTCCTGTGGGGAGGGCCCATCACCAATAGACTGTTATTGGAGCATTTTATCTAGTCACCATCCTGTTTAGCCCAAGGATATCATTGTTTCTTTGGGTGACATGGTCTATAAGCTTCAGGAAGTTTAGCCTTGGAAAGATCCAGAGCTGATCACATCTTTGAGAACCAACTGTTTGTGCCTCGTGACTTTCTCAAAAACAAGTATTTTTACCCTTCCAGATGAAGAAAACCCTAGAACAGCAAACCAATCTAGCTTACGACAGCAATTTGACTGGGAACCCTGAAAATTTTGAGAAAGTTATCAAGCTCTTCAGCAAGAGATTGGAGAGGCATTCTTTGGAATTTGAAGTGGAGAGAAACAGATTTTCATAGCCAACAACAACAGCCACGATGTATCCTTCAAAAAAGAAGGCCAAAAGAGAAGATCAGGTGATGACTAGATTCAGGTCCAGGGAACATAAAAGGACATCTGCTGCATTTGACCTGAATCCATCATCTTTCTACATAACACTTTAAGTGCTTCCCGGTGCTTTTGGATATGTGGACAGTTTAATCACCAATCTGGATCATCCATTATGTTCAAGAAACACATACAGGACACCAAGAAAATTTTCACACTGACCAGAGGATCCTTTCCATCAAAACAGTGCCCTACAAAATGGACAGTCATCCATATGAACCATCACCCCGGTGTATAAGAGCATTCCTCATATGCATATAACATACCAGAAACTGTTTTTTCCCTGTCCAAGTCCTTAAGCCACCCCCATCCACTTACCGGAACCAAAATGCAGCAATAATGTTCAAGACTCTTGCCTGGTATCTATCTAGAGAACCAGCACCATTTTTTAAAAAAGATTTGTATACCCCTCAGCCTTAGCTGTGCACAGCAAGTCCTCATGAACCATTTCATAAGATAAAATATTCATCATCCATGGCAGACTGCCAGAGAGGATCTTTTAAAGCCCTGGCATAAAGATGAGAGTTCAACAGCTATGTCATGGTGGATAATGGACCCTAATCAGCTGGTAAGAGGATGAAAATAGTGGACTGCGGAATACATAGTGGACCCTAATCAGCTGGTAAGAGGATGAAAATAGTGGACTGCGGAATACATAGAAGAGAGCTTGTGCTTTTGAGCAAATGGTAGAAGTTCTTAGAAGAGAGCTTGTGCTTTGACACAAATGAACATGGCAATATGGTGTTCAGACATGAATGGAGGAGGCAAAAGCTGATGGTCATTCAAATGGGAAAAGAACACCATAGACACCCTACCAGTATGTCTGAAGATGTCATAGATGGAGAGTCACAAGAAGAGGATGATGGCAATCTTAGCCTATGATGCCCAAATATGTATACTGGAATACAGATGGCGAGTGGAGAAATGACTCGTGTTTCCAGAAAAGTCAGAGGATGGATATGGATACATGCATCCCATCTGAAACTTGAATACCGCGAGAAAATTGCTAGAAGTTTAAGAAATGAAAAAACTGATACAATGCTGAACTTTAGGGTGCATATGGAGGATATATTTCCATTGTGCAATATGGCCATTGGCAGAAATGAGCTTTAGTGTAAAGTCATGCTTGCAGCATTGAGCTCACTTTCCATTTCAAACAGATTTGACGGACGCTTTGCACAATTTCTAAACTGGACATTAGATCATATCTTGACACTCATACTCCCCTCCTGCTATGGGATATTAGCCCTGGTCCTTCTTCCTAGGAATCACACTTCTAACATATTGAAACCATTCCCTGCGACTGCTCGTGCTCATGCTCCCACTCCCTCTCTATGCAACCAAGATATATCAGTATCTATCCTTGGCAGTCGCAAATGAGCATAAGATTCACCTTCTGCATATACTCATGATGTCCTCCAAGATGATGGATCTATATAAGAAAACAAAGCTTCATCAAATACAACATGATGAGAAAGATAAACAGCACCTCACTCGAGATCAAGGTATTCCATAACGGTAACGGTGGCTGTAATGGCCACCATTGTTACCTTTAAGATACGGGGTGTAACAGCTATTACAGGGGGCCATAATGGCTGTTACAGTCTCTCTCTTAAAAAAAAAAATAATAATAATAAATTAAATTAAAAATAAAAAATAAAAACCCAAAAAACCAGTATCGACCCCATAATGGACCATTATGGGGCTGTTACAGCCTTTACAGGGGGCATAACGGGCCGTTATAGGGACTGTAACAGCCTTTATGGGTCTTTTTTTTCCGTAACAGCCGTTATGACTTTTATGACCCCATAACATGTAATGGTTGACCGTTACCTTTACATAACGACCTTTACAACACACCATGCTCAGGGTAGAGATGCTGATATCATTTGCAACATCAACTGTACCCCCGTAGAAATATAGTTTCACATTGCACAAACTTGTTTAAGAAGACAGCTGTAAAGTTGAGATAATAGGAAGTTCAAAAACCCCAAAACCCATTGGTCTGGAGATGAGTAGAAGATTAGTACCTTTTCAAGAAAAGCAAGTTCCCTAAGAGGTAAGGATCAAGTACTTTCCAAATCATGAAGGGACTATGATTGGGAGAATATGCTGAGATGCACATCAAAAGAGGATGGTCAACTAATTTGGGTACACTGAAAGGAAAGAAATAGAGAAATAAGGACAAGAGGATTCATTTTGAAATTTAGAGCTTTCAGGACAAAAGGATGATGCAGGTGGTTCAAAAGAAACTAAGAGAATAACAAGATGAGAAAGAAAATGATGAAGTTTCTTCTTCTTTTTTTCTACGAGAAACTTTCATTAAAAGGGCGCTGAGGTAGCACCAAAAAAGAAAAGACAAAGGCCAAGAAAGCAAACAAAAAAATCCAACCCACCCGTAGCCCCAGCCCATTCGATGGCGGAAGCCACACACTTCTAGCCACCCAAGCAATGCTTTTTCTTTCGTTTCTGAAGCATCTACCATTCCTTTCTCCCCAAATCAACCATAAACCGACAAGGAGGCATAGTCTCCAATAGATTTGAGCTTTTCTCCCTAGGACTTAACTGAGAACTGACCTGACTTGTCTTTGCACCACAACCAAGCTGTTGATCTTGTCTTCCAAGGGCCACATAGACCCATGATGAAGGGTTTGAGATTTGAAAAGAAAGATTTCATGGGAAGAAGACATTGATTAGATCTGTACCATGGAGGCTTTTGGATCTAATCTTGTACTGATAAGAGAAAGGAGATTCATCCCCTAATTTGAAAAGATCGAAAGGGAAGAAGGCAAGAAAGAAAGAGAATACGGTAAAGATGTTAATATCTAGCTGCTACAAGGAATGAAAGAAAGGAAATGGTTGACGAATAAGACAAAGGATGGGAGGCTTTGATATTTAAAAACAAGAAGATGAACGAAGGAAAGAAGCAAAGAAAAGATTGAAGAAAGATTTTAAGGGATTGATTTAAACTGTAAAGAGAATTAAAAAAGCCTGAAAAGCTGAAACTTATATATACAGTATAGGGAATCGTCCGAATGCAAACCAAGTAGATAAAGCAATCTTACAATAGAAACAAGCAATGCATGCCACAGTTTGCCTCAAGAAGATTAGCACGTGTTTGCGAGCACGCATACATTTTGAACATTACAAACTATATATGTTTTCAAGTATTCAAGTCATCCTACCTTATCTTTAACCAAACCACCAGATGTAAACACCCCAGCATTATCCAGAGCTGAAAGAACCTTTTCCTGCACCAGTTTCCATGTTGTAAATCAAAATGCTAAAATAATTTTCTAAAAACAATAGAAGCAATTTATAGAGCCATTAATTTAAACCTAGCATAAGATGGTCTACAATACATGTACGGCGACAATCATAAGTTTTGGCTGAAGGTTTTTAAAAAAAAAAAAAATCTCCTTGAGGTGGCCAAATGTTGGAAAAAAGGATCTGTAAAATACACTTTTTATATGTTATTACTCATCGAAACCGACTTTTCCTGCTTCATTTACATCAAGCAGCTTTAGAACCCACTTATCTTGTAGAAGATGACATCACAACAGTAAAGCATGACTCCAATCAGATACATGGAGATGACAGTTGTAAGTTGTCTGCTTGAAACATGGCATCAGTGAATCTCTAACTAACAAAAGGCTGAATATTAAGTAGGTTTTCCATGATGATTGGTAATGCCCACATTTTCTTATCAATAACCTGTCACCATTGTTCAGAGTATCCCCAATATTAACCCTATCTTCAGCTCGGCGATACCGATAACACTGGTAGCGATACCAATAACACTAGTAGTCTCAGAAATTCCAGGTATCAGCGATGTATCGTTGAGTATCACCAATGTATCACTAATATTTTCAACTGTGTAAATATGAGGTGTCACTTGTATCCAAGGTGTTCTATATCTGTTACGTTACGACCGCAAAGACCAATACGTATAAGTAACGGCCATGACCGTTACGTGATACAGAAGCAAAAAGGTGCAGCTGGTTTTTTGAGACCGTATCGGCCGTTACAGGGGCCGTATAGGCCGTAACAGGGTATAATACTGTTATCCCCATAACAGTCAAAAAACGTCCATCTTTTTTTCTATTTAAATTCATTTTTCTCCACATTTTTCCACTTTTCTTATTCCAAAAACTTTCCTAGATTATTCTACAATATAGTTCGCCAACATTTTTTACAATTAAAACTGTAGATTGAAGCAATTTGGGTAAATAGAAACTTCGATGGCCACTTTTTCAAAAAATAAAAAGTGGTATTTATGCCTTTTTCTGATTTCTAGTTCTAATGCTCGATTGTGATGTGTAAATATTAGAGACACATAACCATGTTCACAAATTCCCCAAATAACCGGATACAACTCTCACCAAAGAGTGGACCGTTACACTATCATAAACATGTTCAAAACAACAAAAAAAAAAAAAATCAATACATATTTGGAATATTTACATTATTTTGGATTTTCTAAATATTTTTCAGAACTTTTCGAACAAATTTTTTTTTCAACTGTTACAAGGGTTGTAACGATCATTACACCATCGTATCAATCGATACGGCCAATACCCGTATTGGTAACGTTGGTGACTGTTATGGCCACCGTTACCGATACGAAATACCTTGCTTGTATCACTAATGTATCAATATCGTCAATATTTTTCAACTGTGTAAATTCCAAAATGTCATTTATATCGGCGATATTTCGATAATGTCGCCAATGTGTCGATATCGCCAATTTGTTTATTTTATATATATAAACTGCATGCAGTGCAGTGTTCGAATTGTCGACAATATATGGATCATATCACGATATTGTCATTATCAAAACATAGGCGATATCGAGACCACATTCATTTGTCTCCTTTTTAATTGTCGATTATTTCTTGGCAAAATATCATGTTGTTGGTATTTTAAAATATCAATAGATGTTTGGATGGAAGTTTGGGATGCTTAGATGGATAGATGGGATGGATGGTATGATTGGACTGGTTTCTTATGATAACACATGCTTATAGGCCCCCATTAAATGGAAGCTTATTATGTATGCAATCCTTTTGCAAAAAATTTTATTCCTAATTATGCAAATATATGTGTTTTAGTATTGCCTGAAGTTTCACTAAAAAAATTCCACCTTTTTTCCCATATTTTTGCACATTTCTGGTTATCAATGATATTATCGACAATATCGATATTGTTTTTGTATCACCATTCACCGGCCAACAAAACTTGCAGCGATACCAATACTTTGAACACTGCCTGTCACTACGTGAGACATGCCCAACTGCCCTAAAAAGGTACTCAACCCCTTCACATGGTGGATCTAGCAACCCATAATGTTGGGTCCTTTATACATTGGTGCCTTCATACATTGGTGCTGAAATTGCATCAAATTTATCATCTCAAAAATTATCTGGCCCAGCAACATTTGATTGGGCCATCTCAAATTGTTGAGAACAATGACTTCTCTAGAAAACACTGTCACAATTTCAGCACCAATGCATAAAGGACCCAACATCGTCATAGCTAGTTCAATATTTCAATAGAAGTACAAAAAATAAATAATAAAAAGGTGAGAATGGGGTGGGTAATTCCTCAAGTCTCCAAATTTAACATACGGGTACCAATCTACGTATAGCATGCCATAAACATGCATATGGGAACTTATTCCCTCACCAATGAATAAGCAGTTCTAGGAAGATATGGCAACCTCTATTCCCTATTTAAACAATATTTGATTATGTATATACAATGTGAAAATAAGTTCTGAACACACCTCACTTTCATCGTCAAGAATTCTTTCCATGAGATAAAGATCAGAGAATTTTGTGATCTCCAGCAGTACTTCCAGCACAGAAGACTTCACAGTTGCACGTGTCTGCCCATCACAAAGAAGAATTTCACTCCTTCCTCATTTCCCGTAATCCAAAAAATGACAACAAGCAAGCATCTCTCACCCACCTGGAGCTCCTCTGGACTACTCTCCTCAAGGATTACACCAAGCAACTGGCATGTCACCTGCAAAAACATAAAGCAAAGCGCTAAAAAATCATGGACACTGAGATGTCTAATTCATACCTGTGAATGAGCTTCTAGGATAAACATCAAACATCTTTGTTTGTCATTGCTGGTAGAGAAGCTAATGATCTTGCCAAAACCCTAGTGAATGGGGTGTTGCCAGGTTTAACCTTTCTATTGAGAATACTTGCCCACTTGATTGGCATTTTCCTTCTTCTTTTTTTTTAATAAGATTTCAGCATACATAAGAAAAAATTGAAGATCAGGAATATTGCTGTTCGCAGAGGGTTCCATCTCTCCCAGCTTTTCAGTTTCAGTTCCCTTAAAACATCAGTAGATGAGGGACTTTGAGGCATGTAAACGTAAGAGGGCACATGAAATATTAAGGAATTGCTTGCCCATGTTTATATTGGTCCTAGTTAATTTTGACAATATCTGGTTCATCAGACAAATATTGAAAACCCATAACTGGTTCTACAAATTTATCAAGAGAGTTAATAGACTAAGTACTTGCACAGAAGGTATGAAAATGAGAAACAAAAATAAAAATAAAAATAAAAATAAAAAAGAAAAGAAGAAAAGGAAGACGAAGAAGACTCAAAATGTTGAGGGCATTAAAATTACCTTCCTTCCATCACTTAATCGTTGCCTTACTATTTGCCCTAGAGTTGGCTGCCGAATGGAAAAAAAGAACATCACGCCTCATTCCAAATTTAGCAAGCTGTGTTTAAAGAAGGAAAAAGTCACAAGATACCTTTACAGGCTGGAAGAACTCATCAATTACATCTTGTGCTCTCGAATCCTCTGAAGATGAGAAAGCTCCAGACGAGGATATAACTGTATTTGATTGGGGACGGGCACCAGAAACACCTGGTGTGGCCGAACGCCGTTTGTGTTGTCTCCTCTGATGCCCAGAGGGAGTTCTCAGGATTTTCCAGGTAAATACTATTGCAGTGACAAGACCAACCAGCGCCCAAATAGAACGAGAAGTCTGATATGATACTTAATCAATGAGAAACTCCAATTGCACATGGTATAAATTACTGAGTTCTGAGCAGATGTAAAACTCAAAATGTAAAGAAGACGAAATGCTCCTTCATTAACATTCGATGCCGTTAACGATCAATAACAGACAGAAAGAATTGTGACTGCATATGCTAAAATTAAAAATAATAATAATAAGGAATAAAGAATAAAGAAAAAGAAAAGAAAATCCAGCATGCATTTGCAACAAATATTCAAATCCAACTAATCAAGACCAACAGCTTTATAGATCATTTAATCAATAACTCAACATGGTAATGTGAATTTTCCTCATTCATGTTAGATATTGTTTGAACAGACTATTAATAGCGGTGGGATCACGAATATAACACCCCATTATCATCTTTTGGAAGCACAGTGACCCTTAAGGAGAGGAAACGAAAGGAGTTAAGAACTGACGTAATTTCACCATTAAAAAATGAAAATCTTAAGAAGGTCTGCAAACAACTTGATCACTACAAAGGCAGGACTTCAGATAATGCAATCATGTCTTCGGATTCTTCCCTCAAACCATGATTCTAAAAAAATAAATAAACACTATGAAATTCTTTTCCAGATTTTGATAGTGTTTGGAGGGACTATTTATAGCAGTGGGATCACAAATGTACTTCCCATTTTCATCTTCTAGGAGCAGGGTGACCCTGATAATTCAAAGAAAGGAAAGACGAGCAAGTTCAGAACTGACTGAATTTTGCCATTTACGATGAAAGAATTGATATTTAGAAGGTCAGAAAACAAGCTTCGTTCTTAGAAGAATGACTCTAAAATAAATTTTTTTAAAATTAAAATTAAAATTAAAATAAATAAATAAATAAATGTTTTTCCTTATAGGAATCTGAAAGGGCCTAAAAAGAATTTTTTCTAGGAAAAAAAAAATCCTGAGAAAGATTTTTTCTGTCAGATTCAGGTACTGGGAATGTAATTATGTGGCATCTACAATTTTCTGTCAGATTCAGGTACTGGGAATGTAGTTTTGTGGCATCTACAAACTGTGTATGGGTAAAGGGAAAGAATTGCCCAGAATTATACTGTACGTGTTCCCAGGAGAGGGCATTCGAAAATATGACTGTTGACAGAGAATTCATTACAGAGGAATTTGCAAGCTAGCACCGCGCAAGGAATTTCCAAAACTTCTCTTTTGGTGAAAATAGATTCTGACGGGAAATCAATTCCAACTATTTCAACTTCCAGAGACCCAAATGCAAGAATTTGCATGTACTTATCGATTTCATTTCCAAAGAGGCTACTTTCCAGATACCCAAACGACCCCTAATGAAGTAACGTTAGGATGCTCCATTTACCACTGAAAAATCATCATCAATGTGTTTGGGGAATTGAAGTATGATTGGCAGCCCTGATGATGCTGCACAACCAATGAAATCCATACGTTCATCATGACAGAAAGCATTTCTAGATTTCAACAAATCCAATACTCTCCGAACAAGAAAGCAACTGAATTTACTTTCAAGACTTCATCAAATCTCCAAAATTCGACTATTCTATCTTTATCCACTGACTTTGTCAGAACCAAAGTTTCAACTCCCAACCAAATCACAAACCAAACCTCAAAAAAGGAAAAAAGAGAATCCATAATACATAAGAACAATAAAAACGCACATAATTCCAAGTAAAATCGAATCGAATCAAACACCAATCGGAATCGCGTCGATTCGAAGGAGATCAGAACGCGGAAAACGGGGAATTGAGATGAGATTGGAGAGGAAAGAAGGGGTGAAAGGAGTACCTGGTAATTGAAAGGAGCGAGATTTGAGATCTTGACGGTGAGATAAGCTCCGAAGCGCTTGAGGAGCTGGAAAAGCTCTTCCTTTGAAGAGTCGTCGGCCATGACAGCAGCAACAGCTGAAAATGAAAAGAATGAAAGAAAAGCAGAAGAGAGAGAAAAGAGGGGTTCTTTCAGAAACCCTAGAAACCTGAAATCTGTTAATGGTATTTATACGTTCCGATGCGCGAGAAACCCTACAAATTGGGGAAGAGAGAGAGAGAGAGAGAGAGAGAGAGCCCTCGACTGCAGGACAGGCCGGGAAGAAGTCACGTGACCAACGTCTGAGGGGAATGTCTGCTCGTGTCTGACGCGGATTGCGTCCTAGCCCGGACAGTAATCCGTCTGGGCAGGGATCTGTGGGGCCCACCGTAATGTAATTTTTTCATCCACACCGTTCATAATTTTTATCAGATCATTTTAATGGTTAAGAAAAAAATTAATATAGGTACATGGTTTAAGTGGACCACAAAGTGGGGATTGAACTTCCACCATTAACAACTTCTCAGTAGCTGGAGAAGTTTCGGATCCAGCTGATATTTGTTTTTTCACTCCATCCACGTCTAAATGAGCTTATAAATAGGTTGGATGGTAAAAACCCATCACAGTGATCCATAGAAAGGTTTCAACGGTGGGTGCCATTATTACTGCGGCTTCCTTTGGTATGGTCCACTGGAGCTGTGGACCTGCTTTATTTTTAAAATCACGTTTTAAAATGATCTTAGAAAAGTGATTAACGGCGTGGATAAAACACTTACATCGTTGGACCCCACAGATCCCTGGCTAGGACGTAATCCGCGTCCTGTCTGCTGGCCCAAAACACGCGCGCCTCCCTATATGTAGCCACACGTGCCAACTATAGGACATCGGAACCGTGCATCATGTAGAACCGACCATCTGGATCATTTGAAAAAAAAAATTTCTGAGGTTGATCGATTATCAGGTGGGCCACTTAGATTTAGCCGCGGATTGTTTTCTTACATGTCTGAGCTACTTGACGGTGGAACAACCTTCTCTTTTTGGCTAGATCATTTATAACTTGGGTCCACCTGGTGCACCGATCCGATGTTGGGAGCGTATTGCATGTGCCTCGGGGCTGTGGGGGGTCCACAGAGATGTTGATGACAAATCTACTCCGTCCATCTGTTTTTAAATACCACTGTAGCATAGGAATTTAAAAATAAGGTAGATGCAAAACTCAGGTGGGTCACACCAACAAAACAGTGGGAACACCAACGTCCGCTGTTGAAGATTTCTTGAAGCTGACCATGATGTTTATATGCCATCCAAACCGTTCATAGAATTATTACCACTTGGATAAAACGTAGGAACAAATATCATCCTGATACAGAACTTCTGTCGCTGCCAAGCAATCAATCCCCACTGTTTAGTGTGGTATGGCCCACATAAGTCTTGGATCAGAATAATTTTTAAAATTCTGCCTATTGTGTCTTTCAAAAACAGATGGACGGAGTGGATTTGTCACGGACATCTCTATGGGCCCCACACAACCCCGGGCACAGAGATATCTATGTGACCTGGGTACCGGCAATCCGCACCCTTGGATGTTCTACGGATGGGCCAGGTTGCAAGCTGAACTCACGTGATCAAGCATGTGAGAGAAAGCATGTCGGAGATCCAAGCCGTAGCAACGGTGGAGATTAACTGCCCAAAATCAGCCCAATCAACTCATGACCTTGAGGCATGTAGAGCAGTGCCCATCCACATGCTGGCACACATGGCAAACTGAAGCACTTGTATGAGATCTTCTGCCTCAGGAAACGAACATTTTACTTTTAAGGTGGTCCACAACTTACTAATTAAACGGATGTTTAAAAGAGTATATTCTAACCATTCATTTGTTTTGATGTGCTGTGGCCTACCTGGGAAATGAAATGACCTGAATTTTATGCCAGAAAATATAAACTGCGTATCTCACCCAATGGAAAGCTCAGATCGCACACATGAGGTCACGTAATGATACTTCGTGCCCATGAGTGGATGTGTACTGCTCCCACACGCGTCCGTGAGTTCATGAACATCGAAATAAGATAAAATAAAATAAAGATCAAAAGTTCCCATGGACTATGGACTCGGACCAAAGTGGACCACACGATGGGAAAGAGTGGGATTGCACTCGGTACACTTTTATGGTAATGAGTAAACTCTGTTAGACCCATCATGAATGTGTACGGTTTATCCACACCGTCCATCCGTTTTTCCAGCTCATTTTAGGCCCTCAGCTCAAAATTGAAACACATCCAAAGCTCAAGTGAACCACACTATAGGAAACATTGGGAATAATTACTTCCACCGTTGAAACCTTCCTTAGGGCCCACAGTCATGTTTATTTGTCATCCAGCCTGTTTATAAGATTATACATGCATGGATGAAGGGAAAACACAAATATCATCTTGATCCAAAACTTCTATCGACTCTAAGAATTTTTCAACGGTGGAGGTTCAATTCACACTGTTTCAACGGTGAAAGAATTTTTCACACTGATTTGGTAAAACGGATGGACTAATCTCAACCATCCAGTCAGCTTCATTCAATTCAAATTCTATATATAGCAAAAATGTCAGTGATCTGGTCAGGTAGTAGGAATACGTCATATTCTCATTGATCGGACAAAATCTGACCTTATAAATGAATGGTTAGAAAATGCCGGCAACGGTTAGCGTTGAAACGCTGAAAGTCTACCAATTGGACAGCTAGGATCGTCCAAACAACGTAACTGGCTGGTAGTATCTGGACACGCCAGGACCGGATTAGTTGAGGGGTATTTATGGCCTTACACACCAATGGGCTTGCACTCATACCCGTGTTTGACAAGTTGGGCTTGAAATGGGATAATTAAATTATCAATATACATTTACAATTTGAAATTTTCAATATATATATATATATTTCGTTGTTGAGTTAACTCACTTTGATTAAGTTTTAAATTTGTGTTTAAATTTTATGTATAGCGTGTTGGGGATCTTGCCCTGCGGAATCACACAGATCTAGATCTAGGATAGCAATTCAATGGCATCAAGCACATACAAGAGAACACACAGAGAGAGGACTTACTCGATTCGAATAACTTCGAATCTCATCATTGTTACACCATTTAATTTCTCTAAAACCCCTTTAAAAAGCTTCAGAATTATTTCTCATATTCTAGAAAAGTTCTAGGAAGAGCTACTTATAGTTTAGGCAACTTTTCTTTCACATCTCAGTTGCGAAATGACTCAAAATCCACAATCCGCACAAAATCATGGAACGAATCTGTGTAACCACGACCGGTCGAGCACCTCGGATCCCAAAATTTTATGCTCGCTGGACTTTGAGTCGAGCAGGCTACGACTAGTCGAGCCGCTCTCATGACCAGTCGAACCTGACCCACGACTAGTCGTGCACGTTCAAATTTAAGACATATGTTAACAATCTCCACCATGTCTTAAATCTTGAACTGTGTAGCTTTTTGATCTCTTCTCAGATTTCTGTATCACATTATAGCTTCTTGTGCACACTCCATCTTTCTTTTACGTCATTGCTAAGCTTAGAGAAGTTACACAAAATTTGAACTTCTCTACAGGAACGATCTACATTAGCATGTCTACCGGATCAAAATTCACAAGCTCAACCACTTTTGCTCCTGTCTTCTTGTAAGACCCGTATCTTGGTCCGAAACTTTCAGTAGACTTACGCGGTCTTACCGGTCGAATTCCGGCAACCTTCGACCCTTAACCGATATCGACGCGCGACCTTGATTCATGTGCCGACAACCCGAGTCGACTCAACCCGAGACTAATACCATAGCGACTGCGCCGTCGTTGCGGTTCCGATACCGCGACTCGCGCGCCGAGGCGATACCCTGGTCAAGAGATGTGGGCCAACGTTCGGTGCGAGAAAACGTCGCGCGTTGCGAAACCCAAGGAAATCTCTACGATGTGTCATATCAATCACATCAATCTCATCAATCAATCAATCCATCAAGCCATCACATGTCAAGTACACATCACTTTATTCCTTTTTCCCAAGCAACCACAAAAGTCTCCCAAAACCATACCTCTCTTACACAAAAAGCCACAAAAGTCTTCACCACCCATACCTCTCTTACGCAAAAGCCTCAAAAGTCAAGCTTTTCTTACACAACCATCACTCACCACATCCATCCATCACTCTCTCTCTCTCTCCCTTTACAACTCTCTCTCTTTCTCTCTTTTTCATTTCAAATTTCCAATCAACAAAAAAAAATTCCAAGACTCCATACGTATGGAATTTCTCCAAGCTTCCTAAACTTCAAGTGTGGCCCACCTCTTCACCCCATCATCTCCCATCTCAACCCTCCATTCTTCATCTCATCCATTGAAGTTGAAGCTAAGGTGCCAAGGAACCCCTAGGAGCAAGAAGATCGGACGGTGGGTGCCTCTATAGGGTAGTTTTTCTTATTTTTATGATGGGCCAAGTGAGGCCCACCGATCCATGGTGTGGATCTCACTTGGGACCCTAATATGTGGCCGATGGACCACTTGGATCATCATGATCATTCCATGATGGGGCCATTCTACATGGACCCCATTATGATGTTTATTTCATTTAGAAAGGTCATCTAGACCGTCCATATCGCTGGGGAATGGATCTCCACCGTTGATTTACATTTTTGATGATCCCATGTTCAAAGGGATCCGTTTATTGTATGATTTCATTCAAGGGAGGGCTCATAGTGGCGGAGCCCTCCATCACAAGCCGTGTCCCACTCTCCATGTCTCTTTCCCTTTTATTTATTTTCTTTTATTTTGATATTTTTTTTTTGAGATTGCAATAGGGTGTGTGGCCTATTTAAATGGACCCCACCACGAGTCCATTATTTTCTTTTAATCACCAATGTGGCCCACTTTATGTTTGGAATATCCACACTATTTTTCATGTGGTGGCCCACCTAATTAGGCCCACCACAAATACTTGAAGAGGCCCATCGTCCAGCGTCTGGGACGCTGGACGTCCCAGTACACAAAAAAAAAAGGGGGAAAAGTGAAGTTTTTAGGGTGATCCCCTCGTGTAGGCCCCACCTTGATATAGATATTCGATCCAAGCTGTCCATCCTCTTACCCACAATATTTTAGCCGTTGGGTAGAAGTTTGGGGCTGATTGGAAGATCTGGCGGGCCATAGCATCGAAGAATGCATCATTACCCTCCAAGGATCCTTTTTTTATTTTTCTTCATTTTCTAATCATAAAAAAATTCAAACTCTGGACTCATTTCGACTGTTGCGGGCCACTGAACGCAATGGCCGGAGCGGATTTCATTTTAGCGGGCCCCATGTGCGAAAAACCTCAGGAAAACCATTTTTCCTGGTTTTTGGAAAGAGGCAGAGCCTCTGCCTTCACGTCAGCGAGCAGCGCTGCACGCTGCTGCGTGCAGCCGTGAGGGCGGGCGTCCAGCAGGGGCCCACGACCCTACGTGTGGGCCCCGCCAAAATGTTTATTTGTTATCCAATCTGCTCACGAGGTGGGCCACCCCCAGTAGTGGGCCCCCTCCGAATTTCAACCCCATCCATTTATCTGGTGGCCCACACCATAGGGAACAGTGTGAATGAACATCTACCATTGAAACTTTTTCTGGGCCCAAAGAAGTGTTGGATCAAGCTGAAATTTATGTTTTCCCTTCATCCAGGTCCGAGTGACCTTAAGAACGGGTTGGATGCCAAATAAATATTACAGTGGGCCCCACATGGGACCCACAAATGATGCATGTGCCTCTAAGTCCACCGTCTAGTGGACGGTGGCACCCACCGTTGAGTACCTGTACTCCCTCGTCCAGCGGACGGTGGGGCCCTTGGAATGTATGTGTGGTCCTCACTGTCCAGCGACAGTGGGACCCACCATGATGCACGTGATGCATACAGGCCGTCCATCCCCTTGGTGGGATCATTTTTAAAGCCTGATACTATTGTATGGGTGGGCCACTCACATGGGTTAGGCCATTTGATTTGTAACAGGCCTATGGGCTAGGCCCATTTGAATTTCAAAAGGGCTATGGGCTAGGCCCATTTGATTTACGAAATGCTTATAGGCTAGGCCCATTTGATTTATTTAAGGCCTAAGAACTTGGGCCCACTTGATATGTAAAGCCTATGGGCTTAGGCTCACTTGATATTTAAGGCCTATGGGTTTAGGCCCAATTGATATGCTCTAAGGCCATGAGACTAGGCCATTTGATATATTGTAAGGCCCATGGGACTAAACCCATTTGATTATAAAAAGGGTCCATGGGATTAGGCCCATTGGATTTATTTGAGACCCATGAGTTCCCATTTTATTTGATTAAGGCATAGGGGTTTAGGCCCATTTGACTCATGTTAGGCCTATGGGTTGAGACCCACTTGATTTACATGTGAGACCCAATTGGTGTGGCCCATTGGTCACATATTAGACTCATGAGACTAAGCTCATTTGATGCAATCCAAGGCCCACGGGTTTTGACCCATTGCAATGCACATAAGATCCATTGGTGTGGCCCATTTATGTGGCCCATCTGATGAATAAAAGGCCCATAGGATATGGCCCATTTAATATATATATGAAAAGCCTAATGGGATGAACCTAAGGTCCATTGCAATGTGTAATCCCAATACCGATTATGTAGCGATGTTTAAGAAGATCGTGCCTTGGGGGCAATGTTGGTTTGACGTCCACATTGCGAGTGTAATGTTGGTTGGATGTCCACATTACGACTCTCCTTAGGGCCCATTACTGGGCCGTACTTATTATGTATAGGCCGTCCAGGTCCATCTGCATTATAAGATAGTTCATTTTATTATAACACGTTTAGTATAGTTTCATGACTCATGATCATACGCATCATATGTATGCTTGATGTGAGGATTGACTGATCATAGCATATGCCTTCGGGCAGGTTGTTTATGGGCTCCTGGTTAGGCAGTGTTGCCCTACATGAGCGCACGATATGCGCAGAAATTGTTGCATGACTGGATAACGTGAATCATGCATTTCGCATTTGTGTGACATGATTATTGTACGCCCTAGCGACATCAGGGTCGGAGCCTCCACAGACGCATCGTGGTTGGAAGGATTGGATACCGAAAATTTTGTTCTACATGGGGTACTATAAATATCCCTAGGTGAAAGTCCCTAAACCCTTATGGTACCAAGAGGTTGCTGCAGCGTCTAGACCGAGTGGGTAAATGAGCGCTGAGTGCCGAATGCCAGTTGGTTGTACTCTCCACTGTGTCGTGGTCAGTTGGAAGGGGGTGCGGCCTTACTCGCCCGAGTGTAGGGGGCAATCCTAGGCTGAGTTTAACCAGCTCGAGGAATGGATCCGCTATTGACGAGTCGCGCCCGATATTGGCAGACGGATAGTAAGGTCTCTTCCACTTACCTTATTACGCGCGATGTGGCGGCAATCTTGTTTAGAGTGTACTAGACCCCGGTGATATTCCATATTTGAGTTGTATTGATGTGTGGACATAGATGAGGATCTATATGCTTGAGTTGCATTGCACATCGCATGGCCTTGAGATGACCGATGCGATTCATGTCTTGCATCGCATAAACCTTGGTACGGCTCATGATATTAGATCCATCTACATATTCCACTTTACACTGACATTGCATGTTCATATTACTACCTTGCGCACACACTTTCACCACCCTCTAAGCTTTCTATAAGCTTATGCACGACCGTTGCGTGCAGGTGACATTGGATCGCAGCAACGCTGAGGCAGGAGCACGTCGCAGATCGTTTTGGAGTTTTTGAGCTTTACCATTGTATTTCCCTTTATGCTCATTGTACTTGTAAAGTTTTTGATCATAGTGGAAATGTAATGGAGTTCTTGGTTGTTGTCTGTGGGTTATGCCTTTGGTTATGCTTATTATGAATCAAACTGATATTGAAAATCCTCCTCGTAGCATCCTAGGATCAGAACCTGGCGAATGGGCGCTAAGAGCCGAGAATGGGGTTCTACGGAGGCTGTCGACGCCGGATTCGGCGATCGAAAATTTTGTGAGCCCGGTTTTCGAGTTTGGGGCATGACACTTCTCAAAAGGAATGACGTATTCTTCTTACCATCTCATCGCTACCCAATATTATTTATCAAGGTACTTGCTCACAACACTGATAGCCTGTGAAATAACCAGTTTAATCCGGAGCATGACATACATTGTCAACCGCATTCGAATAAGGCTCATAAGATATCATGTTTTTCCTCATCTGTTTTGGGACAAGCCCTGAGGAAAACTTGAGGAGAGACGCGTAGGGAACTCTTTAACTTTACCTGACCCATCACATCCTTGATCAATGCCTACACACAAGGTATTTCTCCTATGATTACCAAAGCCTAATCGTCCTTCAATCTCAATGCAAAGAATCATCTTTGCAGCCCCTAGATACTTCATACATGAAGGAATCAAACAACTGTTTAGGCGACAGGTCGAACCACGACCTCCTACAAAGTCTTTTCTCAGTCCCTTTAACTTTGAACCGCTCTGGTTGCTTCATTTAGATCTGCTTTTCACTTTTCCTTACAGAAGTGCAAACTCCACATCCATCTTTCCAGCTCAAGATCATATTGGTCAACCAGTGCCAATCACAGATCTAATAGATACCTGTTATATTGTCGGCGCAAATATCTCTAAGAAGTCGATCCCTTCTCTCTGAGCATAACCCTTCACTGCCAACATCGTCATGTATCTATGCTGCATATTCCTAAAGATCCACTTGCATCCAACCGCTCTCCGGTCCATTGGAAACTCCACCCGCTCCAATATGTCGGTCTGGTACAATGAATTCATCACATCGCTCATAATCACCTTTCACTTCTCAGCATCAGGCTTACCGAGAGCCATCTGAATAGAATATGAATCGCTTACGATATTGGAGTCGTCCATGTACCTCGCCGATATCCTACGATCATGTCGTGCGATTCTTCTCACAGGTGGCTGCTCCACCTGCTCTGTATCTCTATCTGCACGTCTCAGCTTTTCTGCTCTGCTCACTCATGTGACCATGCCTAACATGCCACACACGTGTAGAGGTAGAATCCGCTACATCTATTGTAGCTCCACCTTTTGAAGTGCTCCCGGTCAACTTGTACAAGTTATTGAGTCGTTGTGCTTTTATGATTACCCGTGCCCCCCTTAGATACTTTAAGAGCACCATCAATACCTGTGTACTTGCATCCTTTTGCCTCAAGCACACCAAGAGAAATCAGATTCCGCTTCAAATCAAGAACGTACCTCACATCTGTCAAGGTACGCTTCACTCCATCAAACATCCTGATGCGCACCGAACCAATAGCTACAACATTGCAAGCAATGTCATTGCCCATAAATATATATCCACTATCGCACTCCTTGTAGCTGGTGAACCAACTCCGATGAGGAGTCATGTGAAAAGATGTCCCTGTGTCTAGCATTCACTCATCCTTACGATCATCATATGACCGTCTGAGTAAAGACACAGATAAAACATCCCCATCACATCTATCTGACGTGGTAGCGTTGGCCTCCCTGTATAAAGCCTCAGAATCTTTCTTCTTCGATTTAAGATTTTCACAATCCTTCTTCACATGTCCTTCCTTCCCATAGCTCTAACACTTTACATTTCCTTTGTCCTTATCCTTGAATTTGGATATAGAACCTGAAGAACCTATACCTTGTCCAGAATTCCTGCCTACTGTAAACAGTGCATCAGAAGATATCCCCATGTCGCTGTTTAGTTGTCTCATAACCTTCCTTTGAAGGGCTGAGATAACGGTGTCGACATTTAGAATTTTATTCATGCTGCACATATTGTTCTTGAATGACTCATACGATGCCGGAAGAGAATTCAGCAACATACATGCTTATTGTTCATCTTTCATTACTTCCTGTATATCCAGCAATTTGCAAACTAATTTATTAAAGTTGCTGATGTGAGCCTCCAGATCTCCACCCTCTACCATCTCGAAGTTATACCACTGCCGCTTCAAGTGTAGGCGATTTTCAGAGGATTTTTTGCATAAACATCTTCTAACTTCGCCCATAACTTAGCTGCAGTTTTCTCCCTCGTGACGTTGTAGAGAACCTCATCCTTGAGACATAGACGAATCAATGATAAAGCCTTCTTATCAAGAACATTCCACTCGTCATCAGTCATAATAGACTTCCGCTCCTTAAGACCACTATTTCGCCTTGCTTGATTAAGGAACTCATCATCTTGATTTTCCATAACTCAAAATTATTTTTTCCTAAGTACTTTTCAATCTCATACCTACCGCTCGCCATTATTACTAATCCCTCAGATTCAGATCTGTGCTCCAACGATAGCTCTGATACCACTTGTTGAAGATTTTGGCCTACAGAATCATACAGATCTAGATTTAGGATAGCAATTCAATGGCATCAAGTACATACAAGAGAACACACAGATTTAACGTGAAAAACCCTTTCAGAAAAAAACCACGGCACAAAGTGACAGATCTCCACTATGAAAATAGAAATTACAAAGAGAGAGGACTTACCCGATTCAAATAACCTCAAATCTCACCCTTTGATATCCTTAAAACCCCTTTAGAAAGCTTTAGAATTATTTCTCATACCCTAAAAAAGTCCTAAGAACACCTACTTATAGTTTACGTAATTTCTCTTCTGCATCCCAGTTGCGAAAGGACTCAAAATCCGTAATTTGCACAAAATCACGGAACGAATCTACGTAACTACGACTGGTCGAGCGAACTGCACGACCGATCGAGCGCCACCCACAACCGGTTGAGCACCTTGGACTCCAAAATTTTATGCTCGCTGAACTTTAAGTCAAGCGGGCTACAACTAGTCGAGTTGCTCTCACGATCGATCGTGCACGTTCAAATTTAAGATATATGTTAACATAGCGAGCGAGTGTATTTTTGGGATCGGGTGATAATTGTTGCATCATAAAGGCCAACTATATAAGATTCTTGTTACACTTGAGACATGGTCCAATGAAGGCAGATTTGACTTTAAACTAAGTGACCCAATCATGTCTCGATTTAAACAAATAAATCATCATTTCTTATTTTATTTTATTCTTTATTTTATTTTATTTTATTGACTATTATTTACAGTTTTCAACACATTATTTCCAATACTTTGCTTATTAATACTCTACATCTTCTTACGCCATCGGCCTTCAATTTTTAAAGGCTTAATCAATCATACGACATATGGACTTACATAATTAACAAACAAATTGTATAAATAAGTACACTAACAATTATAGTATGGGATAAGACTTTGCATTCAGACATGTTGAACAAGGGTAAAGGGATAATTGCATCATAAACAGACTGTGCTTGATATAACCCTATGAGGGAATGTATTACGGATGCATATTTGAGACTTCACAGACCCGAACACCAAACCTTCCACTCCAAAACCATGATTAAACCATGTAACCCATTGCATCTAAGACATGGTCCTAAAATTAGATTGTTAGAATAATTCTAAACTCTAATTATGGACAATTTGTATTTTAAAATAGAATACATACCTTTCATTTTTAAACATCTAATAAATGTCCAGTTAAGCATTATTTATGACTCACAGGACATCTATACTGACTCCCATAATTTAAATACTATATTTTAACCTTTTAAGTATACTTTGCTAAAGTATTAAATTTTTTTCATTGAGTGCGTCTAATATGTTTGTGTATGCTTATATGCAAATAGAGGGAAGAAAAAAATAAATAAGAAGAAGGTAAAATATGATATCGACGGTGGATGACATGGCTCACTCTAATTTTAAGTTGGACTCTCTTTTAGGGCTGGTGTCCAAATCACATGACATGTCATAGAGTCATCATGGTTGGTACCACATAACTATTATTACATGCATGAGCAAGGTAGAAGTGGGCTACTCTTTTATGAATTGAAATGACTAACATGCCCTCGGTTGAAGATGCATACACATGCCATTTTACTTTTAAAATACGCCCTGCCAAGTAATTTCAGGGATAAAATTGTCCACGCCACTTACGTTTCATATAGTAGATATTTACAGTGGAATTGAGCTGGGCCACACACAGAAATCCCAAGTCCATCTCATGAGCTAAGGAGCTTAGGCTAGGAATAGCCCAGCCCTGATCATGGCTGGGCTCAATTGTCAACCACCTGACACCAACTCCAACCACCAGTGTAAGATAAAAAGTCTGGGCTGGACCTACTTTTCAGCCCTTTAAGATCAAGAAGGAAGACAAGGCCCAGCCCAGTACAGAAATCTCAATGATGTTCACATAATCAGTATTGAATTTCGACTGCTATTCATCCACGTGCCCTCCACCATGAAAGGCCCAGATCTAACACACGTACACTACATCAGCTTTTTTTATTTATATAATTACTTGTATTACAAAACCAGCCTACTAAATAATTTCCTACACAAAAGAAGCATTTCCTAACATTTAATCAATCACATGAGGTGGTGGTGAAGAACTCTGCTGTGTGTCGCCTACCGATATTTCGGATTCATCATCGGGTGGATTAGACATGGACTGTTCGATCCTTTGGCCGATGCCACTCCACATCATCTCCTTCTCCAAATGCAGACAATAGCTCTCGAAGACACGCGAGCTAACTGTAACACCGAAATCCAGCAAGAAGAGCAGTTCTAGCTCGAGCCGGTTCAGCTCGGCATTGCTTACGCCTCCGACTCGTGCATAAAATGCATTGTTATAGTGCCTGTAGGATAGCTTTGCAAACAAAAATATGAAAAAGATGATCATTCATGTCTACTAGCAATATAAGTGTAAGAATTTTACGAGGTGGGCCTTATTGATCAATGGTCTATATTGTCATAAGGGTTGGATAATATGATTGAGTGCACCAATGGACCCCACTAAGTTGTGATATTTCTAGAATTCGTGGTAAGGGGCGGAGTGCTATAGCTGTAATACAACGGTATCTAAGTGGCACTAGGATTACCAAATTTGTGTAGAGCCATAGGGTGAGGAATTACGATGGGTTTCAAATTCCCCTGCCCTCTATTGCTATAAGAATAGGGTTGGATCCCCAATCCAACATCAACGATAGAAGCAAGAATCCCTTTAGAGCTTCTCTAAGAGTGACCTGCAGCATGGCGTCTTAACAAGGTAAGCCATCTAGTCCTTTTGAAGTTCATTTCAGATTTGATTTTCATATCAGATGCACAACAAGGTCTTGCAATTCCGCATATAGTCATGCAATAAGTGCATTTGAATTGAAACTGGGTCAGAGAATCTGGGCCCATCTGGCTGAAATGGGCTATCCATGGGGTTCACTACGGACGTACTGAGACCTGAGATTCCATGCCCAACGGTCTACTACTTGGCTAAGGTTCTATCTGGGCCTTGCAACGGGTCCTTAGCTAGCTATCTGAGAAGCTTAGTCCTTGTTCTTTGATGATGGGCCGGGACAGAACAAGCCCTGGGCCACCCCAGCCCAGTTGCAAGTTGTAACACAACCAATTAAAATTAAACATGTCCTTTGCTAGTTGATGGATGATGCATGAGAAATATAGTGTATGTGAGTGCGCTTTGTGCCGGTTTTTGATTCGGACATCTGGGGCCAGTTTTCCGTTGGGCTGCACTATCTACATGGATGGCAGATCCCTCTCCCCGGCTCAAATCCGGGTGTCGTTTGATCAACCAAAAAACTCGGAATGCCTTATCTTGCTCAGACTAGGATTGTCGATACTTGGTTTTAAGAATTCTCAGTTCTACAAAAGACTTTTAATTATTTCTTCAAAATGTTGAGTGTGGCCCTAAGAATCCTCAAGGGTTCTATAAAAGACTTCCAATTAATTTTTTAAAAAAGTCAGGTTTAGACTATTTATTACTATTAGTGATAAGTTTGGAAGGTTTATTTGATTTATCAATTGAATCAAATCAATTGTCGCATTCAATTGTGAAATTCAAAACTAAGAAAGGGACTAAAAATATAAGTATCCAAAGGGAATGCGCCGAAAACCTCATATTAGAATATTTTAGCAACCAATCTTTGAACTTTTTCAGCTGAACGTGGACTCTTGTTGCATCTTATTTTTTCCTTAACTGTCAATTCGTAGATGGCATATTAGAAGGTCCTGCCTCGAGGAGATATTTTAGGCATGGAAAAGATATGCATGGTCCATGGGCCGTGGGATGTGTTAGTTGCCTATTTAAAGAATGGATCCCACTTGCCAAAATTGAAAACCTAAGTAGGTAGTGTATCCAGTAATCTGCATTTTCATAACTAGGCAAGCGACTCGGCTCGCGTAACGGGCTTGTGCTAAGTCAGCTTAGTCACCAAACTGACTCAAGTGAGTTTTTAGTTGAGTAGCTTGGACACGACCTGCTATGATCGCGCACGGCCCAAGCCGTGCGAGCCATAGCCCCACCTCCCACTTTTGTGCAAGATCTTGGCTGTTGATTAGGTGTGCTTCGTCAGGCATGATATATGAGAAAAATGCACTTGAAACCCTAAACATGCTTTTAGACACCCAGGAACTTCCTAATTAATAAATGGCCTTAAATTTTAAGCCCAGCCCTAACCCTAGCCTAGAATTCCAGCCATTTTCAAACTTTTTTCAATTCGAACTATAAGAAACGTAGGCATTTTTCCTAATGTTACATACACTGAAACTTGTTGTATAAACCTTTTCAAGTCCCCTTTGATATCCGAACCCAAAACAACCCAGACTTAGACCATTGATTCAATGAGCCATCACCTTATTAGCCATAACCCAAATATTTAGATTCTTGATTACCAGCATGGTGACCTTTGCCACGACTTTAGTGCGATGAGACGGATTGACTCAACACACCTAGTCTTGCTGAATAATATATAAGATTTCTATTAGGTTAACCATACATGATCATCGATTTTGACATGACCATTATATTATTTAGATTAAGTAATATGGTAGGCCCTACTACAGTTGTGATGGATGCAGATAAGTTTGGTGCTAGATACTTGATATACATATCCCCAAATATATCTGTATCGATCACAACTATAGTGGGGCCCACTACATTGCTTAATCTATATAATCCACTGGTCAAATTAAAACCGATGATCATGTGTTGCCCACCTGATAAAAGTTTCACATAACTTATACACAAAATGCTAATCCAATTCACTTCATTACCGCTGCTTAGATTCTTATATTGGCCAATTTAAATTGGACATTCTTAGATTGGTCCTTTCCGAGTCAAGCAATCCAAGATGTCAAGCAAATAAAAGATTGGATATTCCAAGTCCAAAGTCACCAGTCCAAGATGGGATTCACGCTTTCCTACAGTTAATAGAAAGTCCCACCATACCCAAAACCTTTAAAAATAATAATAATTATTATTATTATTTTAAAAAAAAAAAATCCCTCAATAGATGATAATAACTCACAAAAACACTACAGTTGAAATCCGCAAAACTAAAATTCATCCAAAAATAATAAAAAATCAAAAAGAATTTAGATTGAGTGAGGAAACTTACACATCATCAAGGACCTTCGACGCGACCATAACACTAGTAACAATCAATCTATGTACGTTGAGCGACATGACGAGCGAGTCGGGGTGCCTGTGCATTAATCGGTCAATGTATACGAATCCGACGACGAAACACGACGGACTACAACTGACATACTTATAAATTCTCTCCAAGTAATTGAAAATGCTGATATTTGGAGCACGTACTCCATGAAACACACTTAAACCCTTGCCTGACTCCAGCAATGGCTCAATTGGTTTCGACCCCACCTGGTCGTTGCGGGCCACTAGCCGTTCTAGCACGAACGATAGCACCGTTAGGACCCGCGGCGTCGTCGACTCGGCCTCCAGCGTGATGTCATCGTCACCGTTGATCAGCATCTATGGAAGTAATTGGTCACTATTTACACCATTTCTGATGGAGGTTCTTCTCTCTCTTCGTTTTTCTCTCTATGTGAGAAAATGGGATATTGTACAACTGTGCAATGCGAGGTGGAGGTTTGCTAGAATACATACCGATGTATTGCAATGATCCAAACCTTTTATAAGATGGGCCTCAACACTGATGGGGATATCTAAAAAGCAAAAATCTTATATTGGAGTGTTTCCTCCTTTCATTTTGGTATTTTCCTTTGTGTATATATATGGACGGTCTCCTTAACCCTTGAATAAATCAAAGGATTAAAATATTTTTGTGTGAGAGTGGTTTTTGGGATCCCCATACATTTTGAGGCCCACCGTATTAACGGTTTGGGTCATTGACAAGAACCTCGATCCAACGGTTACAGATGTAGGTGTGGCCCCAGAGATGGATTGCTACTCGCGAGAGTAGCCTTCTCATTCCTACTCTCTCCATATGTGCATAAGAAATCCGATTCGTTAATCTGGTGGGCCATTCCATGAGAGAGGAAAATTGACCGGTCCAATGATCAACGTGGCAGGGCCACGTGTATCTAAAAACGGACGCTCATAACTACCTTCCCATATTTGACTTTACGTCGGTGGCTCGTGAAGCTCGCACTAGCCTGATTTTCAGCATATGAACAT
The DNA here is from genome assembly GCA_037074715.1 of Magnolia kwangsiensis. Taxonomy (NCBI): domain Eukaryota; kingdom Viridiplantae; phylum Streptophyta; class Magnoliopsida; order Magnoliales; family Magnoliaceae; genus Magnolia; species Magnolia kwangsiensis. Next base: position 207,913,019 of record CM073571.1, on the reverse strand, counting down.
ACCATGTGGCACCCACCTGATGGACGGCCTTGATCATGCACACGGTTGAGAGAGTAGGATTGCGATGGCTTCACTTGCGAGTATTGATTGAATTCTTCTCTACGCCGTAGGTGTATCGCATCGCGCACGTTATCTATTAAGAGTATCCTGCACTAAATTCTCGACACGTGTCCATTGTGTTTTATCCTCGTTCGGGCTATCCAAGTTGTGGTTGACACTAAAGCTGCAGAAATGGGTTTTGGATTTTATGATGGTTTGCAGGTTTTTCTATTGTGGATGGAATTAGGTGGCATACATACAGTCCATCTGGACCGTCCAATTGATAGCAGCAAAAGAATATCGTAACTGCTGCAAAATACGTGTAGAAAAATCAAGTGGTTGAGATCACCCTCTGGGTTTCTCGGCTATACTCCATCAGCAGTGAGAACCCAAGGTTTGGACGGCTGCGATAGACATACGTTTAAGCCACATGAGGGGTAAATGAGTTGCCACAACTTAATAGTCTTTGACAAACACACACCATATTCGTCGGAATCGAAGACTAATTTAATTTGGACAGAGATCCAGGAGCTCCTTATCCGAATCTTTGCATTGAAAATTTTCATAGATTAATACTCTGGTGGATGACGGTCCATACTCCACATTCCAATGCATTCAAAATTTGTACATACGACATGTATATCAATCAAACCGTCCGAATCAAAGGGTCAATTAGGCTGATTGAACGATCTTCATCTATGATTAAATGCCGTTTTCCGTTGAATTTAGACCGTTGGCTACTTTTTATTTCAAACGTCCATTAAATGTCAGCCAATCAGCTAGTTATCAAATCAGGTCCATGTAATTTTTGTTTCGGGATCCACAAAAGAATGGTGCCCACCATTTGGACATTTGCGGATGTACAATTTCCTAATGCTTGTGTATACTATAGTAGTACCATCAGACCCTGCATGAGCATGACATGAGGATGGAAGTTGTTCTCGAATCGTTCTAAGATATTTTAAAGAATAAAAACTTTGATACTCCGGTAGAGCATGATGGATGATACTCAGGCACTCGAGAAATTACTTAGAATTTGTAATCGTGGTATACAATTAATGCTTAGTAACTGTCCAAGTCATAGGACCACGTTTTGATGTCATGAAAAAATTGAGCTTATTTCATCATTTGATTGTTGGATTGGTGGATAGTTATTAGGTGGGCAAAGCATCCAGCAATTAGAGGTCGGGATTGTTCAATCAATATGATTTTAGGACTACAACTTAGCAACAGCTGATGACATACTTTAGACGATTTAATTTATGTTCGTTGATTTAATACGTGTATAATTACTGAGTGCCTGCGTATCAAGAACTATATTCTGCAGAGTATCAAATAACCTCCCATTGGTGGACCGGTTCGAAGAGGAAAAATTATTTTCCTCATCTCCTGATGCATCAAGTCTTACAGTGTGCTCACACACCAGCCCGTACAAATGGAGGCCATGGTTAGGTGATCCAAACCATTAGATGTTATGGACCCTACTGCGGATGGGAAATTCCCAAAACTTCGCAAAGAAGAGTCTCGGCAATAGTCCACTAAAAGGTTAAATATTTGGTGGCAAGGATTTTATAATCGCACTAATGGTTTTTTTTTTTTTTTTTCATTCTCCATCTTCATTTGCACACATAAAATTAATGACATGGATAAATGGACCAATGGCCCCACTTATAAAAAAGTGGGTGCATTCTTATTTGGGCCAACAATGATCTTTCTTTGTCATCCAACCTGTTCACGAGGTCATACAGACATGGAAAGGAAAAAACAGTAAACATCAGCTTATATTTCAACGGTAGGGAATTCGCACTATTTTAAGTTAAATGATTTTTATTTTTTCTTTCTTTTTTAGAAGGATGCATCAGGGCTATTCTTCCTCATGGAAGAAGATCGATAGTTTGAATTGAGAAATCCAACTTACGAATGGTGAACTAAATTAAATAATTTATGCCTGGATCATTTCTTGTTTAGACATTTGTGCATTTCCCTTTTGGGTATTTCTGAACTTCCACCTCCTTGGGGGAACTACATCAACATCGATTGCTTGATGTGTTCAAAATTCGTCCATCTGGACCGCCCAATCCATGGTCGACCTCCCAGATAAGATTTATTCAACTATTCCCATCAGTAATATTTTCCTAACCTTCCAATCAACTAATTCCTTTTGTTAACAGCAATAAGGATAATCCAACTACTGTGAACTTTTGGGCCATCCAATTTTCGATGCTATGGTATCAAACCAGAATGGATTCGACTGAGCCCGAGATGACTCAGACAAATAGCAATTCATTTAAGCAACATCAAACAAACAAACGACTCTTTATCAGTAGAATTGTAATTTATTTATGGGACTCCCATGCTGTATTGCTGTGTACCACCACATGTATTCTTGTCTGAATTACAGCTAGAGCGATGGCACTTGCAATTGAATGAAAGAATGCAATAGTACATGTTAGTAGTTTCATGCAAGAAATGCATCAGTAATGACGGCAGTTTAATGTAAGGAATGTGTTGGTACATGTTACAAGTTTCAAATGCAGTCACACATCCCCATAGATGAGCAAGGCATCAGTCAAGAGTAAGAGGTCCATTTGGGTGCATGTTGCCATGGACTCACTAAGCCCAGTCAGAATTCAATTCATTGAGTAAAGGTTCATTTGGGTGCATGCCACCATGACTTAAGTTCTAAGCACTCACCCATGTGGACAATACTTAAGTTGGCCTATCCCCCGCTTGCACCACCGAATTCTAGATGTCGATAACTAGCCAAGGACACAAGCAAGCACAAGAGATTGGAATGCCTAAGCTCGTATTGCACTGAAGTAGGAAAGGTTACAACTTTTGAGGAGTGATTGCCAAATGATGACTGTTAAAAAAAGTGTCTTGTGGTAGGGAAGTGGGAAGCCTATTTTCCTTAGGGCTAACAGACAAGAACACTCCTGTTCTACACTCACCTGGCTACAAAACTAACCAAACTCCAAAACGTTCTAGAGATCTCTACGCCACTCAACCATGACCTAGCCTTCTTAGAATTCTCTACACTTCCCTACGCCTGTTCAAGGAGTTTCCAGACCATTCTGTAATGTACAAAAGCCTCAAACATACAAGCAGGGCTAGAAATGGCCAAGTCCCTTGATAAACCTCCATGCCTGTAACCATGTGCTCGGCCTAGTTTAGTGTTTGGAATTCTAGATAAACTTCCATGTCCTGGCTTTTTAAGATTTGGGGCAAAAGCACATCACACCCATTCAGGATACTATCTTGGAGGAAAAGTGCCTCCCCCAACAGCATAATGTTACTCAACAACACCAAGGAAAATATGATCAAATGACAGCACAAGGTACATGAGTTGGAGCTTGATATCGAGTTGATCTTAGCCTCAAATTCCCACCCACCATACCCATCTGTTTCAGGTCTACTGCTGCATTGCAGACGCTAAAACTGCACTATGTGTATGTTATTTTCTTACTAGAAACCGCAAGATCAGAATGGATCTTCTCAGTGTCATTGTCTTATCTAGTACCGGTCAGCAACATATGCCACAATGAAAGCTTAGCTCTATTTCCTCTAGGAAAGGATAAGATTAGTAGTCATTTGATAATCAATGCCCTGCACGCTATTAAGCAGGTGCTAACCTGATGCTACTGATCCAATGCTTGGCTTAGATGACTTAAATAGCCAGAAATGGAATCACTGAAAGATCAGAACATCAAGTGCTTGTTTATCACATTGCGAACCAAATCAGCAACCGCTGCATTGGACACGCATGGTAAAGCAACTAACTCAATTACCAACCACAACTACAAATTCACTCCCATCCACCTTCAGATTGCAAGTAAAGAAACATAGATAAAACACATGCCGCGGCGTTGTGACTGACCTGTCATGCTGCATAATGCGATTGTGCCAATAAGCATCCCTGTGGTCTTCTTAATTCTGCATAAGAACTAATGCATAAAATGAAGTGAGGGTATTAAAAAAAGAAAAAGAAATACAAGAATAAGCATCCTTATGGCACAGGACAAGGTGACCTCTTCTGCAAAAGATAAAACCTTGTTAGTTCCAAAAATCATGTCAAAGAAGAGCTCACCAAAGATTGGTTCTGCAGTAGGTTGAGTGAACCAAAGGATCTTTGATTGGACGATTGCCTGAACAATGGAATCAACTGCACAAAGATAGTCTAGAGAAGAAGAAGAAAAATAAAATAAAATAAAATAACATGCCTATTGGCAACAAATGCAATGTCCTCAACCCCCTGAATAGCAATTTCTCAATTACAATGGGTGAGAGCAAGTATTAAAATTAAATTTATTAATAAATAAAGAACACAATGCTAACAAATCTGACCACTTTGGCCTCCACTCCATTCCTAGCACACACTACACCAAAGTGCAGCCACCTGGTAAAAGGGCTCTATACAGAGATAGTGAAACAGAAGCTATCGCTTTGTTATCATTTACATCATACAGGCAATTATTGAAAATATATATTGAAGAATCTGTTATTTACAAGGTCGCCAGAAAAGGAGTTCCAACACCTTAATATCCACAGTTTCGCTACATGGTTGATCCCTTTCTGCTCTCTACATGCCATCCATCATCATATACAAACACTGGTTAATAAGGTCTCCTGTGAGAACAAAAGAATAGGTGCACACCTGAGGAATACAAACAAAACAACGTCAAACCATGCATTGCCTGTTCCCTGCACCTTCCAGATTCTAATACCAGATACAAAACAAATAAATAAATAAAAATAATTAAAGTTGGTGAAATAGGAATCAACTTTGACTAGATTTAGTGATTTTGTTAGGCAGATATGCGTAATACCCAAATTGGAAACATAGTGAATGGTAAAGGTGGGACATTCAGATACTCCTATGTGTGCATAATATCCCATTGTTGTGTAGCAATTAGAGGCCTATGGCTCTATATAATATCCCATTGTTGTGTACCAATTAGATGCCTATGGCTCTATACGATAGGATGGGAAGGCAGCTTTTGAGAGGTTAAGAGCCACACAAAAAAAAAAAAAAAAAAAAAAAAAAAAGGAGAATCAGAAAGATTTGTTGCTTAGCCAGGTTGGAACAAATATTTTGAACGAGGAACAATATGATGCTTGGTGGATGGAAAAATGTCTTGTTGTTCAGCCAAGCATTGTAAGTAGGGCCCGCGTATGGTAATATCAGCCATTCATCTGGCAGGGCTCCAAACTCCCCCATCAGATGGGATAATCCAAAACCTAACATCTATTCTACCAGATGGGTTGGTACAAGCCCTAATAACTCTTCGAGTCCAATGGGATGGTCCATCATGGGATGTCCACGTCCAATTATGGCCCCATCAGATAAGACCCAATTGGTGGGTAACAAATGGAGAATTTCAGCCAATGGCCATTTAACCTGGGTACAATTGGATGGTTAGCTGTTGGGGAGACTTGGGGTATCTCCCATCCATGATGTGCATACCATATGCACCATCTGGATCCCCAAGTACATTGTATTGTGCTGAACAAATTGCTTGATTGAAAATCATATATTTCCACATCAAGGACATTTGTGAGAGGAAAGAGGCAACCCAGCTTGCCACCTCATGAACTGCCCAAGTTGGTTGAGTTTGAATTGGTTCAGGGACCTAGCCAGTCCATTTCGAAATTCAAATTTTTAACAATTGATCAACGGCTTACCTTAACCTGACTCATTATCACCATCCTCGAAGTGGGTCTCCATCTTCAGGCTCTGTTTGTTATTTACAAGCTGGAGCTGGGCCTCCATCTTCGGGCTTTCTCTGTTATTTACAAACTCGAGCTGAGTCTTCATCCTTGGGCTGTCACTGTTATTTACAAAGCCTTCGATCGATTCAGTCGACACTCGGAGACAGCCCCAACCATTTTCTTCAATGCCATTGTGAGGCTCAGCAACCACTGCAGCACCTTCAGACACACCATCAAATGAGCTACAGCTGCTTCGCTGTGAAAGCCTCCCATCTTCTGACAGACCAGACTTCTGATGCAGCAGTGACGGGCCATTCCGATGGTTATCTAAAGAGCACACCCTGAGTTTAAATAAATTAATTAGAAAATTACACAGAAACTCTCACTTTCGTAGTTAAAGCAATAGATGAGGAAACCAAATGCAAGGAGAAGCAGAAGTAGAGCTTAAAAACAAGACAGTGGATATCCAACCCTGGCTGTCTGTAACAAGAGAGTAATTGATATTTATAAATTGCTGGCCAAGGAGAAAGCTGTACACTATCATTAACAGATATTCATACCCAGATATTGGAAAGTCAGTAAAGTGTTAAATGTTGCTGCAACCAGTAACTTCGTGCCAATAGGTTAGAGCAGAAGTCATGTAAGTTTGAGACCCAGGTTTCCATCCCAGCCTAATTGACAATGATAGAATGGTATGCTAGCTCCATGTGCACCTCCAAACTTAAACTCTTGCTCCAGCTTCCTAGCTACGCATATTTACTAAAATGCACTTTCCACTTACCTAGGCTTATGACATGTCTACAAGCCTCTTAGCCAATAGAATTGATTCTTAAATCTCAAAAAGAAATAATATTCAATCCTACATTCCTACTCTTTAAGTTGAAATCCCGTCATAACCATGCACATCATTAGAAAATCAGTCATAATTTAAATGGGAATGGAATTACATCATCCTGAGTTCATTGGAAAGCAAACTCAATAGGCTTTCAAATGGCACCAATTTCACATTATTCCATATCGTTTGATACCCCAAACACGGGCTGCGAGATAAGTGACACAAATAGTTAAGATTTAATTCTATCTAGACAACTAAGATCTAGGAGAAAGTCTCTCCAAGGGAAAAATGTTGAGTTGGGAGTCACTCAGTTGGACTCTTCAAGTGGGCCCACTAATCACAATCACCATACTACAAGGTCAAAGAAGCAGATCCAATGCAACAAAAATCTAAGCCTCTGGATAGTTCAATCAGGTGCTGTACAAAAATCAACAGTGGAAATTGGTTTGGCCTAGATGCAACCCATATCAAGTTTCCCCACTCCCACAATTGAAGCTGCTGCCACTCCCTTCACGCTTCGAGCAACTACAGATGCGACCTGAGGTCAATATTGAGAATCCTGCCTTCAATGACCTGATGAAAACACCATAAACTTTGCGTATTTGGATGGCTATGGTTGCATGCAAATTTGTGGCCAGCTTAGGCACCAGACGCATGGTCAATATGGTGATGATCCACCTAATCATGAAAAGCGGAAAATGGGCCCGCTCCATTAGATTAAGGACACCCTCTGGATACCAGAGATGTTAGAAACATGGATCAACGCCAAACACCATTGAGCATGAACTAGATCTCACAAGCCGGTTGCAGGGGCCTACTCCAGGTTGCTACGAACAATCAACAACCCCAATCCATTCTAGCATCAAGATCAAATGGACGCACACGTAAAGGATGCAAACATTCTAATTCCACATGAGGACGCCAAGCTTGGAGGGGTCTTTGTCCAGGTATCTGTTGCATGGTATGACTCTCATCTTGGTTGATATTCTGATCTTAGTTATTATCTGCTTTTGTGAGGGTGTAGAGACAGTAGTTGGATTGAACAAGACATGCATTGCAGTCAATAAGGCTATGCCACACATACAATGAAATCAGCTATAGTTGTTTTGATTTTCTTCAAAAAAGCCTGAGATATCTCAGCCATTTTCTCAGCATGTAGCTGAAGGTGAATGACCTATTCTCATTGACCATCTTGCGGAATCCATTATGCATGGAGCTGACAAATAGCCCCTGCTAACTACTCGGATGTCTTCTTGTTGAAGGAATTTTCCCGATAGTTGTTTTGATTTTCTTTAAAAAAAAGCTTGAGATACCTCAGCCATTTTCTCAGCATGTAGCTGAAGGTGGATGACCTATTCTCATTGACCATCTTGCGGAATCCATTATGCATGGAGCTGACAAATAGCCCCAGCTAACTACTCAGATGTCTTCTTGTTGAAGGAGTTTTCCTGCTGGCGTGATCTCAACCTGTGAAGCTCAGATATTCAGTGTTGACTTTAGTTGTACTCATTGATAAAATCTTTTGGTTGCAACCCAAAGTGCCGTTCCTGTGATGCAAAACAGGCTGCATCAGTTGGTAGCATAAAAGTGCAACCAAGGGAAGCCCAAGCAATGAATCAATCAAACAACCACGATCTCAAGATTTGTAAAGTAATCAATAGCTGTTCTTGATTATCACCAAGCAACAAACAATGACTTTTGTCAAAGCTCCATAAAAATCCATCCATAGTTGGCTCTGATACAACATGTAATCAACTTTACCTGATTTCGCAGGATCACTATGCATCTGATTCATGTAGTTTAAGAGGCAAGCACACATACCCGGATCGTTTGGTCGTTGCACAACTGGTGCATGCTCCGAGATCTCTTGATGTGCATGATGGCTCATGCTTGATCTTCTGCACCTTCACACCCAGATTGCAGAAAAAGGATTCCAGTGTTGTGCATGGTTTGGGGACCGAGACACTTGTATATGATAAAAGAAGGGAGAAGTTGAACCCATTGCAGACTCCCTCTTCAAAACGATATCCACACTGATGACAATTCCACTCTTAACTGGGCACTGCCATGCGATAGATAAGGAAGCATTCTCCCATTGCAAACTCCCTCTTTACATCTTGTTGCATGTGATTACGTTATGGTGGGGCCTGCCGGCATGCCCATAATCCCGAGTCTAATGCCCAATACGATCTAATCCAATCCATACCATCAATCTATGGAAGCCAACGCATCGGGAAAACTCTAATATTCTCCCAATTGGGTCAAACAAGTCAAGATTACGTTTCAAAAATGATTTAAACTAGGTCACCAAATAATATAAGCAACACATGAGCTTAGGTCTCGTCCATTGAAACCACCAATACAGGTTTATGGCAGTCATCACAATATTTAATCTTGGCAAAGTGGGACCAATCACTATCACAAGTACTAACAATCTAAGGACAAAGAACTTAAGTACAAAAGTGCAATATGGAAATTGCACGTCAAACATGATCTATATGTGACAATTCTAAGTGGTCCTACCATCTCTACAAAGACACTTTTTGTCTCAGTGAGACCAAAAACTCTGCTCATTCATAAGCCATGTCTTTTAATAGTGCATAGTTTCATCATTTCAAAAAACTATGCATGCAATAATTTGCCCCCTGATACTCTCATCACTTATGGTAGAGATAAATGAAACTATAGTTAGCACATTAATGAGCCTCACAAAAAATATGCTGACAACTACTTCAATTCTTATACTAATCTGCATTGATTATTGGTGACTCACATTGTATATACCAGAATCAAGTACCATACACATGGTGTACCTTAAAGGCCGTTACGAGGCCATAAAGGCCGTTACGTAAAGGTAACAGAGGCAACCGTTACACGTTATAGGGTCGTAACAGTCGTAACAACCGTTATAGTAAAAAATGACCCATAATTGCCATTAATGGCACGTTACGTCCCCTATAAAGGCCATAACAACCCGATACTTGTCTGTTATGGGGAATATACAAGTTTTCCATACTTTTTAATTAACATTACGGGGCAAATACAGGTTTTTTGGGAACTTTTTTTTCAATAAAAAAAAAAAAAAAGACTGTAATGGCCACTACGGGGGCCGTAGCAGCCGCTACGACCCATATCGTAAAGGTAACGGTAGTGGCAGTTACGACCACCGTTACCGTTACAAAACACCTTGACTACACATGACTGCAATCATCAATGAGAATCAAGCTAAAAACAATTTTAACTGTTAAATAGCAGCCTGTTCCTGGAAATTTATACAAAAAAAGAGATCATCTGGATGAATGAAATACCTAAACCATAACCAACAAGTAAAACGGACACATTTCACCCACAAGTTACCAAACAAATATACCACAAAAAGAAGAGAATATGAAAATAGAATCCACATACAAGACCGGAGTGCACCTTGATTGTTGGCATTTGGGTGTCTGGAGATAATCAAAGACTGGTACCAAATCTTTTGATCGAGCTTCAATCATGCGAGTTGGAACCCTTTCAATCTCAACCTCCCCACCCAAAACCTCATCACTGTCCATTTTGATGCCATCCATCATCATCACATGAAAGTATATCTGGCAAGAAAAATACAATATCAAAAAAAGAGAAAGTCCATCACTGGAAAGCAACTGCAAGCAAAAAAAAAAATTTTGTCACTTATAGAAACACATCATTTCTGCATTTCATAAGAGTACCTGTGATTTTGCCCACAATGGGACACGAGCTGGATGCATCTGCAATTCAGCCTCGGAGATATACAAGTGATGTTTGTCCTCGGCAATTTGCTTCACATTTCTAACCAAACCATTATCACTAGGATAGACACTAGCCCCCTTTCTTGGCCCTTTTGGAAAAAGTTTACTGTTGTCACCATTCCCATGTTCACCATAAATGTCAACATTGTCTTCTCGTTCTCTTCGATTCTGTCTTTGACAAACATCCCATTTCTGAACTGCCTCAACAACTAACCTCACATCAGCATCTGGTGCTGATTCGTAGTGTGCAACAGTTAGTCCTGAAACATCAGCAATGGAATCCACTCCAGTAGATAGACGCAACACATACTGTATTATACAACCTGAAGGTGAGAACACTAGCAGGTGGTGCTTTGTCCTTGATGAGCTAGTATCTGGATACACACCCTTGCCTTTGCAATTGTGGAAGGCAGAAGCAATAGCCCCAGAAAGGGAACTTACCCTTCCAGTTGCAGCTGCTGCAGCACCAGTTACAGTGCCTCTCCAACCATTATTTCCATTCTTTATTCTGCTTACAACAGATAATGTGACTGGGGGGCCAGATGCACACAGACTCTGCGGATTGGGTTTTGATGAGACCGTGCTAGGTGGCCAACGAACTGCATGCTTAATCGACAAACCCGATTCATTGCTGCCATTTGTCAAACTAAAATCGTCTGTCTGAAGATTTATGGCTCCTCCTGATGGTGATATTGCAAACAAATGGCTTGTTCCCCTCGAGGAACTGATCATAATCCATTGGCTGTCATCACTGAAACTGATGTCTTGAATAACCTGATAAATATATGATAAAATGAAGTGCTTTCCAAGCACAGCCCAGTTATAGACTAAAAAAAAGAGAGGAAACAAATCAAAAGTATATCTACCGCATTTGTGAAGCCACGTTGCAGCCTGTAAAGATGCACATGAGATCTGGTCGCATCGAATCCTGATGAACTTCCAAGGGGAGAGGGCATAATTCTAAAAACATTAATATTATGACCTTGAACTGAGGCTGTCACCAGTAAGGTCCCACAAGGATTGAAACATAGTGCCGAAATAGGGCTTCTGTGAGCCCTAAACTGAGCAACAACTAATTTGCTAACAATATCCCTGATGATGACCTGCAAAAATTAAGAGAATCTTACAATAGTAACACTTGTAACCAACATACTCTGACACAACACAACGCAACCAGTTTCTAGCAGGGTAAAAGATAGCAAGCAATGAATAGTAGAAAACAGGTACTGGATTAGTTTTTTTTTTTTTCAAAAACAATATCATAATCTTATGTTGAGGGGACTCAAACCCTAATGCTACATCAAGACCAACAAAAGAGATGTACTCTAAAGGTGGTGAAACCAGTGTATTAAATAGAGCCCGTAGCGCTACGCTACGTAGCATACCCAAATAGCGCAAATCCCCTGTAGCGTACACTACAGGGGTCGTAGCGTGTAGCATAGGTAGCGTATGCTACGTTGCACAGTTTGTTTGTTTTTTTCTTTTAAGTTCTATGTATGTCAAAAAATGTAAAATTCATATTATAGAAAATCTTATAATATAAAATTGAAACCAAACTAGCTTTATTGTTTTTAACTTAAAACAATGGTGATTTCTTTATTAAAACATGTGTCGAAACTCGCAACATAAAGATAATTTAAAAACTTAAACTTAAAGAAAAGAGTTCGAAAGAGGGTTTTCGAAAACCCCTTTCAAACCCTAGCCTCTGACACAACTACTCATTCACTTCTTCAAATCTATCAATCCAAAAGGCCATTGAAGGGAATTTTTTTGGCCGATCATTAGAGCCTACAAGATAGTCTATTTGTTGTATTTTGAAGAACATTGGAGCTTAAATGAAGGAGACATCAGATTTCCCACTTTCTGCATCCATATGGCTACGAAGTAGCAAATTTCAGATTTTTGATTGATTAAATCTCTTCTTCAACCTGCAAGAGATATGTTCTTGCCCCTTAACAAGTTCATTTTCATTTAGAATGAATGTTTATTAGTTATTTTGGGTTTTTTTTCTTTTCTTTTCTTTTCAAAATGTTGCTTATCATGCAATATTTGTAGGATAATGCTGGTATGCAATTTTTTCATTTTCTTTTCTTTTTTGAGGTGGTGGTGGGCATTGTTTTCCATGGTGTGGCACACGTGAGGCCCACTGAGGTGTACGTATGGGTGGATGTGCATTGTTTCCAATGGTGTGGCCCAAGTGGTTTGCTTAGAAAGTTGTTGATGTGATCATTATTTGATTTCATTTATAAATGTGGATTAGCTTTTAATAAATAATAATTAATAACTTGTTTGGACATGCTTATACTTGAAAATTTTTTAGGTCTTTTTATATCTTTTCCTTACTATTTATCATATTTTATCTATTTTAAAATAAAAAAATAAAAGTATCGTATGGCTTATGCTACATGCTATAGACGGCTGCATGCTACGCCCCAGGCTACTGCTATTTAAAACACTGGGTGAAACCTTACCAACACTCAAGAGGTCAGAATAAAGGTGAATTAATTTATGAGAGCACTCGTAAGGGTATTAATGAGAGCAGTCCTGTCTGTGAGATCATGGCTGTTTATCTGGTGGATCTCACCATGTATATACGGGATCCCAAAATCAGGCTGCTTCGGTCATCAGGTGGACTGCACATATATATTGGACGTGGACAGTTGCTTGATTCTTATTAACATTCCATTTCACCCACACTACATGTGGTCCACCATATTACCAGACCGGCTTGCTTCACATATATGGTGGAGCCCACCTGAAATACAGTCCAGTTCTCATACTCACGTGCCATTTGGGCATGTGTGTGGAGAGAAGGATCGACGAGCAACCCTTTGACATGCAGCAAAAGTGACCGTTAAATGCTAGCATAAAGAAACAAGCATTTAAATAAATAAATAAACAGCAAGTAGGATGCATCAGAATATGAATATAGAGTCAGCCTGTCCCACGCACCCATGCATAACAATCAAGACATGATGCTTACCGTTCCAACATTTTCAGCATCAGGCAAGTGTCCATTGATGGTGCCATTCGTTTTCCCATTAAGATTCCCTGCTCTTACGGAATTATTGCAATCAGGTAGGAGCTCTGAGCAATACCTAGACAACTTCTTATATCCCACATCTCCAAGGGTCACTATACCAGCAGCAATCTGCTTAGTAGATTCTTTTGCATATTGAGCAACCAAGCTCCCATTTGAAGGAGAGGTTGACAAACTTGCATTAGAAGTCAAATGTTGTGGGCTGACACGAGCAGTATTTGAAATGGAAATGGGACTTCCAGTATAAGCCAGCCACCTGGGTCCCACTGCAAGTGGTCCATAGCATACACCTCCAGAACCAGCGCATCCCGAAACTATAGGGTAAGTAAGAATAGTATATTCTCTTTCCAGTGTTGTAGCATTGAAACAATGGATCTGCAATGGTAATCGCTTTAGTCAAGCTGTTACTGCAAGGAATGTCTATAGAAAAATTATTAGACCACTGCGCGTTTCACAGCATTTCCTAAAAAGTGGTGACATCTGGTGTCCACATGACATACATGTAAATAAATACAATCATAATTGCAGTCCCTGTCGTAGGAGCCTATCCCAAAAATCACACTTATCAAATATCAATATGGACCATTTGTGGGCCCTGTTGTGGTTTGAATGCAATGGCCAATATCGGATAGCCAAGGTTGTACATTAAGAGTGACTTTTGGGATATGCACCATTCACAATGCTCTAGATTGCCTTGCATGTATGTCCATGTGTATGCTAGATGAGTCACCACCAGTTAAGAAATGTGGGCAAAGCACAAAGGTCTAGCACGAAAACTAAAATAAAACAAAACACAATACACAGGTATACATACCTGAGCTGCTTGAGAAATAGCCACAACTCGAGGACTGCACCTTACTGAGTAAATGGCTGTTCTGAACTTCAGGATATGCACATACGAATGTGATCTTAAGGAATAAAACCGAACAACGGTAGGCACGAAATTTCGATTTCCCATCTCATGGACACTGTTAACATTCCCATTACAGGGAGACCCAGGTGCATCTTGAATATCTCCACCACCAGGAGCTCCATCACCAGCCACAACTAGCAGTGGGCGTACATTTGCAAACTCGTCTACTGATATCTTTGATGTTAATGGATTTGGTTGCACTTGCATAAAAGAAACAGGGCCATCATGTCTGGATACCAGCTCACGTACATCATCAGCCTCCTCGACATCCCAAACTTGGAAGCCAGACCTATAGCCCAGCAAAAGAACTCGCCGAACAATGTCCGCCTCAGTTTCTAACTTGTCAAACCCAGCCCATTGCACCTTTTGCATGCAAATGGAAGGTATTATCAGTAGAAGCACATGTCGGAATTGAGAAAATAGTTTGAAGGTATTATCTTAAACAAGGAAGAGTTCTAGATGCAATATTATGGCATCATGGAGAAAAATAATACTAAAAGAAGAAGCTAGCAATGTATTAGCTAAATCTATATTAGTAGTCGTCGTCATCATCATTATAGCCTCAACCCAACTTTATAAGATTAACTTTAAAATGTCTTCTTTCACCAATCATTCCTATCCACTGTCATCAAAATCCTACAATTTACAATTTGAGTTGAATCTTGAGCAAAACGATTTGAATCCCACCTTGAATCCCTTTTCATATGAATCCTACGATTCTATGATTTACAATTCAAATTCCGATTTATGATTCACATTATACTTGTTCTCTTCTAATTTGAGCTTAGCTTGGCTTTCATTATGTTTTTAAATTGGTAGGGCTTTAAGAATTGTTTATAAAAGATAAATTATTTTAATTGTTCTTTATAAGAAATTAAATGATATATATTCTCTTTAATGTTAAATCATGGAGCTTTTTTTATGATTTCTTACTTCTTGACTGGTTGAAACACCAAATTAATGTATGACTTATCTGGAACGTTTTTATGGATGGTTACGATCATATGTTGACTTATATGTATTGTGAAATGATGTTTAGAAATCAAAATATCCTTTTTCGTCAGTCTACAGTATCAAATGCCTCTTTTTCCAACATAATTCTACATTCAAGAATGGTAACAAGAAGATAATTATTAAAAGGATCCTTGTATGTTTTTTAAAGGAAATTTCTTTAAAGATAAAAAACTAAAGGAAAGATAAGAATACTTCAACACTACTATGACATGATATTGCTTGGTGCATATTGATGGCAAACAGATAATTGATGAGTTTTAATTTTTATTTATTTATGTTTTTCATATTTTTTTCAAAATTTTAAAGAAAATTACAAAACACCTTACGATTTACGATACGATTTGCGATTCAATACAATTCAACCCCTATTACGGTTTGAGCAGTGTTTAAATAGCGGTAGCGTGATGCGTAGCGCTCAACGCTCTATAGCGTGTAGCGTAAGCTACGATACATTTATTTTTTTAATTTAAAAATAGGAAAAATATAATAAATAGTGGAAAAAAGGGAATATATATATATATGCCTAAAAGATGATTCATTTTATCAATTATAAGCATGTTCAAACAATTTATTAGTTATCATTTATCAAAAGCCAATCCACATATATAAGCCAAATCAAATAATTATCACATCGACAACTTTATAAGAAAACCACTTTTAATTAATAATGTCTAATTGGACCCACAAGTCACAATTATGAAAAGAAATAAAAATTCTATAGGTTAAAAGTATCAAGTGCAATACAAGTGTCACATTCCTCAACATTAGATACAAAGAAAACATGAAAAAAGTACCAAAAAATTAAAATAGTAAAAAAAATATATTGTAGCTTATGCTACGCGCTACGTAGCTATAGTGTACGCTACAACCCCTGTAGCGTACACTATAGGGGATTTACGCTATTTAGGATGCTACGTAGCACTACGGCCATGCTACACTATGTAGCGTATACTACGAGCGCTATTTGAAACACTGGGTTTGAGACATGATAACGATTTTAACAACATTATTCCTAACACCCTATACGTAAGTGAACAATGTCCATTCTCACCACCTTGATCTAAGTCTTGTTGGTCATTCTCTCATCCTCTTTCTAGGCCCTCCAACTCTAATCAAACTTCCCCTACTTACAAGGGCTATATCTAATTCTCATAGCACAGGGCCAAAAAAGTTCAACCGGCTCTAATGGCCTCATTCTTGATTCTATCATACCTAATCTCTGAATCCATCACAACATGTTCATCTTTGCAATGCTCATCCTTTGCTCATGTTCCCTCCTAATTGTCCAACAGTTTACCCATATAGTATAGCCAGTCTAGAAGTTCCATTGGCATTGCAGTCATCACATAGCACTCCAAATGCACACCTCCACGCCGGAAACATCCCTATCTATCCTTTTGCCCAGATAACAAATCACTTTAAGGAATCACTAGCTATCGATTCTAAAGCTTCGCATTTATAACCATTTCAAGTTGCATTCAAAGCAGTCTTGGTTCTACAGATTTTTTAACCTCTAGATTCTAGAACCTTCCTTAGAACTTCCATTCTAGCCTTTGCCCCCTCCCTAGCATTTAATCTCTGTTCATTAGACCATTACCATTATGTTTAAACATGCTTTCATGATCATGATCACCATCATTATAGCCTTATCCCAACAATTAGGGGTCCACTTTACAAATCCTATCTCACCGAAAATTCCTATTCTAAGGCCCTATCTAGGATAAGTGAAAAAAGCCTGCACATCCCTTTTTTTTAATGGATAACATCAAAGTTTATTAGAAAAGGAAAAGAGTGTGAAAGAAAGTGGAATAAATCCCAAATATATAGACAACTTCACCGATCCTTTAGCCAAGGTGTCGACAATATTGTTAGCCCCCTACCTACTAGTAAATGAGATGTTTCACCTAGCAGATATTTGCTAATATGCAAATACCATCGAGCATTAGTTGCCCAAGTTAGTCACCTTCCACAATCAGATATTCCTGGAGAAAGACGACAAAAATATGCATAAACCTTATCTCAGGGCAAAGATTCTGCTTCTTCCAATTCATCCACTTGGCCAGGCGGATAACATATCTTTTTTTACTCAGAAATAGAAAATTATTAACAGATAGAAACAATGACACTAAGTATGGAGGCAATGGATAAGTGTCAACAACATGTAAGGACTCATGTGCCACTCCTTTAGCCAAACAATCAACCAATGAGTTGGCTTGGGGTGGAGAAAATCCCCAAGCATCACCAATATCATCGGTAATCAACAACTCCCACTCCAAACAGAAGCATGTTACAAAACTAAGAACCATCAAGATTTAACTTCCAGAGTTTCATAGGTGGCCAATATGACTTCATCTTCACCCTCAGTTTTTCCACTCAAAATTGATAGGCTGCTTCATAGTTTCTCTGAAGTGAATGCTTGAAGAATAAACTCTGAATGAATGTTTCTTGCAATGAGAGCAAATACTCTTCTGACTTTGTTCCTAACCATACAGACACCATCCAAAGTCACCATTAAGGCTGTGCTTAGATGTAGTTGTGGGTAGTGAATTGAAATGCAACAAGCAAATCAATTAAGTGGAAAAAACCAAATTATAAGTCCCTTTATTAGTGTTCAAATGAGAAAGCAGAGCTCAAAGGCTCAAACTGCAGTAGCATACCTTCCAAGTCCATCTCATTGGAGCCTAGTCTCTCCACACCCACTCTACTATGCTAATCACTTGGATTCAATTCAACTATGCATCCGCAAACACAGCTTAGATTTTTAAAAGATTCTGATTCTTCATCCCTCAAATTATGTCTAGAGAAACTACACCATACCAACTCATTAAGAACCCTGAATTAGACACTCCTCAAATAACCTGACGAGACACTAGTCCACACCAACTCATTAAGAATCCCAAATTAGACACTCGCTCAAATTACATGTAGAGACATTACTCTTCTTCTTTTTTCTTTTCTTTTGTAAAACTACCAGGGATTGAACGCTGGATTACTCACATACACTACACTGTCTCTAGCAGCTCATCTAACAAGCTGGAGACATTACTCAATTGTGACATGAGGAATTCAAAAGCAAGAGTGCCTTTGGATGTGCCAACCAGTTCATTTTTATTACTAAATTCTCTACATCATTTCAAATCATGCGCCGTGAATCAAATTTCTAAACATTCGTTTCAATTGAAAATCAAATTGGTTTCTCTCAATTCCAACTTGAAGGCAAAGAAATTGCAATTTCGAGCTCAGACCCTCAATTTGAATGCTAAGGAAATCACAATTTCCTTATTTCCACTTTATTACACTTATAAACACAACTCAATTAGAAAGTTCATCCAAAAGCAACCTAAAATTCAAATATTTTCTATCTAATAACTCTCATCCGCACAGAGAACTAAATTATAAAAAATGATAACAAAATCTGAAGTCTAGATCAATTGAAACAAAAACCATAACAAGAAAACCAAGCAATTACCTGATCACGGCCGCCATCTTCCACCCGCTCAGCAATCGACGAAGCAACCGACACCCCAGCAGACCGCACCGTCGAAGCGACACTTGAGGCCCCAGACGACATGATCCTCAAGTAGCTCGAGAACGCACGCAACGAGCTTGGAAAAAACCCATTACTTCGCCCAGACGATGACGACCTCGGAACACCGCCTTGTGGTTTCTGCCCATCGTTCCTCATCCCCCACCCAAAAAAACCCAAGAAAAAGCAAAAATAAAAATAAAATACAGAAAAACCTCAGAAAATTCACCCAATTCGCCTCTAATCATAAGCACAGGCTGTTTCTTTCAAAATCCTTTCTTTAAAGAAACAGCCTCAATCCTTCTTAAACGAAAATCTCCATCTATTTACAAAAAGATAGAAACCCTAGAAATTCAAAAGAAAAACAGAAATCGAGCTTCGGATTTTCTGGAAGTAAGAAATGATATTTTTTCTTCTCAGGGGTAGAATCGGAAGAGTAGGATGTTTAGGGAACTGGAAAACCGGTGACCGAAGAGTCCGAAGGCGGTTTTGGGTTGCCGGAAAACCGCTAGATCTGGAAAGCGGCTTTCAGAGAGAGAAAGAGAGGTAGGAAGATTATTGCTTTGGGTCTGGGATGGGATAATGAAATGATGAGTCTTTGTTTTACGTCTCTCTCTCTCTTTTGTTTTCTTTCTTTTCTCTCTCTTCTTTGAATTTCGTTGTTTTGATTTCTTTGTTTTTTTTTCTTCTTTTCTTTTTTTAAATTTTAAATTTTTGATTTTCTTCCTTGAATGAAAGAGCAAACACCATTTCTTTTTTCTTCCTTTTATTTTCCACACGTCTTCGCTGTTGTCTAGTTGTGAAGGATTGGGTCGACTTTTGTTAGTTTACTACCATTTTAAAAAGGTTGTGACTTGGTAATTGTGTAGTTGGATGTAGTTTTATAGAAATCTAAACCGTTCATATTTCTTAATTTACAATCGATTGAGCACTTAAAACTTTATCATTTATTTTGAATTTAGGATCTCATTTTTAGATTATATTGTGTTTGAATGCCTTATATTGGACGGTTACGATTGATTAATTACCAGAAATTTCTATATATGATTTGGACATATGGTTCCTACAATTTGGATGGTCTGGATTTTCGTACGTATGTGCCACTTGCATAAAGGATGAGTCACCACCATTTTGAAAGTGTCAGTGAATTAACAACAGAGTCACGTCATGTAGAGATATCGTCAAGCGAAATTCACCGCCGGTAAAAATGGGGAGATTTGGTTTGGTTGGAGTTACAGAGAGGGAGTTGTTAATACTCTGATTGTAAATGATGTTTGATACACAGGCGCTTGGAATTAATGTACTTTGCATGTACTAACTCAAATAAAACCGACTAAATTGCAGAAAACGATGTAAAATTTATAGAACGCCGTATATATTGTTGAGCAAATCTGACTTCTGATGCGTTGAAATTTGTTTGTTGAAATAAGGGCTTTGGATAGCTTTTAATTTTCAACCGTCGAATACATGCCTACCAATCTGATGGTTAGATTAGAAAATAATCATAATTATTGTATTTTGATGCATCTAATGTAGCAACCGTAATTCTAAACGGTTTAATTTGAATTATTAGTATTGCATGTATGAAATTTCTAAGTAATTTCTAGGTGACGGCTTATCACTCATTACACTCCGCCAGAGTATCGAGCTGTTTCTCTCTGGGTTGATTAGGAATTGTTAAGGAGAGTTGCGCGTAGAAACACTCAGGCAGATATTTGCGATAATGTGCTTATATCACAAAATTTTGATTGATCCGGTCCATTCATCAAATGAATCATGTTTCTTCCATGATTTTGAAATATCCATGATCTTATTTCGTACAATATTTAATATTTACCGACATAAATAAGAAATCAATGTAAAAAAGTAAAAGCCTAACGGCGAATTTTCAACATAATAAGATGAAAGGACCTTGCTTTCAACATAATACGATGAATAAAACATGATGAATGGTCCAAATTGATGGTAAATGTACATCTTGGGCATATATCCTTGGAATTAATCATTTTAATATTTCCTCGCGCGAATCCAAGAGTATTTTATAATCCGGTTTACGAAGCCTTTCTAGGCTGGGAAAGGAATCCGAGGAGGAGACGGATGGTTTAGGCCGAGGAATTACAAATTACGGAACAGAAATTGGAAACGGGACTCGCGCGAGTGTTCATGTGAAGGTCGTAAGCGAACATGTGACATCATCACACGTGTATGAGATATGCCGTCCATTCATTAAGCGAGAACTAGAGTAAATATGGCCTCACCCTAGAATCAACCCCGTCTACTTAGCCAGTGGGGCACAGCAGTACTCTGAATTCAGACCGTTAGTTATTTTCCCATACAAGTGTAGGTCATCTTATGAGTCGATTGTACTCGATTTTTACACTTTCCAAAGATAACCCTAAGGAAGGGACATATGTTACATGAGTGAAGTACGTATAAGATTTTTTAAGATATTTCAGGCACTACCTGTGTGAAATTATAATTAACGCCAAAGTACTGCACATTGTTAATATATGGAGCGTGACCGAAAAGCTAATGCAAGATGTGGAAGAAGGCATTTAGATAACTAGTGCAAGAAAATTTATAAATAATAAAGGATTTCAATTAAGTAAAGTGTCTCGTACCGATTTAATCAAATAAACAAATCAAATATAACTATCAATTATCTTTTGTGTTCCTTAGTATTATCAATCCTTAATAATCCTAAGCATTACTAGTATTTTAATCTTACGTGGTAAGAATAACCAAAGCCTACACTCATACATGGGACGATTCTCATATCTATAAAAGCATTTCTTCCTTTGAAAAGTCACTTCTGCAATTACACTTTATAATTGATTGTAAGTGTTTCGTTGTTATTTATTTTTATATTTAAAAGTCTTTTCACCTAAAACATTAGGTGTAACTTATTCTACATAAGATGTAACCTACTGTTGGAGGATGAGTTCTACCCTTTGGGGGTGTACACGAACCTAACTAGCTTCGTTAGCTTGCTCGGCTCAACTTGAAAAAGTTTGATTTGACTCAATTTGAAGTTGAGTTGGAGCTGAGTTTTTGAGCTTGAAAATAAGTTCAAGCTAAGTTCGAGCTCGCCCCAGCTTGACTTAATTTAGATTGAACCTAGTTCGAATTGAACCAGTTCGGTGACTCGATTACTTTGATATCGATGTTGCTCACCAAGTGTTTGATGAAATGACTCAACAAAGTATGACTAGTGATAAGAAAGGTACATATATGAAACAAATACTTTTTTTTATCTTAATTTTTACGTTACTTAGAAGGTGTTTGATAAAATACATATAAAACTATTCCAACTATTTTACATACAGTGAGATTTTTGAGCTGAGCTGGCCAATCAAGCTCGAGGATCGAGTCGAGCCAAGTTCAAGCTAATGTCAGCTTGTGACTAAACCAAGTTGAGTCCAGCTCGACTCGATTCCACCCGATGTACACCCCTACCTCTAATAATCACCTCATTATTTTAAATATCATCTTGCAAATATTTTAATAAGCAATTAATCTTCTTAAATCTTAGTCATATACATTCAATTCTAACAAATTTAACTAGGTTAACATGTGGTGGCAAAATTACTCAGTTGGAATCAAGCTGCATAGCGGATTCTAACACAGCAGCAAATACCACATGTAAGTGAATTCTACATCCAGGGGGACAACAAGGTCAGCTGTCTGGAATTTGGGCCAGAGATTTCATACATTGGTATCCAGCCGATGAATGAACTGAATCTTTCACACGTGTTGCAGATTGATGTGCGTGAGGTGAGGTCACTTCACCATCTCACTCCAAGAATGCGAATAGGGACGGCTTCGGCTGAACTCTCCAGATGGGCACACGTGTGGACTGGGGCCGTTTTCAGGATGGCAACAACATCAATATACGTTGAATGTGGACAACTGATCAAATTTCATGTGATTTATTTATTTATTATTATTATTATTTTGCTGCATGCAAGTGTAGCCCACCGGATGACAAATATGAGCTCATCTCCAGCCATGGCGCATACAAAGTGGAGCCCACCAATGAACGGCCCGAATCTAGGCCAAAAAGACTATTTCACGAGTACGCTTTCAGGATGGCTATGGACGACCGTAGCATTCTCTTGTTTCGCAAGTGTGTGAACTATGGAACATTCATCAGGTGGGTCCCATGAACATCCATGGCTCAAAAAAATTATTGGTATGATCAATTGGGCCACATTTGTTTGAGAAAATGAACAGTTACAAAAAATGTACAATCAAAATCCACCGTGCATTTATATATATGTGTGTGGGCGTTTGTCTCATCCATGCCATCCATCTAGTTTAAAAGATCATTCTAGTTTAAAAGATCATTTTAGGCCATGAGCCCAAAAAAGGTAGATTGAAGGCTCAAGTGGACCACACCATGGAAGTAGTGGGGATTGAAAGGTGGCCGTTGAAAACTTTCTAAGAAAATAGGAATTTTGAGTGAAGCTGATATTTATGTTTTTTTTTTTGTGTATGTGACCTTATGAACAGGTTGGATGGCAAATAAATATCCCGATGGGCCCTAGGAAATTTTCAACTATAGGAATTCAATCCCCATTTTTTTTTACTGTGGTGCAGTCCAGTTGAAATTTCAATCGACCTCCTTTATAGGCTCATGGCCTAAAATGATCTAATAAAATGGTTGGACGGTGTGGATAAAACATATACATCAAGCTGATCCCCTAACAAGACCCATGTATACAGCTCAATCAAAACCGTTGAAATTATAAGTCTACTTCTACAGGTGTTATAACCCGAAATCATAATGATAATACAATCCTGACCATATCCGATCACTGGGACCTAACTATTTGAATTTCAGCTATTTGACCTTTCTTCCTTATAAACATTTATGTGACAGACCCACCTGGATGACCATGCCCCAAAAGTACTCCCCCAAACTGGAAGATCCTGACCACCAATTTTGATACTTTATCTCGTTGACCGTATATTTAAATTTGATAAATTGCAAGGTTAGGATGGTTTTATTCAACAAATTCGGGGTTGGCAATAGACAAACGGCCTAGATCACTGAATTAGGTGCCCCACTAGTTCAAATCTGAATATAAGAATCAAACTCCGCATATTCCTTTTGGAGGATGATATATACCATCTCCTACAGGAGTATATGCTTCTCACCATTGGTAGTTTTTCAACTGACCACAGGTGATACCTGATCATTGAATGGTCGAGATTTCACAGGCGGTATGTAGCAACGTGTGGAACGAGGTTAAAGGAGTGGAATATGGACCAATCATCAAGAACATCCAATTTTATTGATGAAACTTTCATATGAAGAATACCATTTTTCTCAACATTAGAAACCGGTAAAATATTTGATTTTTCTCAGCCAAGAAAGTATTTCAAATCATAGAAAGACTAAGCACAGGGTGATGTAAAATAGGTCGTGGACACTTATTTGGTAAAGATGGACTAGAGAAAGCCCATTGAAGACGGAAGTGATCATATGTTTGGAACCGGCTTATCTCGCAAACTAGAATGAGTTATTGTATGATATATGATGTTGGAGCAGGAGAAACTATTTTAGCCAACCAAGTATGCCTGGTTGCCCACACCAAATTTGTGAGATTCCATTAGATTGACGGTCAAAATTTTATTTTATTTTCATTATATATATATATATATATATATATATATATATATATATATATATATATATATATATTAGTTTGATCATAACTTTTGATTCATTGAGTTTTAGGAGTTGTGTCCATCATGAAATTGGCTTAGTAATATTAGGAGAATATAGTGGTTAAGTGAAATTAGACACTATTTTTGGCTGAAAATTATGAAGTCTAGTAGAAATCATGATGTATATAAATAATAAGTTTAGTATTTGTTACGGGTAAAAATAGGCTGGTCATAAGTATGAAATCGGTTCGGACATCTATACATGTCATATGGTCGGCTAGCGTCGGTCATGATCAAAGAGCTCCTCAATGATCGGAAAGCAATATTGTTGTATTTTATCGTAGAAATCATAAAGTGTAGTAGAAATCATGATGTATATAAATAGTAAGTTTACTATTTGTTACGGGTAAAAATAGGCTAGTCATAAGTATGAAATCGATTCGGACATCTGTACACGTCATATGGTCGACTAGTGTCGGTCATGACCAAAGAGCTCCTCAACGATTAGAAAGTAATATTGTCGTATTTTATCGTACGATGCCAAGCTCTGTCATGGCCTCATTTATGCCCGAGCTACTGGTGAGATCTTCTGGAGAAGCCTTCGAAGCACGACCTGTACAAGACCGAGCATACACTACTCGAAGACTTGCAAGAGAGCTCTTGTACTATACGATAAGATAAAGAGGATGATAATCTTTGATTTCGTTTATGTTCTACTAAGGAATGGAGCTTGGCTCGGTCTTAGTGTTCAGATACAACCTTTATGGGTAGGTTGGTAACTTACTCGAATGTTAAAGGGAGCTCAACTATGGCTCATCAGAGAGTCCAAGTCAGGAAACTCCTCCTCAGGATGGTTGTATAGGTCAGCTAGGATGCCTACTACGTGTTTCTTCTAATTCCGACCAGGCCTTATCATCACTGGAGATCTCGCGAAACGACTAAGAAACATACGCTGAACGCACACCCGTGATTAAGGGGAGTTTCTATCTACGTAATCAACTTCGCGAGGCTATAAATAAAACCCATCCAATGGCGAAAGGTATACATAACTCTACGTACTAAAACCCTAATACTCATAAACCCAGATTCTGTTTGACTTAGGCATCGAAGGGTTCCATGTCTTAACTAGGAAATCCATTGTTGTTCTCCTTGTATAGGATCTCCAAGGCGCAGTTAGGATGATCAGATTTTTGCATCAACGGTTTGGCGTCATTTGTGGGAACGACATCAAAACCGCTCTCACCTTATTGGGGTTCTACAATGGCAAAAGGAAGGAAGAAGGCTCTGGCCACCATTACTGCTGCGAATGTCCCAGCTCTATTAGAATCGTCCATAGAGCAAGGCGGACAATCCTCTCAGCCATGAGCTGATTCTGCTCCAGCGGCACTAGCACTCAGATCCCAAAATTGGGGAGGTCGACTCTTCTCTCTGGAAAATTGGGTCGAGACTCTCAACAACAACATGAACCAGCTGATGTGGATCTTAGAGGGACAAAACCCTCCCCTCGGGCACGAGACAGAAGCTGGTGCTGCTACTGAGCAGTCCCGACCTCCATGCAATCCCACAATTCAGCAAGAGATTAGACCAAACTCAAGACAGCCTGGTTAGATGCCTGCCTGAATTGCAAGGACAACTGCTCTCCTTGCTTCCGACTTGCTTCATGCACTAGAGAATTGAAGGCGTGGAACAATGCTCGAAGCGGTAGGAGAAAATGAAGTTCCTTGGGAAGCAAAACTCAACAAGATACGATGTTAGATTGGCAATATACATTAAGTCTATCGCTCACATGTTCTAACCTCTATAGAAGCGATGCTAGAGGAAATCGAACCATCGTTCACTGATGACATCATGTAAACTCAGCTCCTGCCTAGGTTCAGGATGCCACAGATCATTCCTTACTCCGGGTCCACCGATTCGATAGAGCATCTAGAATCCTCCAAGGCGTGAATGAAACTTCATGGTGCCTCGGCCTCAGTGATACGCAAAGCGTTCTCCTTAACTTTGTCAAGAGCAACCCAGAAATAGTTTTGGTAATTGAAACCGAAGTCCATCAGCTTGTTCACACAGCTCAACAAAGTCTTCGTTACCAATTTCATCATACGAAAATAAAGATGAAAGCTAGCGACTTAGCTCCTTAATATCACTCAGAAGGAGGACGGGTTGTTGAAGGAATACATCACATGCTTCAACTTAGGAGCGATGAAAGTGGATGACTATTTAGATCAGATCGCCCCAGTCGTCATAATGGCTGGCCTGAAGAAAGAGAGATTCATCTTCTCACTCGGCAAGAATCCCCGATGACAAAGTCAAATGTGTCAAACCATTGGAAGCCCCACCATGCGGGGCTCATTTACGTCTCTCTCTCTCTCTCAAAAATTAGGAACCAGTGGGTTGGTTAGTTTCTATTCTTTTATATATATATATATATATATATATATATATATATATATATATATATATATATAAATTAAACATAATAAGACACCTGTTATTGCTAATAATGGAATTTTTGAAATGTTAAAAGGTAGAAATTTGGAAAAACATGTTGGGCCTACGTGTCTTTACACAATCCACACCATTGATCAAGATAATTATGATTGTTTGTTGCCATATCAAGTTTTCCATGTGTAGATAGGTATATCGTATATGTGACCATTGTGGGGTGTGAGCCCGTCGTCATCTTTGTGAGGACCGAGAGTCTTGCCTACTGGATCATGGCACGTTCTTGTATGGCTCACACATGGGCATGATGAAGTTCGATCGTAACTTGTTGTATGGCCCACACATGTGCATGACGACGTTCATAACTTGTGGCCTAATTTTGGGCCAGTTGAACCATTCCGTTCAGAAATCTGATCTATTGATTTCACAGTGCTCATATAGACCTTCAAACCAAGTGATTATCCGTGCTGATTGTAGTCTGAATCGTGAAGTTATTGGATAAAAAAGGTTGATTATTTGGGCAGGCTGTATTTTATGATGCAACGGTCTAATTGGGATCATCTTTGGTCTGTAGGACATGCTTGAAATACTCTTTCAGAGGGTCCGGTTGAATTGGATAGATTCAATCTAGATCTGGCTGGATTGATCATGACTGTCCATGTATCCCCTTCGCACGAATCTAATGTCCCTTAGATCAGTTAGGGCTGAAAATTGCACCCCAGACCAATTGGCATGTTAAGAGATCGTCCGTGGGTTTGGATTGAAGTACCGACTAAATCTGTTGGGCCCACTGTGAATGAATGAATGTGGTCTATCCACTTTCCATCCGTTTTTCAAGCGAATTTTAATCGATGAGACCAAAATTAAATCATTTCCAATGCCCAGGTGGACCATAGAACAGGAAACATTGGGAATAATAATTTCCACCATTGAAACCTTTTTAGAGTCTACAGTGATGTTTATTTGTCATCCGACCTGTTCATAAGATCACATGGACATGGATGAAAGGAAAACACAACTATCAGATTGATCCAAACTTGTGGACCCCAAGAAAATTTTCAACGGTTGACATTCAATTCACACTGTTTCCTGTGGTGTGGCCCACTAGAGGATATACTTTATTTTTGAGCTTAAGCCTTAAAATTATCTGTTAAAATGGATGTAAGGAGTGGATGGAATATATAAATCACAGTGGGCCCCACAGAGTTTACTGGGTATGCAATCCGCTTCCTCGCAACAGTCCTGGGCGTGGATTGGCTATTGACGTCATCAAATTTTGTTGCCCCACCGTGATTTAGTTTTTGTATCCACTTCGTCCATCCATATGGGGCGATGATTTCAGGTTATATCCAAAGAATCTTTGGGTTACATCCAAAGCTCCAGTGGACTCTACCACAGAAAACAGTGGGGAGAGTAACTCACTACTAAAGTCACGTCACAAGTTCAGTAGACCCTACTATGATGTATGTACTGTATCTACAACGTCCATCGATTTGGAGATATTATTTTAAGCCATGAGCCAGAGAATGAGGTAGATCCAAAGCTTTAGTGGACCCCACCACAGAAAATGGTGAAAAGATTGATGCCCACCGTTGAAACCTATCTAAGGCCTAGCATGATGTTTTTTGGTAATCCAACCTATTCAAATTTTAACAAGGACATTATAGAGTAGGGAAAATACAAATACAATCTTGATAAAAAACTTTTGTGATCTTTAGAAGTTTTTAATGGTGGCATAACTTTCCCCACTTCAGTTTTGGATGTGACTCATGCTTTGAATATTACTCTAAAATGATCTCTCCAAATAGATGAATGGCATGGATATAAAACATATATCATAGTGGGGCTACAAAATTTGGTGAGGTCACTTCTCAACTTGTCAATAGTCGATCCGCGCCCAGGTCCCTCCTAGGGAAGCCGATCGTTTAGTGAGTGAAATCTCTAGCCGTTGTGATTTATATATTCCATCCACTCGGTACATCCATTTTAATAGATAATTTTAAGGCTTAATCAAAAAAATGAAGTATATCCAAAGCTCAATTGGGCCACACCACAAGAAATAGTGTGAATTGAATGTCAACTGTTGAAAATTTTCTTGGGGTCTCTAAGTTTTGGATCAATCTGATATTTGTTTTTTCCTTACATCCATGTCAATGTGATCTTATGAATAGGTCGGATGACAAATAAACATCACGGTAGACCCTAGATAGGTTTCAACGGTAGAAATTATTATTCCCAATGTTTCCTTATCTGTGGTCCACTTGAGCAGTGCAAATGATTCAATTTTGGTCTCAACCATTAAAATATGCTTGAAAAATGGATGGACGGCATGAATAGACCACATCAATTCACAATGGGCCCAACAAAGTTTACTTTGAACGCAATGCAATCCGATTTCCTCTCCTAAGTGGGAATTGGAACGCACCAAGTAGCCTACGGGATGGTTCGCAGGAGACCTATATATATATAGAGTCCTAGTCTCCTGCGCACGAGGCCACACCGATCTTAAATGAGAGCTCCTCCTTCAGCCGTTAGATCCCCCTCATTGGCTGGGATTTAACAGTAGTGCGCGAGAGAGAGGGGCACTTTTTTTGGCAAGAGGGGGGCATTAGTTGAAATTACATTACATACAGAGTAAACTCAATTGGCCCCACCTTGAATGTATGTAGTCTATTCAGGCCGTTCATCCATTTTTTCATATAATTTAAGGCGTTGAGCCCAAAATTGAAGAATATTCAAAGATCAAGCATATCATACTACATGAAATAGTGGGAATAATGATTTCCACCGTTGAGACCTTGTTAAACCCCATGGTGATGTTTATTTGTCATCCAAACTGTTCAAACAATCTTACAGGCATGGATGAAGGGAAAACATAAAAATAAGCTTTATCCAAAACCTCCGTGGCCCCCAAGAATTTTTCAATGATAGATCTTCAATTCACATTGTTTCATGTGGTGTGGCCCATTTGAGCGTTGGATATACTTAATTTTTGATCTAAATTTCTAAAATTATCCCATAAAATGGATGAACCGAGTGGATAAAATACATAAATCATGATGAACCTCACAAAGTTTACTCAGCACGCTAATTGTACTGAGTTACTCAGTACGCATTCCGCTTCCGCATCAGTTTCGAGAGAGAGAGAGATGAGAGAGACAGGGACGCGGTTTGGCTGGTGACGCCGCCATCAGCGGTGGCTAGTGGTCGGTGCTATGTGGACCCCATAATGTATATGTTTTATCCATGCCGTCCAACCATTTTGAAAGATAATTTTATGTTTTTATTCCAAAAATTAGGTATATCTAAATCACATGTGGACCACACCATGGGAAAACAATTTTGATATTATTTTTACCATTAAAAACCTCCTAGGGCCCACTATAATGGCTATTTGACATCTAACTTGTTGATGAGGTCATACAAACTTGGATGAAGGGAAATAATATACATCAGCTTGTTCTAAAACTTTGTGACCCCCAAGAAGTTTTTAATGGTGGGCGTTCAATTAACACTGTGCAGTCCACTTGAGATTTGGATTAACCTCATTTTTATCACCTATTCATAAGGTCACTGCTTGTGGATGAAGTGAAAACACAAATATCAGCTTGACCTGAAACACAAATAGCCAACAATGTGCTCCCAAGAAGTTTTTAAAGATGGACGTTCAATCCCCACACTTTGTGCCGCATTGCAGCTGTGGACCTGCTTTATTTTAATGATCATGCCTTAAAATGATCTGAAAAAAGTGATGAACAGCATGGATCAAATACTTACATCATGGTGGGCCCCATAGAGCCCTATCGTCTGGGCGCGGTTAGGACGCAATCGGAGTCCGAGAAGGATTCGTGCGCGACAGGGATTGGATACCGACAGGCTGTGGCGTTAGCAACTTCTATGGGCCCACCATGATATATGTGTTGTATCAACACCGTCCATACATTTGGAGAGATCATTTTAGAGCATGGTCCAAAGAACGAGGCAGATCCAAGGCTGGGGTGGACTCCACCACAGAAAACAGTGATGAGAGTGACGCCCACCATTGAAACTTTCTAAAGTTCTACTGTATGTTTATTTGAAATTCCAGCCGGATCATGTGTTAAAGTAGACATGAAAGAAGAAAAAAACAAATATTAGCTTGAAGGAAAATAGAGGTGGCCATTGGAACTTTTTAACGGTGGGAGTCACTCTCCTCTCTGTTTTTTGTGGTGAGGTCCTCTTGAGCTTTGGATCTAATAAATTTTTTCGATCAGGCCTTAATATGATATCTCCAAATGGATGGACGGTGTAGATACAAAACATACATCATGGTGTGGCTGACAGAACTTGGAGACGTCACTTCTCACGACACAAAAAAAGTGTTGCGCGAGTCCTGCTTCGAGAGAGACTCTCTCGCGCACGGCTGTTAAATCCCAGCCGATGAGGGGATCTAACGGCTGTAGGAGGAGCTTTCATTTAAGGTCAGTGCAGTTTTGTGCGCAGGAGACCGGTATTGTGTGTGTGTATATATTTACAAGTTGAGTTTCAAATCGAGTCGAGTTAGTACCAAGTTAGATTTTGGGTCAAGTTGAGTTAAGTTACTGGGTGACCCAAACTCGACTCAGTTTGAGTTCAAATTTGATCAAGTTTAATCAGTTTGGATCGACTCACCTACTCAGTTTGGATCAAATTGAGTCTAAACGAGTTGGACGAGTCCAATTATCCCATGCTTAGCTCTATATATAGGTGTGACATTTTACATTATCATTGGAATAAGCCCATTAAAATATTTACTTAAGTAAAAAATGAGGTAATTTTGCACCTTAGGAGGGCCAAAAATGGAGAAATGCTTTCAATTTTAGCCCATAAAGAGCAAAGCCCACTTTAACCCAAAAAGTAGGCTCACAAACCAAGCCCATTACCCCTTTCTCCATCAGCCCAATTTCTCCAAGGTTTCAAGAAAACCCATCATGTATCCTTTGTAATCAACAACCATGGAGCACATCAAAGAGGGGCATCTCCTAGCATGATTGCTGGTTGTAGCTAGGAGCTGTCACTCTTGGCTGCAGCTATGCCTGGAGGCATGGCGAGCTGTGTGGACCTTCGAGAGAGAGAGAGAGATAGGGAGACGAGGTAGGAAAAAGGGAAGTAAAGGAGAGAGAAGATAAAGAAAATTGAGGTGGTCTTAGCTATTATCGGCAAAGGTGCCCATGGATGTCGCTGCTGGCGGGTGGCCATCATTGCTATCACTGGCACTGCTATGGTTGTGGCAGAGTGTGTCGCGCGTTAGAGAGAGAGAGAGGTGTGCATGTCAAGAGGGGCTTGCAATGGTCACCTTTATTACTTTTGATACGGAATTCATGAAGTGTCTTTCTGAAGGGTTTGGATTATAATGGAATTCAAACCTTTAACTGCATGCTGCAAATTATACCCACATATCTTATTAAAAATAAAAATAAAATCAATTCACACTAAATACACATTGTTAAATACACCCTTAATTAAGATAAGTGTAATAACAACTCACAGAGGGATAAAGCACGAGCGATGACATGACAAAGCATTGACCTTGTTAATTTTTTTTATTTTTAAAGAAAATTTTTTTACGGTTTAACTAAGAATATGGCTCATCTCATAAAATAAAATGTCAAAATATTTTAGCATAGACGAATTCCAACTAGCTGAAATGAAGCTTATGATTATTTAGATATACTAATTATGGTCGCAGTTTTAAAGAATTTAAAAAACCAACAAGGTAAGTTACCCAAGGATAAAAACTAAGAATGAATAAGGGAGGGGTAGAACCGATGAAGCAGACGAAAATAGCGAGCCATGGGTTCACAGGACCAACCACGGTGTAAACGGCTGTCATCATTGAGACCATCATTGAAAAGAGTCCTAAAGTCATTAGTATGTGAGCCCCCATTATGGATTTAACTTTAACGGGGGATCGCGATATCATTCCGAGCAAATAGGAATGAAGGGCACATAAGGAGAAGGCAATTGCAAGGGTATTGAAGATCAAGAAAGCTTTGAAAGCAGGCCGGTTCGCGAGTAGTGCAGTTCCAAGAGCTCTATTGTCATTGCTGTTGCTATTGTTTCCAAGACTTCCATTGTCATTGCTGCCGCTATTGTACCCTCCAGGCATTGTGAAAGTCGCAGCAAAGGTGACTGTTGTGATCAATGTCACCACTAGTATGCATGTATTTACTTGATTTCTGAATTCTTCATCATTAGAGGCTGCAAGTGTTGTTGGCTTTTGTTTTAAAACGGACAGCAGATGCCACTGTCATGGACAGACGGGGAAATATTAGCAGCGGATCTCCCTGCAACAATGATAACAATATAGCAAGAAGCATGCATGCATATATTTGTTATGAGGAATGATCACCAACAACTGATTGCATTTGAGCTAAGGTCACCCCCCAATGTACTATGGGTCCACGGCATTCAAGTTGTGCATGAGATTGGTCTAATTAAAAGATCCAGGGCATGAATCAAGTTGGTCCAATCATCAAGCTGTTCATACACCTAACTAATTAATTCAGACTGTTTGTAGATTAGATTTAGAGCCTCCACTGTTTTCGTAAACGATGGCTTGACTAAATCATTGAGTAGGTGTAATAACGACAGTCTCACAGAACATACATATCCAGCTTTCCTGATGAGTGGGTTTGATTATTCATGGTTATGGCACCTTCATTTTGATCATTCGAGTTTTGATGGTTTGAAAAGGTTGGCAAGTAGAAAAACAGTGTCAAGGCTAACTCTCATTTGGAAAGCAATACAACGATAAATTTCTAGTTGGAAAGTTACAAAGATTGTCATCACTTAATCTTGTCCATTTAGATATGTATGAGATGGGTTAACATTTGAATGATAGTAATAAATATTTTGCTGCTTTAATTAATGACTTTAGTAGGAAACAGTCCATTTATTTTCTTAAAGAGAAATCCGAGCTTTAGAGGTTGGATATTTTTGAAGAACTAAATTATTTGTAAAAAACAAAGTAGCTGTATATATTTCAAAGATTATTAGAATTGTTAGAGACTGTGAATACACCTCAAATGCTTTGAAATTTTTTCTAAAGAGAATCGAACATCAAACCACCACAAGCTAGACACTTTAATAGAATATGGTCACAGGAAGAAGAAATTGAAGGACTATGGAGATAACAAGAAGCTATTAAAAATAAATGTGTTCCTCATTTACTAGGTAGCATTATATTTACTAATTGCCTAACATCATTCTTTTTTGACAAAAGTTGTAATGAATGTCACTCATACATTTAATATATTACCTACGAAAAATCCTTGACTGTGAGAACCTAAAGAAGCCTGAAATTAGATAAAACCAAATATTTCTCGTCTCCATAATTTAAATTCTATTGCTTATGCAAATGTCTTACAAAAATAAGGAAAAGCTAGATGATAAAGAAACTAGATATCTCCACTACGTACTATAAAACAACATACTAACTTTATAATTTGATAACAAAAAGGTAATAATCCTTAATAGAAATGTGCTTGGAATATATATTGATTTTAAAGATGATGTAGTTGGTCAGGGGGAACAACTAGTTCATCCTCTATTTCCATATGTACCAACTCCAATGTTGGCATCTTCACCTAGACCACCTCCATTTCTATATTATTTGTCCCATCTTCTACCATTAGTTGTAAAAATTCTTGTACTTCTAAATTGCCTAAAAATATGAGATTTTTTGAGATAGGTCATGAAGATATTTATGATGATGGTGACTTAATTAAAAAAGAATTGCACATTTGTCATGAGATTTGGCCCTCTCAAGTTTGAAGAACTCTATCCTCCAAACCTCCACAGAAATTACAACTTGCAAACTTCGATGGATTTCTCTGACATGAAAAGTGTTGTTAAAATAGATGTCTTAAATCTGTTTCGAGGTACTCGACCAGTCGAGGAACTGCCTTGACTAGTCGAAGGTCCTTTCAATTGGTCGAAGCCCTCCTTCGACTAATCGAGGGTTACGCAGATAGTGCACAGTTTGTGCGTGAACTTCGTAAATTTGATGCAGTTTTTAAGGAGGTCCGTAAGTGGAGTTTCCCCATATATAAATAGGAGTTCCTAGGGCCATTCTTAGGTATGCTAAGGCTTTCTAAAGGGATTTCAAGGGTTTCTAAAAGGGTTATAGGGTTTTTAAAGGGTGAGATTCGAGGTTGTTCGAAACAGGTAACTCATCTCTCTTTGTAATTTCTATTTTCATAGTGAAGATCTGTCACTTTGTGCCGTGATTTTTTCTCGAAAGGGTTTTTCACATTAAATCTTTGTGTTCTCTTGTGTTTGCTTGCGCCATTGGATTGTTACCCTAGATCCAAATCTGTGTGATTCCGTAACACAAATCCCAACAAGCGATATTAGAGTAATCGTTGGGGTACATATTTGAATATGAGGGATTAACATCAATGAGAAACACTAAGTATGATATTAAGAAGTACTTATAAAAAAATAACTTTGAGTCATGGAAGATCAAAATAATCAGTTCCATAATCAAACAAGGTGAAGATGGTGCTCTTGAGGAGTGAAAGTCTACTATGACTGATAATGATTAGAATACTCTTGATAAGAAGGCCTTATCTTTGATCTGTTTATGTCTCATGGATAAGGTTCTCTACAATATCATAAGGGAGAAAACTGTGGCTAAGTTATGAGCGAAGTTAGAGGATGTCTATGTGAAAAAATCCTTTAAAAATTGCCTACACTTGAAGTGGTAATAGTATAACTTTAAGATGACAAAGGTTGAAGATTTATATGCTCATATCAGCAACTTTAATAAATTAGTTTGCAAATTGTTGGATATGGAAGAAGTGATGAAAGATGAGGAACAAGCATGTATGTTGCTGAATTCTCTTCCAACATCGTGTGAGTCATTCAAGGACACAATGTGCACCATGAATAAAATCCTGATTGTCGATATAGTTATATAAGCCCTTCAAGGGAAGACCATGAGAAAGCTAAACGGCGACATGAGAACATTCTGATGCACTGTTTTTGAGGGGCGAAAATTCTGAATAAGGTACAGAATCTTCAACTTCTAGATCCAAATCCAAGAATAAGGGCATGCGATAAGTTAAAGTTCTGGAACCATGGGATGGAAGGACGTATGAAGAAGGATTGTACAAATTCTAAATCTAAGAGAGAAGAATCTGAGGCTTCGTATAGGGAGGCCAATGTTTCCATGTCGAATAGATCGAGTAGATGTGATGGTGATGTTTTATCTGTGTCTACGATCAGACGACCATACGATAATCGTAGGGGCGAGTGGATTCTAAATACAGGGGCATCCTTTCACATGACTCCTCATTAGAGTTGGTTCGCTAGCTACAGGGAGTGTATTGGTGGACAGGTATTTATAGCCAATGACAATGCCTGTAATGTTGTGGCTGTTAGTATATTGCACATCAAAATATTTTATGGGGTGGAGCGTACCTTGACTGATGTCAGGCACGTTCCTAATTTGAAGAAGAATCTGATTTCTTTTGGTGTACTTAAGGCAATGGACTGCAAGTACACATGTATTGATGATGCTCTTAAATATCTAAGGGGGCATGGGTAGTCATGAAAGTGCAACGACTCGGTAATCTTTACAGGTTGATTGAGAGTACTTCAACAGGTGGAGCTGCGTTGACTATAGCGAATTTCAACTCTGCATGTGTGTGGCATGCTGGGCATGAGCACATGAGAGTGTAGGGTATGAAGGTTGAGACACACGAATAAGGATACAGAGCATGTGGAGTAGCCACTTGTGAGAATAATCACACAACATAATCACAAGATATCGACGAGGTACACGGGCGACTTCACTATCGCATATGCTCTCATTATAGGTGAGGGGGATCCGTCTACTATTTAGATGACTCTAGGTGAGCCTGGTGCTGAGAAGTGAAAGATAATTATGAATAATGTGATGGACTCGTTGTACCAGATCATCTCATGGGAGCTGGTGGAGCTTCTAGTGGGCCGAAAAGTGATTTGTAAGACCCGTATCTTGGTCCGTACCTTTCCGTACACTTCCGCGGTCTTACCGGTCGAATTCTGGCAACTTTCGATCCTTAACCAGTATCGACGCGCGATCCTGAATCTTATGCCGACAACCCGAGTCGACTCAACCCGAGACCAATACCATAGCGACCGCGCCGTCGTTGCGGTTCCGATACCACGACTCGCGCTCCGAGGCGATACCCTGATCAAGAGATATGGGCCAACGTTCGGTGCGAGAAAACGCCGTGCGTTGCAAAAACTAAGGGAATCTCAACGATGTGTCACATCAATCACACAATCCCATCAATCAATCACCCATCAACCCATCACATGTCAAGTACACATCACTCTCACCCATTTTTTCAAGCAACCACAAAAGTCTTCCTAACCCATACCTTTCTTACACAAAAGACCACAAAAGTCTTCACATCCCATACCTCTCTTACACAAAAGCCATAAAAGTCCAAGATTTCTTACACAAACATCACTCACCCATCCATCCATCACTCCCTCTCTCTCCCTTTACATCACTCTCTCTCTTTCTCTCTTTCTCATTTCAAAATTTCCAAGCAACAAAAATTCCAAGAGCCCCATACGTATGGAAATTTCCCAACCTTCCTAAGCTCTAAGTGGCCCACCTTCCTACCCCAAAAATCCCCCATCTCAACCCTCCATTCTTCATCTTAGCCATTGAAGTTGAAGACAAGGTGCCAAGGAACCCCTAGGAGCGAGAAGATCAGACGGTGGGTGCCTCTATAGGGTAGATTTACTTGATTTTATGGTGGACCAAGTGAGGCCCACCGATCCATGGTGTGGATCTCACTTGGGACCCTAATATGTGGCCGATGGACCACTTGGATCATCATGATCGTTCCATGATGGGGCCATTCTCCATGGACCCCATCATGATGTTTATTTTCATTTAGAAAGGTCATCTAGACCGTCCATATCGGTGGAGAATGGATCTCCACCGTTGATTTACATTTTTAACGGTCCCATGTGCAAGGGATCCATTTATTGTATGTTTCATTGCAAGGGAGGGCCCATAATGACGGGGTCCCTCCATCACAAGCCGTGTCCCACTCTCCATGTCTCTCTCTCTCTCTTTTATTTTATTTTATTTTATTTTATTTTATTTTATTTTATTTTATGGCAATAGGATGGTGTGGCCCACTTGAATGGATCCCATCTTGATGTATTTATTTTATTCAAGTGGGGCCCACCTTAGACGTTATTCCCATGCCGCCCATCATGTGGTGGCCCACTTCATCAGGGCCCACCACCATGTGCATATTAAAGGAGCCCACCACCATATTCACTGTCCAGCGTCTGGCGTCCCTGCCTTTAAAAAAAAAAAAAGCTAAAGAAATAGTACTTTGGGGTGGCCCACATGCATAGGCCCCACCCTGACGTATATGTTCGATCCAAGCCGTCCATTCTCTTACCCACGATATTTTAGCCGTTGGGTAGGAGTTTGGAGCTGATCCTATCACCTGGTGGGCCATAGTGTCAAAAATTTCATCCTCACCCTTCAAATACATTTTTCTTACTTTATTTCATTTTCTTTCATCAAAAAAAAATCAAACTTTGGACTCTTTCCGCTTGTTACGAGCCATAGAATCCCATGGACGGATTGGATCTACTCGATGAGGACCCAAAATGTGGAAAACCCCAAAATCATGGGTTTTCAAAAT
Organism: Magnolia kwangsiensis; assembly: GCA_037074715.1. Lineage (NCBI taxonomy): Eukaryota > Viridiplantae > Streptophyta > Magnoliopsida > Magnoliales > Magnoliaceae > Magnolia > Magnolia kwangsiensis. The sequence goes on along the minus strand of CM073571.1, from coordinate 207,874,368 downwards.
TTTTCAAAAACAGCATGAGGCAGAGCCTCTGCGCGTCTGACGGGCAGCAGCGCTGCACGCTGCTGCGTGTAGCGCCAGCTACGGGCGGACGACTGCTGGCCACCCACGGCTCTGCACGTGGGCCCCACTATAATGTTTATTGGTCATCCGACCCGCTCATGAGGTGGGCCACCCTAGTGGTGGCCTCCCCCTCCAAAAATGAAATAGATCCAAGACTCAGGTGGCCCACACCACGTGAAATAATGTGAGTTGAATTCTACCATTGATCAGTTTTTGGGGCCCACAGAAGAATTGGATCAAGCTGAAATTTATGTTTTCCCTTCAACCAGGCCCGAGTGACCTTATCAATGGGTTGGATGCCGAATAAACATCACAGGGTGGGCCCCACATGGGACCCACAATGATGTATGTATTAAGTCCACCGTCCAGCGGACGGTGGCACTCACCACGGTAGCCCCACTTGATGTTTGTATGGCCTCCACCGTCCAGCGGACGGTGGGGCCCTGTGTGATGTATGTACTATATCCGCACTGTCCACTGGACAGTGGGGACCCACCATGATGCATGTGGTGCATCTGGACCGTCCATCCATCTAGTGAGATCATTTTAAAGCTTGATGTTACTGATTTGGTGGACCATTTACACATGGATTAGGTCCATCTGAATTGTAAAAGGCCTATGGGCTAGGCCCATTTGATTTATGAAATGCTTATGGGCTGGGCCCATTTGATTCATTTAAGACCTAAGAATTTGAGCCCACTTGAAATGTAAAGCCTATGGGCTTAGGCTCACTTGATATTTAAGGCCTATGGGCTAGGCCCATTTGAATTTCAAAAGGGCATGGGCTAGGCCCATTTGATTTATAAAAGGCCTATAGACTTAGGCCCATTTGATGTGTTGCAAGTCCATGGGACTAGGCCCATTTGATGTACTTCAAGGCCCATGCAATTGGACCCCTTTTGTTGAAATTTAAAGCCCATGGAAGTAGGCCATTTGATATATGTAAGGCCTAGGGGTTTAGGCCCACTTTGATATGCATACGAGGCCTATGGGTTAGACCCATTTAATTTATTGAAGGCTCATGGGTTAGGCCCATTTGATATTTGTAAGTCCTAGGGATTTGGGCCCATTTGACTCATGTTAGTTCTATGGGTTAAGGCCCACTTAATCTACATGTGGGGCCCAATTGGTGTAGCCCATTGGTCACATGTTAGACGCATGAGATTAAGCTCATTTGATGCAATCCTAGGCCCACGGGTTTGACCCATTGCAATACACATATGACCCATTGGTATGGCCCATTTATGTGGCCCATCTGATGAATAAAAGGCCCATAGGATATGGCCACTTGATATATATATGAAAAGCCCAATGGGGTGAACCTAAGGCCCATTGCAATGTGTAATCCCATACCGATTACGTAGCGAAGTTTAAGAAGATCGTGCCTAGGGAGCAATGTTGGTTTGACGTCCACATTACTAATGTAATGTTGGTTAGATATCCACATTACGACTCTCCTTAGGGCCCATTACTGGGCCATACTTGTTGTATTTCGGTCGTCCAGGCCCATCTGCGTTGTAAGGATGGTTCATCACTCATTTACATGTTAGTATAGTTTTATAACTCATGATCATACGCATCATATGTATGCTTGATATGGGGATTGACTGTTCATGGCATATGCCTTCGGGCAGGTTGTTTATGGGCTCCCAGTTAGGTGGTGTTGCCCTACATGAGCGCACGATATGCGCAGGATTGGTTGCATGACTGGATAACGTGATTCATGCATTTTACATTTGTGTGACATGGTTATTGTACGCCCTAGCGACATCGGGGCCGTAGCCTCTACAGACAGATCGTGGTTGGCAGGATTGGATACCGAAAATCTTGTTCTACATGGGGTACTATAGATATCCCTGGGTGAAAGTCCCTAAACCCTTATGGTACCAAGAGGTTGCTCCAACGTCTAGACCGAGTGGGTAGATGAGCGCTGAGTGCCGAATACCAGTTGGTTGTGCTCTCCACTGTGTCGTGGTTGGTTGGAAGGGGGTGCGGCCTTACCCGCCCGTGAGTAGGGGGCAATGCTAGGCTGAGTCTGACCAGCTCGAGGAATGGGTCCGCTATCGACGAGTCGCGCCCGATATTGGCAGACGGATAGTGATGTCTCTTCCACTTACCTTATTGTGCGCGATGTGGCGGCAATCTGGTTTAGAGTGTACTAGACCCCGGTGATATTCCATACTTTGAGCTGTATTGATGTGTGGACATTGATGAGTATCCGTATGCTTGAGTTGCATTATACATTGCATGGCCTTGGGATGGCCGATACCATTCATGTCTTGCATCGCATAAGCCTTGGTACGGCTCATGATATTATGTTTCCATTTGTATATTCCGCATCACTCTGACATTGCATGTACATATTACTACCTTGCGCACACACTTTCACCACCCTCTAAGCTTTCTGTAAGCTTATGCACGACCGTTGCGTGCAGGTGACGTGGGATCGCAGCAGCGTTGAGGCAGGAGCACGTTGCAGAGCGTTTGGAGTTTTTGGTTCTTTACCATTGTATTTCCCTTCATGCTCATTGTACCTGTAAAGTTTTTGATCATAGTGGAAATGTAATGGAGTTCTTGGTTGTTGTTTGTGGGTTATGCCTTTGGTTATGCTTATTACGAATCAAACTGACATTGAAAATCCTCCTCGTAGCATCCCAGGATCGGAACCTGGCGAATGGGAGCTAAGAGCCGAGAATGGAGTTCTACGAAGGCTGTCGGCGCCGGATTCGGCGATCGGAAATTCTGTGAGCCCGGTTTCCGAGTTTGGGGCGTGACATGGTTGGATGCAGATGGATTTTTAAAAGGATAAAACATGGATATAAAGCGAAGTTGGTAGCGGATGGTTATGCTCAGAGAGAAGGGATCGTCTTTTCAAAAATATTCACGCCAACGGTATAACAGGTGTCTATTAGATTCGTATTAGCGCTAGTTGCCCAATGTGATCTTGAGCTGAAAGGATGGATGAGGAGACTGTGCTTCTACATGAGAAATTGGAAGAGAGGTTCTTCATGAACTGGTCAGGGCTAGGATGTTTGGAATCGCTCCCTTCCATCCACATTCCTCAAGTCGATAGATCATTGAAAGTATCAGATTTTATTGGTATAGATGGTTTGCTGCCGGTCACTCTTGTGGCCCTGCCTAACAGTGTCTTTAATCGTATTCATCGTGAGGGCTTTTGCACCTCTGATTCGGATGATGTCTCGTTCTGGCCGCATGATGCAACAGGGATGTTCACGGTCAAGTCTGCATGGGAAGTTGTCAGGCACCATGGATTGAAGAAAGAATGGGCAAAGAGGGTTTGACACCCCAAAATTCCTCCAAGGGTTTCTATTTTCATTTGGAAGTTGCTTCAGGGGGCTCTTCCTATGGAGGAAAGTATCTAGAAGAAGGGGATTCCTCTTGCTTTGAAGTGTGTCTACTGTGTGGGCGATCCAATTTCTCTCCCCTCCTCGGAATCTTTGGCCCACCTTTTTCATGTGGGCAGATTGGCGTCATCTATTTGGTCATGGCTAGTGAGATCTTTTGGGATCTCCATTCCCCATCACCTCACCATCTTAGCTCGGCTCCACTGGTGGTGGTTTAAGGCCCTCTCATTCTGAAAAATCTTGATTTGTCTTCGCTTAATCCTAGCTATGGCCCTTTGGGAAATCTGGAAAGTAAGGAACAGAGCTCAGTTCGACGGCCTTCCCATTTCAGCGGCCCGTATGAAGGAGAAGATATCTTAGTGGTTAGAATCTCTATTGCCTCAAGCTTCCAATTCCCGGGCCCCCCCTTCCTTAATCCCAGCCAGGGCAGGCCCCCTCAGATCCTCTCATTCCTCTTCCCCTCCTTTGCCCGTAGTCCTGATCAAGTGACTTCGCTGTAAGGCCCGTATCATAGACCGTACCGTTCCGCAGACTCCTGCGGTATAACACCCCATACCATTGGTACACAGGTGTTACTTTTTTAACCTAAATCAGATTTGATTAACCAAGAACTTGAACTCAACATACACAGGATGGGAGTTTCAGTCCACATTAGGGCTATCCATCAGGGTCTCCGAGAGCCAGAACACGACCTACGACAAGCAGGAAGGTGAGGCTATTCGAGCACTCTAAATTAAAGTCATTTTGTCAATTAATACTGGTACAACACACTTGCCACCCACACTTAACAATTAGTTAGTAACAAAACAAGCCTTCATCACAACTAGCACCTCATATTAACCGTTGAAAATGAGTATTAGGCCCATCTACTCTATAGATCATGTCATATGGGACAATAATAGCCCATAAGAGGGTGTAACGGCCCACCTGGGCCTCACCATCAGCCCAAAGTGGGTTGGGATCCCTGTTAAGGTCCCCTAGTACGAATGGACGGTGTGGATTGGGGCACTAACGTCTCAGTGCGTCCCTACACAGTGTGTGTACACTGAGAGTGCATATACACGACGTGCGCTGGAGCCATAAGGTCGGTCAAACCAGCTTTGACCGACCTCCTCTTGAAATTTAGAGAAAACGATGATTTTCTCCAGCTAAAAACATATTCAAACTGTAAATGTTCGGACCTCTAAGTGGGCCACCACGACCACTTTTCGAGCCATATGGACAGTTCATTTTCTCCACGTCGGACCTCTAAGTGGGCCACCATGACCACTTTTCGAGCCATCTGGACAGTTCATTTTCTCCACGGGGCCCGACTTGACAAAACCGTATAGCGTCTTGGGCCTCTATAAATAGACGAGGAAGATAGGGTGCAACCGTCCAAAACATTGCACGTGGCGGATATCTACGAGGGAGGGACCAACCTCGAACCACATGGGTGGTGCACGATCGACATGAGAAAGTAATCCCGACCACTCATCGCCTGAGTGAGCCACGCGCTCTCTTTTCCAAGAATGGCTGAATGAGGCCTGTACAAGGAAAAGGAAGAAGCGACATTTCCATTTTGGGAAGGAGCTACTGGCTCACCTCCAGCCGTTCCTGGGGGCACGTGGCTACATCCTTGCCACTGGTTCGAGGTGAGGCGAAATGGAGACGAAAACTCGAGCTTTTCTCACGAGAATGAGAGATTATCGCGAGATATTTGGAGATGAGCGTTTGGGACTCGAGAAGTGGGCCCCACACTGATCTGGGGTCCTATTTGGACCGACCAGACGGACCGGATCATGACCATGCACGTTAAATGATGATCCGCCATTAAATATCGGATCATCTTCCTCGTTGAAAACCCACATGAAACGATGAGATGAGCCCCACCAGATCAGAAAGAGTGCTTTTCTGGTGGGCCTCGAGGTCAGCTTTTCATCCAAGTGGATGGATGGACCCATGCACAACCAATCTCAGATCTCAGTTGAACACAGTCAGGGCATTTCTAGCCGTTGATGTTCTCCCTCTCCCCCTATATAAAGAGCACTGTAGCCTGGGGATTCGCACTAGCAAGAGAGAGAGAGAGAGAGAGAGAGAGAGAATAACAGGGAAACCGACCCCCCTGTTTTAGCGTTGGTGCAGTAAGCGGCAATTGTCATAGGTAAAACGTTTATTTTTTTTCCCTTCTGTTCTTTTGTTCCTCCTTCATTTTCTTGTAGCTTCGGATGACACTTACCTGGACCGGAACCAAGCCAAACAATGGTTGGGTTCGGTCCAGCCACAGTGATGCTGAGTCGAGCCAAGCAATGGCCGTTTCGGATCACACTCCAGGCCCCAGTTGATATTCGTTTTGAGCTCTCTGTAGAGCTTCGAAACTAGCTCAGTAAGCTACGCCAACTAATGGTTGTGTATCGGTTCTAAACAAAGACCGGAGCCATGCCGGTTAATGTTGCATGTCAGACTGAAACAAGCCAAGCAATGGCCATGTTCTTAGACTGTTATCAGACCATCAGCTCCAGCACTCCGAACCACCCCCCCCACCCAACCGGCCTTCTTAATGGCTGTGGTATGGGCTGTTTACCCAGACTCCGTATGGACTGAAACCATGACCAAATAATAGCCATGCATTTGGCCAAATGGAGCTCTGTTTTGAGTCTTTATCGAGCTCTGTTTAGAGCTGAACATGGGTTAAACAATGGCCATGGTTCTAAGCTAAAACCAAGCCTAAGAACAGCTTCTTTCAATGGCTGTGATTAGAACCGAAAATTAGGCTCTGTTCTGAGCTAAAACAGTGACCAAACAATGGCCATGGTTCTAAGCTAAAACCGGGCCTAAGAACAGCTTGTTTCATGGCTGTGATTAGAACAGAAAATCAGGCTTTCGTCAGGCTCTGTTTTGAGCTAAAACAGTGACCAAACGACGGCCCTGCATGAAGGTGACCTGGTTCGAGAGTAATGGCGGGAGTTTGGGTCAGAACCACGCCAATCCATGGCTGGGAAGATGACCCAGAACTTGGCCGTAAACAATTGGAAACGTGCCTCAGTTGGGCCGTTTCTTTCTTTACCTTACATATGCAGCAGATGGGCTGCGCAGGATATGGGCCTCACCAAAAACGCAGTTGGGTGTTCTGTCTGGCATTGGGCCCTGCACAAAAATGCAGGTGGGCTGTCTGATGTTGGACTCCACCCAGTTACTGGTGGGCCACACCTTGCATCAGAAAGTGGGCTGCACCCTGCCTCAGCAGCAGACCCCACATCGGGACCCACCTTGATGATGGGAGTTCCCCTAACCGTCCATCAGGGATGTTGCAAATAGGCCCAGAGCTGGACGTTCCCTCAGTAACGTCTAGTGCTGTATGTCTTCCTTTCTTCTTCTTTTTTTTTTAAAAAAATTATTTTATTTATTTTATATATATATATATATATATATATATATATATATATATATATATATATAATGTATATGCAAGACAGTGTACAGAGATACGTGGTGGGCCCCACGTGGGTACCCGCTATGATTTATGCTTCTACCTCCAGCCGTCCGTATGGACAGTTCGGGTAGTGACTGCAGGTCGGGTCCCAGATAGGCCACGCCGCAAATGTTGGGCCCCACAATGGCATAAGCCTTATCCTACTGTCCATCCAGGCCGTCCATCTGTCGGACGGCCGCTGACCATCACACTGCACCGTTCATTGCTGGACGGTGCCCTGTAAGGCCCTACCTTGATGTATATTCTGTATCTCCAGACCGTCCAATTGGATGGGCCGTGGAGGCCTCTCTTGGATGCATGTGATTCATCCAAACCATCCATCCATTGGAGAGCTCGTCCTAAAGGGAGAAATAGGGCAAATCTGGCTATCAAATAGGCCACACTGCCATAAACAGTCGAGGGTAGGTGTCCACTATTGAAACTTTTTAGGCACCAAGGCTCTGAAAAAAGAAGAAGAGGGGGATAGAAGGCATATTGCTTGACTTCTTAGCGGGTCCTGGTGACCCTATGAGTAGATTGGATGGGAAGCAAAGCACTAGGGTGGGCCCCGTGAGGTTCCAACCGTGGGAAATCATGTTCACCATAATTACTAGTGGTGTGGGCCAAATGACCTTTTCAAGCAGGGTTTAAACCTTTTGGGGTAATACTCTGGTATAGATGAACATTGCCGGCCCCTTTCATGGGGATCACAAGTTGATGGGCTTGATCGCCCTTGGTTGTAACCCAAACAACTTGGCTTAAGACCTTCTAACCTTCATTCATGGCTGATTGACTAACGTAAATAAACTTGTACAGGGAGTCACGTGAGTGGTAGAAATTCACTGTCTTCTCAACGAAACTTTCCTCGGGGAGCATTTTACAACTTGTCTGGTGATGGTTTCCTCCCCTTAAGCTTTTCATCCCTAACTAAACTAGAAATAACAGTTTTAGTAGTGTAAATGGCTAACTGGACTAATGATAAAATATGTATGGAAATAAACTGTATTCACTTGATTTATCTGTTTAATATGATAATTCTCATGATTACTGTTGTTTAGAACAGTTATTTCTTTGAACTGCATAAGTGAATAATCCCGTCATTTTTATTATGTATCTTATGCGAATTCAGTTGTTGTATGTCGATAGGAATATAAGTATTGTTTCTTATTTCCCTTTTTATTGTGATATATGTTGATATGACACATATATTGCTAAAATCTCTCCATGGGAAGTCCTAGTAAAGGAGAGTCCGTGCTTAGGGTGTAACTAGACTAGTTGTGATCTAAGTAGGCCCCTGACATGGAGGTTTTGGTTGCGGTGTTTAACCATGGGGTTTACCATCCATGTGGGGTTTCACCTAACTGACTTGGGATGAACTTCATAACTTTTCTAAATACCGCTGTTTACTCTTCTTTGCACCATTCATGCCATCATGTTTAGTCACCACATTTGGTAATTTCAATATCTCATTTCCAGTCGGCATTGGTGGTGGCCCCTTTATGTTGAATTGATTGGCCATATGTTAGTGGGTACTACACACACCCTAAGACGGCGGTCTCATGGGCCGGGGATGTGGTAATGGGACACTATACCCGAGCTATCAACCTATGCTGGGCCCTGCGCTCCCCGTAGTGACTGTAAGCTTACTCAAAAAATGGCTGATTGCAATTGGACTAATAATGGGCTGACAAATCATGCATGCATAGCATAATACAACGGCTTGGATCATTATGCCAATGCGATTACGCTGAGAGTTGAGCTAATGACCAGCCGATTGATATATGATGATGACTTGGATCCTCATGCCCATGCTATTATGCCGAGTGTTGCGCTGACGACTAGTCACATCCATGGGTGACGACCCCAATGTCCGTTCGAATGTTTTTCCCGGGACATAGGCCGTCTAGATGTTTTTCCTGGGCCGACGTTGCATTCATGCATCCATGCATTTAATAAGACTGCATATACTGTGTTTTGGATTACTTGTGTGCTTTTTATGCTATTCTTTGTTTAGGTCGATGGTGTGTAATCTTGAGGGAAGATCACACTAAGCTGGCCACTCATTCTTCAATATTTAACCGTACAGAGGATACAGGGATAGATGAACTTGCAGCGAAACAGGAGGTGGCCGAGGTCGAGGAAGAGACTACAATGAGGAGCCGTACAAGGAGGCGGCTACTTATTTTAGATTAAATCAGTCGACTATTTACTTATTATCATTTTAGTACATTTTGGGATTTAAAGTTTTGTATATGGGCTCCAGCTGAGCGGCCCAGGATATTATTACTGCCTAAGCTTTATTTATACTACGCTTGGTTCCGTTAATTGCACTTTAATTGAGTTTGATTAGCCTTTTGATTATCAATTAATACCTGGGTCTCCAAGGTCAGAGTGGCATACTCGGGTCTCAGAAATCGGGGTGTTACACACGGTCCTCGAAGTCAAATTTTGGCAAACTGCGGCCTCTAATCAGCATTTGCGTGCTACCCTAAGTTGCATCCCGTAGATTTGAGTCGACTCGACCTAAGACTTGTACCATTATGACCGCATCGTCGCCGTGGTTCTAATGCCGCGTCTAAAGCGTTGATGCGATACCGACGATAGGAGTTGTGGGCCCGTGTTTATTTTGAAAAAAAATACTACGCATTGCAAATTCTAAGAGAATCTCTACCAAACTTCACATCAATCAAGTCAAGTACCAACCCATACCTAGTCATCCCCTTTTCACCAACAAGGCATGTCACCTCTCTCTCTCCCATCTCCAAAGTCAACCTTTCTTACAACAACTCATCCCTCTCTCCTTACATATCCTCTCTCTCTCATTTTCTCCACCATTATTCCAAATAACCTAAGGAGAGGTGACCGTCCAAGCTCCAAGAGAGAGAGGTAAGAGTGTGGCCCACCTTCCTACCCCCACATCTTTCATCCTAACCATACAAACTTCATCATCCCCTATTAAAATCGGAGCTTAGGAGCCAATGAGTCCAAAGAGCTAAAGAAGAAGACGATCGGTGGGTGTTCCTAACCTTAGATCTTGATTTTGATGTAAGGCCCATTTGTGATGAGACCCATTTTCATGTATATGTTGTAAGGATAAGAGAGGAGCTCATAGTGGCCCATGGCCGCCATTTCCTCTCTTTCTCTCTCTCTCTCTCTCTCTCTCTCTCTCTCTCTCTCTTTCCCATATTTTGTGGCCCACCTGATGTAGGTGAGAGGGATCTGGACCATCCGGTAGCAAGAACGTCTTTGTTGTCCAAGTGCTGGACGTCCAGCGGTTGCACATGCCCATTTTGAACGGAAAAATCCAAGATTTGCTGGGTCCCGGGGACTATGTGGCCCACCCACAAGGATACCACTGTGATGTACGTGATTTACACTCCCACAATCCATCTGCAACGGTGCAGATCTGTTGCTGTTTTGGGCTACACCATAGCAGTAGCAAACCGTCTGTGCTGCTGACCGTGAATGAAAGGAAAACTTGAATAGTAGCTTGATCCAAACGTGCGGCTCACTGGACGTGGGACCACCATGATTTCTGCATCTTATCTATGCCGTCCGTTAGATTCCACCGTCCAGACCCTGGATGGTGGGTCATCCAGACCGTCCGAACTATGGGTCCCACATGGTGTCCATATCCAGACCGTCCGTAAGGAGGACATCCAGGGCTGGACATTTGAAAATATATTAATATAAATATAATATAATAAGTAATATTTATATAATATTTTATGGTGGGCCCCACGTGGGACCCACCTATCTTCGAAGTTGATTGGTTGATGTGTCTCACGTCAGCTATATACTGCTGTTTTGACAACAGCGAGTTCTGTAGGTCTCTAACGAGGTATGTGTTATACCGTCCGCCGATTTAGCACGTGTGGGGCCCACCCCACACGTGCTACACGTGTGTGATGGGACACCTTGATGTATATGTTTTATAATCTCACTGTCCAGCATCTATACGGTACGGTCCTTGATGTATTTGTTGCATCTGCACCGTCCAGATGGACGGTGGGCCCTGATGATGTATGTGTTATTCCACGTCGTCCAGTCCAGCTGGACGTGGACTCTATCTACGTGGTCCACCATGATTTATGTATTATACCCCCACCGTCCAGCAAGAGACGGTGGGATCCACCAATATGTATGTGTTTTGAACACACCGTCCAGTTGGGACGATGCTGACCCACTCGATGTGTGTATTTTAATCCACATCATTCATCCATTTTCTAGATCGTGTGGCTGACCCGTGGGATCCACCATGATGAATGCTTTGATCCACACCGTATGATCAAGAGGCCCATGTTGCTGTTGTCCTGATAATTGAGACCCACCTATTGTATTTGTGTAGCCCACCATGATGTGTGTGTTATGTGCACACTACCCATCCATTTCTCTGGGTAATGGGCTGCCTTATGAGACCCATGTGAAGTTTGTATGGCCCATATGTGCGGCCCAATATGATGTTTGTATGACCCATATATGTGGCCCAATCTAATGTGCATGAGGCCCATATGATGAGGCCCAATGTGGTGTATTTGAGGCCTATATGATGCGGCCCATTGTGATGTGTATTAGGCCCATGCGATGCAGCCCACTTGATGTATATGAGGCCCATGTAATGTGGCCCACTTGATGTATACGAGGCCCATGTGATGAGACCCATTATGATGTATGAGAGGCCCTTGTGTGAGGCCCATTATATTGTATGTGAGGCCTTGTGTGAGGCCATGGGCCGCACTATATGTTAGGCTCTATGAGGGCCACTCCTTGGGAGCAATGTTGGTTAAATGTCCACATTGATGGGCAATGATAGTTAAATGTCCACATTGTGACCTTTCTTTAGGCCTTGTTAGGCCCATTCTCATCGATGTCGATTATCGATGCTGTATCGGTGCCGATTATCGATGCTGATTATTGGTGCCGATTATCGAGGCTGATTATTGAGGCCGATTATCAATGATGATTATCGGTGTCGATTATCGAAGCCGATCTGATCATTGAGGCCGATTATCAATGTTGATTATCGGTGCCAGTTATTGATACCGATTATGAGTATGTGACAACATAGCATTATGATACATGCCCATAAGCATTATCTGTATGTTTGTTATGAGATGTGGTTGACCATTGCATATGCCATAAGGCAGGTTGTTTATGGGACTCCCTGATAGGCAGAGTCGTCCCACATGAGTACACGATATGCGAAGGATTGATGCATGATTGAACTGTGTGACTCATGCATCTTGCATTTTGTAATATGACTACTGTACACCCTAGCGACATCAGGGTCGTGGCCTCCAAAGGCATATCGTGGATGACCAGATGGGATACCGAAAATATTTTTCTACATGGGGTGTCATAGATGTCCCTGGGTGAAAGTTTCTTAACCTCCGTGGCCAGGAGACGCTTCAACGTCTAGACTGAGTGGATACATGAGTGCCCTAGTGCCAAATACCAGTAAGTCGTGTATCTCACTGTATCATGGTCGGTTGGAAGGAGGTGTGGCCTTACTTGCCAAAGGGTAGGGGGCATAACTAAGCTGAGTTTGACCAGCTCGTAAATGGGTCCGCTATCGACGTACTGGGTAGATATTGGCTGACTACTGGCCAGACGGATAGTGAGGTCTCTTCCACTTGCATGGTTGCGCGTCCAGTGGGCGGCGATCGCGTGTAGAGTGTACTAGACCCTGCTGATGATCCCAGAGATGTACGATACTGATGTGTGCACTTATTGAGCAGGAGTTATATACTCAGCATTCTACTCATTCATTTATTCATTCACTATCCACTCGGTCTGATGGTGTGCAACTAATTATTGTGTACCTTCACAATGATCATGATTTCGGTTGGGGTGCACGACTAACCTGAGATCAGGAGTCTACCACATTGAGTCTGACTATCCAAATTTAGGTTTGAGACTGGTTTGGATAGAAGTCCCTTGTGATGGACCCCATAGCTTGTGATACTACGTACTATTATCCCGACTTCACATTCTACCTTGGTCATTTCATTTGCACTGCATATTGCATTGCTTCCTCAGTATATGATATTGACTTATTATGTTTTTGTATCACATAGCTTGGATAAGACTAATGGTATTTATGGACTTACCAGTATGTTTTCGCATTGCTCTAATATTGTATATTTAGCACTTACCTTATGCACACACATACATTACCCTCTAAGCTTTATATAAGCTTATGCACGATAGATGCGTGTAGGTGACATTAGGTTGCAGCAACGTTGAGCTTGGAACGTACAGCTGTCTTCTCGAGCTTTGATTTTCAATATATGTATTTCCTTTTCAGCATTGTATTCAAATGTTTATATTAGTGGATATGTGATGATGATGTTGCCTTTGTGATTTGGGTAAACTTGTGGTTATACTTCTTATAAGATAAATGTACGTTGAAAAATCCTCCTTGTAGGATCACAGGATTGGAAATTTGGCGTACGAGCACTGAGAGTCGAGAATGGGGTACTACGGAGGCTGTCGGCACTGAATTCGGCGATCGAAAATTTTGTGGGTCTGGTTTCCGAGTTTGAGGTGTGACATTTACCCTCCTGGGGGTTGGTCCAAGCTCAATTTTGATGGCTCTGCCTTGTCCAATCCAAGGTTAGCAAGCAGTGGGGGCATATGCAGAGACTCCTAAGCTAATTTACGTTTTGCCTTTTGCCGGGGTTATGGGAATGCAAACATGGCCGAGCTTCTTAATATGTATGACGGGCTAAAGCTATGTATTTCGTCTGAAATTGATAGGGTTATTATCGAGTCCGATTCCAAGTGGGTCGTGGAGTGTTTATCTGGCATTTCCAGTGTCTCTTAGAAGTGGAATTATTGGGTGGCTAGAATCAGAAGGCTTTGCGGGATGGGAACTTTCTGCAGCTCCTTAATCTAAAGGGAAGCCAATGGGTAAGTAGACAGTCTAGCTAAAGAAGGTAGCTCGTCCCAATCTTTCAAGTGTTTTCGGAATGTCCTGCTCCTCCCTAGGCTAATCGAGGGTCATTATCTTCTTGACAAAGCAAGCCTTGACTCCATTAGAAAGGAAAAAATCTACTTTTGTATAGGATACAATAGGCTAGTAGCTGAAGAATAACTGCTTGCCTGAAATACCTTAGACTTTAATCTTTTCCCTTATATGGATTGGTGGGCCCCTTGACCCATCTATATATATATATATATATATATATATATATATATATATATATATATATATATATATATATATATATATATATATATAAGGTTTTTCATTAAGAAACTAGAGTGGTTCGAAGTTAAAGGGGCTGAGAAAAAAGTTTGCGGGAGGTCGTTGCATGACCTGTCTCTTAAGCAGTGGTATAAATTTTGATTTCTTCATGGTAAGTCAGGTATTGTATGTTGATGACATGTAGATCGCCAATCATGACTTGTCTGAAATCAATGTACTAAAGATTTAGTTAAATGGGACATTCAGGATGAAGGATCGAGGAGCTGTAAAGAAGGTTCTCGGCATTGATATTCATAGAGACTGGAAGAGAGCTGGCTTTGGTAATCACAAGTAGAATATCTTGAATAGGTATGTGATGGACCAGGCAAAGCCGGTAAGCATTCCCTACGCTTCTCACTTCAAGTTTTCCTCAGGACATGTCGTAAAACATATGAGGAAAAGTAGGATATGTCTCATGAGCCTTATTCGAATGCGGTTAGTAGTGCATGCCATAGTCTGTATTAGACTGGTTATTTCACAAGTTATCGGTGTTGTGAGCAAATACCCCAGCAAGCAATATTGGGTGGCAGTGAGATGGTACAGAAGACCATGTCTTAACTTTTGAGAAGACAGAATCAAAGTTAGAAGGGTATATGGATTTAGATTACGTAGGCAGTATGGATTCCAGGAAGTCTACTTCAAGATACTCGTCCGTGGTGGCTCTTTCCTTGACCGAAACAGAATATATATGGTAGTGATGAAAGTGTTTAAGAAAGATGTTTGGTTAAGAGACATGATAAATCAGTTGGGACTTCAGCATGAGGCGGTGCCGGTTAACTGTGATAGCGAGACGCTATCAATTTGGCTAAAAATTCTTTTTATAATTCACGCACTAAACACATTGATGTTCGTTACCATTCTATTCGATATGTGCTTGAGGAAAGAGGTATAACACTGGAGAAGATTCACACCAGTGTGAATCTAGTAGACATGCTCACTAAGGTTGTTCCGACGGAAAAGTTTAAGTTCTGTGCAACTTCTTTGAGCTTGACAATGGCGTAAAAAAAGGATGGAGTGTATACAAAAAACATTGATTGAAGCTATGATACAATGCAGAGATAAGAGAAGAGGTTAAGAAGCTATATGGTTAAAGATTGAAGACATGGTGGAGATTGTTATTAAAACAAATATCTTAAATCTGGTCTGAGGTGCTCGACCAGTCGAGGGACTACCTCGGCTAGTCGAAGGTCCCTTCGACTGGTCGAAGTTCTCCTTCAACTAGTCGAGGGTTACGCAGATGGTTTGCAGTTTGTGCGTGAACTACATAAATTTGAGGCGATTTCTAGGGATGTGCGTAAGTGGGGTTTCCCCATCTATAAATAGGAGTCCTTAGCGTTATTCTTAGGTATGCTAAGGCTTTTTAAAGGGATTCCTAGGGTTTTTAAAAAGGTTCTAGGGTTTTCAAAAGGGTGTAGCAAGGGTGAGATTCGACGTTGTTCTAATCAGGTAAGTCTTCTCTTTGTAATTTCTATTTTCATAGTGAAGATCTGTCGCTTTGTGCTGTGGCTTTTTCCTGAAAGAGTTTTCCACGTTAAATCTTTGTGTTCTCTTATTTTTGCTTCACTCCATTGGATTACTATCCTGGATCCAAATTTATGTGATTTCGCAGCACAAATCTCAACAAAAAGATGATGGCGCACCCACCATACTTGTTTAACAATCATATGTTGAATTGCGTCAAGATCCAACAACTTATATTCTAGTTGGTTTGGGAAATGGAGTGATATATTCAGGGCCCACTTCTATATAATTGTTACATTGGAGAGATCTACAAAGGTGATATTGAAATCTTGGTAAGATAGGAGTCAGACCATGCAAAAATTCAAGAAATATTTTTGAGAATCTAATTGATGAGATTACTTTCCCTCTTGATAAAGAAGCTAATAATTCTAGAATAAGCTTTGGCTATATATAATGATTAGTGCTGAAAAGGCAGCAAAAGAAAAGGAAAGAAGTTAAGTTTAAGATAATTCTCAAGACTTTGATGGGAGGGAGAATAACTTTTGGAGAAAAAAGAATGCTAATGTGATTGTCATTCCCAGTCATAGTGGTGATTAACTTTCTTAATTATGCTATTGTATATTGGAAACCCTAGCTTTCAAGGGAGGGAGAATAACTTTCCTAGTCTCAGCTGGGGGATTCAGCCCCGCCCTACCTCTCTAAAAATAATGATACACCTTGGGAATCATTAAGGATAAAATTCAGAGCCTTACTCTGGTGATCAACCACATTTTTAGAGAGGGGAACTCAGTGGCAGATGCACTAGCAAGTATGGCTAGTGAGGGCTACCCCGATATGATCTACATGCGCCATTCCCAGATTCCGAGGTTAGTCAGAGGAGCTTTACTTCTAGATAACGCAGGGATTGGTGCTCTAAGATGTCACTGATTGGGGTGCTGTTTTCCTTTCCGTCGCTTCAGTTATTGTAGAGTTTTTCTCTTCTTTAAAGGTTATATTTTAACTTTCTTGTTCAATTTGTGTCACATGATAAGTGAGGCTACCATCCTTTTTTTGGGCCCACCTGAATGGCTGTATATTTTGTTGATCAATGAAATCCCTCAAGCACCTTAAAAAGAAAAAAAAAAGAGGGACAATTGCTTCTCCCAGGAAAAAAAATAAAAATAAAAATAAAAATTTCCCAGTCTATGCATGCACGCCTCCTGCAAAAGCTAGGGTCTTCAGTTCTCCCTCCCTCGAACTCCGGCCTTCTCCTCCCCGAAGTCAAAATGTTTACATCAAGGCAGAAAATCCAGAAAGAGAAGGATGTTGAACCTAGGGAGTTCAAGGAGTCGGTTGCACAGTCATTTTTCGACTTCCCCTTACTAAAATGATCTAGTGTTGAATTTAATCAAATGTTTTGATTAAAAAAAAAAAGAAAAAAAAAAGACTCAGCATGCACATATGTAAGTATGAGAGTGACCAAATACCTGAATTTCATCATCCTCTTCTCTTAAGTAAACAAGGTCTAAAGCCGTGTAACCATCCTTATTTTCCATTGTCAAATCCACCATTTCATGCCTCACTAGGAGTTCAGCCAAAGCAATATTGTGGTGTATCACTGCAAGATGGAGAAGTGAATTTCCATATTTTTTATCGGCTTCCTTAATTGCACTATGAAGTTGCGGGGAAGATCTCCATGTCCGCAAAATCGGATTGCACCAGCCACTCATGGCAGATATTTGAAAGGCGTTCCTTCCACTCCGATCAAGCTGCTCGATGGCATCCGGAAATTTTTTTACTAGCAATTCAAATGTGTTTGCTGAGCCAAAAGTGGCGGCGATATGAAGAGGCGAGTCTCCGTCATTGTTTAAAACATAGGCTAGTAAAGGTTCGATGTCGAGTAGCTGCCTAGCAATGGACTCATTGTCGTTTCGGCGTGCTGCATGGTGAAGTGCATTTTGACCGTCGTTGTTTGTCGACCTTATCAACACCTTCATTTCTTCCAACTCTGTAGGCATTGCATTTCTTTCAGTTATTTGGTTGATAAAACCGTCTAAGAAAAACACCAAAGCTCACAATTATAGTTGTTATGAAAATGATGCAACTTTCCTATAATTGCTTCCCATTAGGGAACCCTAGTAGTCATAGTTTAGCAACTCAAAAACTCGCCTAGAATCGAAATCCAATTGGGTCGAGTCGATGCGAAGATTGGAGTGGACCCAACTCAATATCTAATAATTAAAATTATAAATAAGATTTTAGTAATAAGTAGTTTGAATAGTATGAGTCTAACAATAGGAAAATCTAATCATCAAAGCAGTGTTGACCTATTAGTAGACATTGTTGGCCTTTTGCTAGCCGTTGTGAGTTAAATCCAACAACAGTGGGTCATACCATAACAAGAAGCAGGTTTGAGAACACCCACCTTTGAAAATGCATGGAAATCACATATATCAACCTATTCCAAACCTAGTGGATGTCACGGATACATAATGGTGGAGTCCACAGAGCTGTTGCCTATAGAGACTCCTTTTAGGATGCGGATTAGGCCAGTCAGGAGTAAATGATTAGTGAATGAACCCTGGCAGTGGGGCCCACCTCGATGTATGTGTTGTTTATCCAGGCTGTCCATCCATTTTGCCAGCTCATTTTAGGGCATGGTCCCAAAAATGGGCGGATTACGTCCTACCCCAACTCTAGCCATGAACGGGCAGATCTATGGTGGGCCCTCTATGATATATCTGGTTATCTATGCTGTTTATTCCTTCTCTTGGATCCTTTAACCACAAAATTGAGGTAGATCTAACGCTCAAGTGGACCACACCAAAGATGATTGTTGCATTTAATGCGACTAAGCTTATTATTTGTTGTGGTCCACCATGAGCATTGGATCTCCTCATTTTTGTGCACATGCCTTAAAATGATCTAAGAGAAGATATGGACAGAGTGGATAAACAGCCTGCCCACGGAACTGCCCGTTCGTAGCTAGAGACCAATGCGCATCCCAAAAATGAGGCAGATCTAAATCTCAGGTGGACCATAAAGCAGGGATTGAATTTACACCATTAAAAGCTTCTTATGTGCCACAAAAGTTTTGGATCAAGCTTCTATCTGCATTTTCCCTTTATACAGGTCTACATGACATTATCAACAAATTGGATGAATGGTAAATAAATATTAGGGTAGGGCTTAGAGTTTTTAATGATGGGCAGTCAATCACCACTGTTTTCCTGTGGTATGGTCCACTTGAGATTTCGATCTGCTTCGTTTTTGGAGCCATGCTCTAAAAGTAGCTGGCAAAACGCATGTACAACGTCGATATACAACACATGCATTGAGGTGGGCCCGGTGGTGAACCTCTCCCGCCAAACTTTTACCCTCTTACATGAAATTCAGGGTAGATGGCTTAGGCTCCGAGCATGGCCACCGACACTGGCCCATTACTTTGTTGCTCCCCGTTGCGGGCACAAACCCGTATATAGCGCCATCTAGAGGCCCGAGTTGTAGCCACGAAACTATACATAGGGCATCTTGAGGCCGATCAGGACTCACATATTTACTGGATTCGTGGATCTTAACCTGAGCTTGATTCGGCTCTTTATTCGGATACCAAGTAGATTTAACCCATGACCAGAGTGTTGAAACTCATAGAGCCTACCACTCAACCATAAGTAGGGACCTAATGTGTGGGCCACCTGATTTTTTTTGGTTGATATTAGAGGTGGGCAGGATCCAACTTGACTAGACTGAAGCGGTTGGATCCGATTCGACTCGAACTAAAAGTCAGGGTCAGGTCGGATATAGTAGACCCACTCAGATCTAACGCCAAACTGAGTCTTCGGGTCATGTAGCAACTCAATCCAATCTGATCTAGACCGGAATCGGGTAGTATAAAGTCAGATTTTACTCTTTTTTTAAAAACCTTTACCCTTCTTCTACCTGAACTATAACCTCACTCGAGCCAGCGTCGCCAAATGAACCCTTGTAGTGTGTAACAGTTGCAACCATATTAGCCTTCCCGTTCTATTGGTTGAAGCATGACCAGCGAACGGGGAGCCTGGTTTTGAAGTTCTACTCGGTGTGAGAGGAGAGTTTGGGTTGCTGACTCGGGTTCGGCAGACGGCCTGACGTTGTGCGATACCACAGCACGAGCCGACTTCCTCTTCTTCCCTCCTTTTTTCTCTCCTCATTCCTCTCCATCTTTCTCTGCCGATTTTCCTCATGTTTCCTTCATAGCATCAGAGTCTCCGGCTCTGCTTGACTCAACCCAATCCGAATTGATTGGATGATCAACTCGATCTGATTCGGTTTCCCTGATCAAGTTGAACTCAGTTCGGGTCAGGCTAGCAAGGAATCTGTTCGGATAGAGTCAGCTCTGTTGGACTCGGTTCCAAATTGGATCGAGTTTGGGTCTGGTACTTGCAAAAACCAGATCAAGTCGAGTTGGACCTAATCCGGTTTGACTCGACTCGATGCCCACCTCTAGTTGATCTCCTGATGTAAAATTATAAACGGTCATATATGATATGTCGGAATACCTATTTATAGATGGTCATAATTCTTACTAGACTTCATGGTTTTTGACTAAAAATAAGAAGTGTCCAATTTGGTCTAACCACGTTGTTCTCCTAATTTTTCTAAGTCCTTTTTATGATGGGCACGACTCCTAAAACTAAAATGATCAAAAGTTATGATCGAATTAACATTTACCAAAAATGGAAATAAAATGGACTTTTGACTATTGATTTGATGGAATCTCGCAAATCTAGCGTGGGCAACCTGACATAGTAGGTTGGTTGGCTAAAGTAGCTTCTCCTACCCTAAAATTATATATGATATGTCAAAAAGATTATTCCAATTTGCGAGATACGACTATTTTGAAGTTCTAACTATTCTTATCACTTTCGCATTCGATTGGGCCTTCTTTGGTATATTTTGGACAAGAAAGTGTCTACGACCTGCTTTACATTACTAAGCTGGATATGGAAACTTACGATGTGGAGACCCTAGAGAGGAGAAATGTGATGTATAAGCTTCATTGACCCTCTTTCTTCTATTTACATGTCTTGGGGCTCTCGCCCAAAAATAAGAGAAAACTCTAATCCATTGAAGGTTATTCTAAAAGTATAAGGTGTGGAATACCAAGATCCATTCTCTACAAAATTGTGACAACGTGAATGCCTTTCCAATCAGGTACACCTTTAATATTAAAGTGTTAAATATTCATTATTGATGCATAGACAATCCATTATTGATGCATAGACCATCCATTAATTCCACGGTATCCATATTACAACATTGCCATGTGTATATGTGTATGCTATTTGGGTGGTCCTGTAGACTAGACTTTCATATTATTTAAAAAAAAATCTTAGGATTAGAGAACTAATATTATGGGTGATTTGTATATATAAAAAAAAGAATAATAATAACCATTTTTGCACTATATTGATCAAAATTTTAAGATCACCTCATTGATATGTTCATTTCAAGGTGGCCTAGGAAGAGTGAGATGTTTGAATGGATGGTCTATAATCCACATCTTATAAGTGTCCATCATGCTAAAACAAGTAGCCCATGCGATCGAGCATTTTTCATTAATTCTAATTCTAGAGTGGGGCCTACGGTATCAACCTAGAATTGTTCACAAGTTAAATAGAAGTGCCTTTAAAGAAGAATGGGAGAACTTACGAGCAGAGTCATTGATGGAATGGTCCATTTTCAGTAACTTCATCGCAACCTCTTTACGATGGTTCGTTATGGCCTCAATCAGAACAGTGTTTCCCATGTTATTTATTCTACTTAGGCTGGTACGGTCCACCCGACCCATCAGAAGCTCGACTATGCTGACCTTACCGGTCCTCGTAGCGCAATGTAGAGGAGTGTCGCCATGGTCATTTGCCTGATTGATGAGGGACGGGCACCGGCCCATGGTCTCCCTCACAAAATCAATGTAGTAATATTCTTCTCTCGCAGCACTAGCCGTAATGTGAAGGATATTGTTGCCTTGTGGAGCCATAGACCGGAGAATGTCTAGGTTCCCATTAGCAAGATGGATGAGAGTTCTTAAATCTCCATCTCTTGCTGCGAGGTACAATGTCGCATCCATACTCTCAAAGTACAATCTAAGGTGGACGCAATAAGGCTGTCGATGTGGTTTTGGGCTTTGGCTAGTTCTGGAAGGAAAGAAGACAAGTATAAGGCTGCAGTTAAAATATATATACAAATGAATGAGCTTTGTCAAGGCCACAAGCGTATACAAAGCATAGAATCTATAGGTCTCTCATTTAGGTGAGCTTGTAGAGAATATTATCCCCTCGTGGGAATTATCACATGTTCCATATTTCCATATCATTTTAGATTACTAGACGAAAAATAAGGTAGATCAAAGACTCAAGCAGACCACACCATAGGAAGCAGCATTGCCACCCATCATTTAAAACTTCTTAGGGTCCACTGCGTTTATTTTCCATCCAACCTGTTGATATGGTCATAAATACCTAGGATATTTGTTATTTTTGGGATCATAATCTAAAATGATATGAAAAAAAATGGATGGACGGTGTGGATAAAATTCATACATCACGATGGCCCCTTAGTAGCCATCGTAGCCTCCACATGTCCTAAGCTCCGAACAGGCAGAGGTAGTACTTAATCCCCAGCTGCTGACAACCTGCTTATTGTAATATAATTGGGACATATCATCACACATTGTATTTAATGCAGTAGTGTTGACAACATTAGCGATGATGTGAACCAGTCACTATACACAAAAGTAGGGTTTCTCTGCTTGTCACAAGCATAGTGATGTAGAGCGGGTTGTGGACACTTTCGTGTCCAAGATGGATCAGAGAAGGCCCGATTAGACACAAAAGTCATCAAGACCGTCAGAACCTTAAAACAGACATACCTCGCAAACTGATATGAGTTACTAGACGTACCATATATGATTTTGGGATAGGACGAGCTACCTTAGCCAACCACCCTGGCTATGTGGGGTTTCCCATGCCGAATTTGCAAGATTCCATCAGATCGACGGTCAAATTCCATGTTTATTTCTGTTTTTACTATAAATAGTAAGTTTTAGTTCGATTATAACTCTTCATCTGTTAGGCTTTAGGAGTTGTGTTCAACATGAAAAGTGCATAGAATAATTAGATGAATAACATGGTTAAGTCACATAGGAAACTTACTATAAAAAGTAAATTTATTATTTATTATAAGTTACGAATTTCTAGGAGTTTTAGTTATAGTTTTCTTCTGATTTCTCTCCCATTGCTTAGTATCCTTATTTAAAGGTTTGAGAACTCGTTTATTTTAGCAATTAATCAATTTCAAATTTTATAGAATTTATTTTTTATTTTGGTTGCTTTCTTTCTCGTGAATTCTAAAAGCCTCTATGAGGAGTCTAGAGAAGTTCCATGGATTCGGAACAGTTATTCTCTTGAGGGAGACGGTGCTCGACCTCATCATGTTCATTCTTGCATTAATTGGTATTAAAGCGAGGATTTCCCTTTGGCCGATGGCAAACAAGGAAGGTATGAGCCAAAATCCTATGGACGATGATCCAGGGATTCGTTATCTTTCGGGAAGAATGAAAGATTTTCACTGGGAGAGTCAATTGATTATACAAGGGCTACAGGCAACCCTCAACCATATTGCGGATGTGCTAATTCTGCCTCGAGCTTAAGGCGATGCTCAACCACTTATGATCGTTGTACGAAACAATCCCTATTTCTACATAGCACCCACCGATAATGGTGAATCACAGGCCACCACCGTGAACATGAGGAAGCCATTGTATATGCTACAGGTAGAGATAAATTTACAACAACACAACATCTTTCGAACAAGGTACACTGCATACAAAAAAGTTTGTAATGTGATCATCGATGTCAGGAGTGATGAGAATTTCATGTCGAAAATAATGGTGGAAAAACTACAACTGAAAACAAAAATGCGCCCATCTCTATACACGATTGGATGGATCAAGGAGGTTAACAAAACAAAAGGTAACAGAATGATGTCGTATATCTTTTTTCATTGATAAATATTATAAGGATGAAGTAATGTGTAACGTGGTTGACATGGAAGCTTGTCACATGTTTCTTAGTCAACCTTGACAAAATAATATTGATGTTACACATAGGGATCAGGATAGTGTATTTATATTTATTAAAGATGACAAAAAGATTATTCTCGCCCCTATGAGAAGGGAGAACCAACCCAAGACTTCTAAAGTTGAGGGATAGTCTCTCACAACTGAACAGACTTTTGTTAAACAATTCAAGAAAATAGAAAATATATATGTATTAGTTGAAAAGAAAGAATATACAGAACCTATGTACATCCCAGGGGATTTAAAGCTAGTATCGCAGGAATTCAAGGTGATTGTACTCGATGAACTCCCTAATAAATTGCCTCCCCTATGAGATATGCAAAATCACATTGATCCTGTCTCAAGGGCAAATCTGCTTAATTGCTTACATTATCAGAAAGAATATGAGATTTTGAAGGCAGAAGTGAAGGAACCGATTAATATTAGTCAAGTCAAGAAATTCATGAGTACATGTATTGTATCAGCTCAAGAGCCTAATGCCAAGTACAAGAAAAAAACTAATAAAAATCGACGTCAGAAGTTATCTCAGAATCATGAGCCAAGTTCCTTGAGTAACTCGAGGATGAGTTTTTTCAAGTTGAGGGGTCTGATGTAGGATATGTGTCATAGATACATTCCTAGCATGGTTGGACCAGAAGAAGGTAAACCGTAAATTGATCATAACTTTTGATCTTGGTATCATTACGGTGTACTAAACCGAGTAACATGAACCGAAGCAGCATGAGAACTTGATGACGAGTTCTTTTGAAGTGGAGGGGACTGATGTAGAGTGGGTCGCAGACACTTTCATGTCCAAGATGGATCAGAGAAGGCCCGATCAGAGACAGAAGTCATCAAGGCCGTCGGAACATTAAAACAGACATATCTCATAAACTAGAATGAGTTACTCGACGTACCATATATAATTTTGGGGTAGGATGAGGTACTTTATCCAATTACCAGGTTGTCCATGCTGAATTTGTGAGATTCTATGTTTATTTCTATTTTTACTATAAATAGTAAGTTTTAGTTTAATTATAACTCTTCAACTGTTGGGCTTTAGGAGTTGTGTCCAACATGAAAAGTGCTTAGAATAATTAGGAGAATAACGTGATTAAGCCACATAGGAAACTTAGTATAAAAAGTAAATTTACTATTATAGTACTTATTTAAAGGGTTGTGAACTCGTTTATTTCAGAAATTAATCAATTTCGAATTTTATAGAATTTATATATATATATATATATATATATATATATATATATATATATATATATATATATATATATATATATATATATATATATATATATATATATATTGCTTACTTTCTTTCTCGTGGATTCGAGAAGCTTCTGTGAGGAGTTCAGAGAAGTTCCATGGATTCGGAACAATTATCCTCTTGAGGGAGAAGGTGCTCAACCTCATCACGTTCATCCCTGCATCACATAAGATCCAGATTCATTAAAAATGGGCCTAATTGGTGTAGGTTGTGTTAAATTAGTTTGGGTGGAAATATTCTTTAAATAGATATTGATTAGATTACCAAATACACAAGGCTTCTTAAGTCACATGCATACAACACATACAATTAAGGGTGCCCATTTGCACATGGCACATGAGTCAAAGTGCACCATGTGTGTACAATCTAATCCATCTATTGGGTGGGCTGACCATGTAAATGATCTTATTCGATTGAAAACCTAGATCCAAAGATCCAATGGATACTAAAGGGTACCGAATGCGAGTTTAGGTTTCTCAAGAATATAGGCGTAGTAAGACCCAAACTAGGCTTGCCCGACATAGATACTATGGGACCCATGATAGCCCTAGGAATGAGGAGGAGAACTTCAAGGCCCAGTTTCTCTTAGATATGCATATATTCCCTATAGTGTGGCCCATCTCTTTGCTCGACTGACTTGACTTTTGGACATCCACATAGTGGTTTCTGACGGATGGACCAAATCTGTTTTCCATTTGCTAGGCTCCCATGTGTTCGTAGAGCTGGGCACATGATAACTCAACTCGGCGAACTTGACTTATCTACTGACTCGATCTAAACCGAGTTGACTCCATCCAATCTGAACTCAAACTGAGTCAATTTCTAGTCACCTAATAACTCAACTTGACTAGACCTAAAATCCAACTAGGTATTGACTTGGCTTGATCCGAAACTCGACTTATATATATATATATATATATATATATATATATATATATATATATATATATATATATATAGTTATGCATCGGTTCTCACGTCATTACGTGCGAACCTTCTTATCAACCGTCGGATAAGGTAGATGATCTGGATCAAGGCTCTCTTAGTGCGAGCTTAAAAAATTGAGTTTTCTTCTCTCGCACACCTTTTCACCCACTCTCCGAAGGATGTGGCAAAAGCCTTTTCACATAAAATTCTTCTGCTGGGATGTTAGGTGGATCCCACCAAGATGTTAATGATAAATCCATGCCGTCCATACATTTTTAAAAATAATTTTATAGTATGAACCCAAAACTAAGGTATATCGAATTCTCAAGTGGGCCACACAATGTTGATTGAACTCTCACCGTTAAAAACTTCCTAGGGCTACCAATTTTTTTGGATCAAGCTGATATTTACTTTTTTTCCATCATCCAGGTTTGCATGACCTAATATATAGTTTGGATGTCAAATAAATATCACGGTCCTAAAAAAATATTTAACGGTGAGAATCATTATCACCGCTGCTTCCTGTGGTGTGGTCCACTTGAGATTTGGATTTGCCTCGTTTTTGGGATAATGCCCTGAAATGGTAAGGAAAAATGGATGGATGGGGTAGATTTCTCAAAAACATCATGGTTGGCTCCACCTAGATTTCTGCAAATTGCGTGTCATTAGGTGCAAATTTGATTTCCCGTAAAAGCCTCTAGTAGGAAGTTCCTGCACAAGGATGCTGGGTGGGGCCCACCACTATGTTTTTGGAAAATATACTCTTCATCCATTTGTTGAGCTAATTTTAGGAAAATCGACAAAAAACGAGGTGGATCCAAAACTAAAGTGGGCCACACGAGAGGGCAAATTGGAGAAAAAAATACCTACCGTTGAAACCTTCCTGGGCTCCACCTTGTTGTTTATATGCCATCAAAACCATTTATAAGGTCATTAACATTGGGATGAAATGAAAATACAAAAAAATTATCCTAAAAAAAAGCTTTTAGGGTCATAAAAATGTTCAATGGTTCTCATTGAATCTCTACTATTTCCTGACTTGGTGCCGACTCAACCCAATTCGGTACTTGTGACTGGAGGGACTCGGTCCAGATTAGTCCAGCTCAGACCCATACTCGGATCGGGTCAGGTGTGCTGGACTCAGTACGGAGAGGGGTTGAGTTCGGGTCATGCCTATTTCAAAATCGGATTGAGTGGATTCAGCCCCCTAACTTGGTTTGACTAGATTTGATGCCTAGTTCTATGTGTTCATCATCCACAAATGCTGCATTATACACGCCTTCGTGGTGTTCGTGAGTGAATGAATAACTTGGAGTTGGAAAAAGGAAAAAAGTATAAAGAAACCTTTAAGGGATCCAGAGGGCTCATTTGTACCCACTACATCTCCATCATCATGGTGTTGTACTCACTTGGGGAGACAGCTTATTTGCCGGATCCCACCATGGATGGGCCCTTATCCCTTATGCCACACTAGCCTGATGTCCTTGACCACAGTTGGAAGAAATTATTTTCTGATAATTAGATAGTGGTAGTACCCCCATCAGTGATTAACGTTATTGCTAGCTAGAACGGGTCAAAAATAGTAAATTTTGTCACGATTTCTCATCCATGGTAGGACCCATAAATGAGCAGCCCTGATCCCATACATGTGCACAATGTTGTAGTCCATTTCTAAAGCATGATCAAGTAATAAGAAACCTTCAAACACTGAGAAGTAGAAAACACTTTCTTTCGGCAACATATAAAGCATCCAACCCTTAAATAAGGCGGGGTGACCACTCTTACCTAACAAAGATGAATAGAGTCAGTAGGTGTGTCAGGCCCATTAAACAATTCAGTATTCCAAAATGAATAATTTCATAAATGGAAGGAATTCAGAACACTCAAAGACTCTCAGCATTCCAACCAAGTTTTTTTATTCGCAGGCCATGAAATAATTAGAAATAGAGAGCCAGACCTGTTACTTGTGGAACATGAATTTCCTACAACACCTTTATATAGCCATGTAACAAAATAAATAAATAAATCCATAGCCGACTATAATGTCTGTGTAATATCCACTCTATCCATTTGTTCTGTCAGCTGTTATTACGCAGCAAGCCTACAAATCAAGCAGATTCAAAACTCAAGTGGGCCACCCTAAAGAAAACAGTTTATTAAGATGCCCACCATAGAAACTTCTCCAGGCCCACCAAAATTTTAGATCATGATGATATTTGTGTTTTCCCTTTGATCCTGGTTTATGAACAGAAGAAATGGCATATAAACATCATGAAAAGCCTCAGGGATCTGCTGTGGTGCGGCCCAGATGAGTATTGAAACTACATGTCGAATGGATTTGATAATGGGCGACGGCGTGGATGTAAAGGGCGTTGTGTTCGTGTCCTGCTTGACTGTATAATAATGGCAAAAGGAGGATGAAGATCTTTAGATGGGAAGTGAAGCGTACCTGATGTATCAAAAGATCCAACCAATAGCGAAAGATCCAATAGCCATCCATGCATGCACACCTCCGTTTCCACCACACACATATATATATATATATATATACGCGTTTGGTGAACAGGAGAAGGCGTTATCCATCATTCAACATAAAGAGAAATGCGTCACATCGTTTTACCATAGGGCCCCTTTGAGTGTCATTTGTATTGTTCTTTGCTTGATAGCTTACTCAACTTCGATAGCTTTTTGCCATTTCAGGAAAGAAATGTGCTGTGTTATCCCACTTTTCCAAAAAAAGAAAAAACTCTCATAAGTCCCTCTCTAGCACTGCATGGTCTATCTTACTGTTAGACTCCTTGCGGTTCAGCTCTCAACTGTTGTGGCCCACCTGAGTCTTGGAATTGGGTATTTTTGAGGGACGTGAATTGGGTACTACCCCGCCAGGACCTAATGACTGATGGTTGTGTCAGGAGATCTGTGGGGCCCATTGTGATATATTTGTTTTATTAAAGCCGACCATCTTATATGAAAGATTCAAGGCTTGAGTGGACCACGTCACAAGAAGCAGACAATGACCCTTATTGTTACAATCTTCACAGGGCTCACCGTGATGTTTATTTGACATCCAACCTTTTCATCAGGTCATATAGACCAGGATGAAAGGAAGCCTTAAATATCATCTTGATCCAAAACTCAATGTAGCCATCAAGAGGTTTTTACCCGTAGCCATTCAATTCTCACCGTTTACTAGGACGTAGTCCACTCGATACTTCAACTTGCCTACTTTTCAGAATCATACCTTAAAATAATCTCTAAAAATAGATACATATATCACTGTGGCCCCATAAATTCTCTCACTGGAACACTTGACACGGACAGTCCTATCAAGGGCTCTGTTGGGTCACCATAATGTATAAGTTTTATACATGCCATCCATACATTAATTTGACGTATCATTTAGCTTTAGATTTCAAGAAAGAGGCAAATCAAAGGGTCATGACATATCATTTAGCACAAGACTTCAAGAAAGAGGCAGATCAAAGGGTCAAGTGGACCGCACCGTAGGAATCAATGAGAATTGAAAGCCCCCATTGAAACTTCTTAAGGTCACAAAAGTTTTAGATCAAGCTGAATTTTATGTTTCCTTTCATCTATGTCTATATAATCTTAGAAGTAAGTTGGATAGCAAATAAATGTAAAAGTGGACCCTATGAAGTTTTTAACTGTAAAAGTTCAATCCCTATTGATACCATGTGTAGTCCACTTAAGCATTTGACGTGTATATTTTGAGGCTCATGCCTTAAAATAATTTATCAAAATAGATGGAAGGTATAAATAAAATAAGTACATTATTGTGGAGCTCACAAAGGTGCTGACAAGACTGTCCGTCTCTCACCAGGTAGTGGTGGTTAGAGGGTGAGGTGGTACCCAATTTGCGGACATTTTCTGAGAAATGATTGGACCTCGATGATAAAAGTTAGATTGAATGGATGGGGTGAAACATAGACACTACGGTGCATACCACACAAAACTCATCCCCCTTCCATCCTAGCCGTTTCTTATGCAACGCAAACTAGAGTTTTACATCGTCATTATTTTCGGGCTGTAAAAGGTTAAATGGAATCAGAGTACTTGATGATGGGTTGGATCTCATCAAAGATCCATGTGGCAGTAGTTAGGATCTAGTTTTTGTTCCCAAAACCTCGTAAGCAGGAATCCACAGGCATCCCCCGCCTTCGGAGAGAGGACCTGAAAACGTAGTGACAGATTCTCCATGGACATCTCTCCGGGAAATTTCTTGGAATATATATATATATATATATTTTAAAGAATTTTTTAAGTTTTTTCTCAGGATATTGTTGGAAAAATCCCACCAAAAAATAAAAATATTTTAAAATATTCATTTTAACTATATAAATAATCCTAAATTTTAAATATTTTCTTATGTAAAAAATTATTTAAGGTTTCTACTATTTTTCCCTTTGTATCACAATAAAATTACAACGTTTAAATGACCATTAATCATTACTGAAATCGCCAAGTAATCAATCAGGACCATCATTAACTGTGATGTTCAATATTGATAATTAGATCTATAATCAGAATGATTGGATAAGTTGGATAAATGTACATGTTGACCGAATACTTTAAAGCAAAAGGCAACTCCATTTGATTTGTAAAGCTTGAGTAATTGATTAGTAGTTAAGCAATCACTTAGTACTCAAACACTTGGAAATACAATGGTAATGTAGTTGGTTCCATGCCTTTGATTTTTACAATCGCGATTTTTTATATTGGTCTCTTTGACCAACTTTTCAAATTCCCTTTGAGATTTTTATTTAAAAAATAATAATTTAACACACGCACCTGACGCACACCCACACACACCATAGTGGAATTTCACCACCTATGGTCTCGAACCCAAGACCTCATGTTGAAACTCCTTAAGTCATTGATGAAAGGACTTAACCCAATTCCCTTTGAGATTTTGAGGTTGAGTTTTAAATTCAAAGTTAAAATTGAAATTCAAATATGATTGTGATGTAGAGCGGGTTGTGGACAATTTCATGGCCAAGATGGATCAGAAAAGGTACGGTCGACGACAGAAGTGATCCGGACCATAAGACCTTAGATCGGGCGTATCTCGCAATCCGGAATGAGTTATCCGACGTAAAATATATGAATTTGGAGTAGAACTAGTTACTTTAGCCAACCAACCCTGCTACGCCAAGTTGCGCAGCCCAAATTTACGAGAAACCCTCTGATCGATGGTCATTTTCCCGTTTTATTTTTGTTTTTACTATAAATAGTAAGTTTTAATTTAAGTATAACTCTTCATCCGTTGGGCTTTAGGAGTTTTGTCCAATATGAAAAGTGCTTAGGATAATTAGGAGAACGGTTTGGTGAAGCCAAATAGGACACTTACTATTTTTGGCCGAAAAGCTTGTGTACTAGTAGACATCACGACCGTTTATAAATAGTAAGTTTACTATTTACAGTAAGTTGCGAATTCTAGGAGTTTTAGTTGCAGTTTGAGTCTGATTTCTTTTCTATTGCTTGGTTCCCTTATATAAAGAAATGTGTACTCGTTTTATTTCATTCATTAATCAATTTTGAATTTATTAAAAATTATTTTTATTTTCTGCTTTCTTTTCTTGTGGATTCGAGAAGTCTCTGTGAGGATTTCAGAGGAGTTCCGTGGATTCGGAATAGTTATCCTCTTGAGGAAGATGGTGCTCAACCTCGCGTCTTTCCCTGCGTTAGATTGGGAAGAGGGAGAGATCATATGAGATGGAATAATCCCAACCTCATCAAAAATCTCCCAATACTTCTTTTAAAAAGGGAAGAAAGCATCCATTGTAAAACTAATTCTATAACTAGAGAGTTCAAAGGAGAAAATAGCAAGAGAAATTATAGAACTAAAGAGGTGATAAGATTCTCTTTGTTCTTGTAATATTCCGGTAGACCTAAGGACATTTATCATCCATCTTCGACTTTGTGGGAAGGTCCGGGATCAAAGTGGTAAAGATTTTAAGCCCCAATGCAGAGAGCATCAATCTACACCTTTGGGACTCGCCTTCTCATCATTCACGCAAAGCCCATTGTTCTTGGAAAAGCATGGGAATGCTAGGCACATGCTCCCTCCCTTTCTTATCTTTCTCTTTATTTTTTTCCCTTTAAACTAATTAAAATTCATTCCACTCTCCTTTACTTTTCGTAAAGCATGCAAAATGCAAATGCAATCCCTTGTCTAAGAGGTTTTCGTTCCTGTGTTACCATGGCCTACAGGTGTAAGATCAAATCAGTCCATCCAATGGGTCACACCATGTTAAATTATCTTATCAATTTTCAGACTATTCAAATTAAAAAGATTTAGAAATTCCTAAAATACAATATAAAATCATCTATCTTATCAATTTATATTAATACGTATGGTGGTGGCCACTGAGTCCACAATATTATCAAATTAGATACCTTCCGTCATCGATCCTTCATAGCATTGCCTAGAAGTGACTTGCTACCAGCAGTATGCAATCCACGTCCACCGAATGGTGGACATGATTCACTTTGGTTTGAACTTCTATTCAAACCAATCCAAGCCGAACTTGCTCAAACCTATCCGAGCCGAGCTTTCGAGTTGACTTGGTTTGTGTCCAGCACTACTAGCTATGGATGGTCAACCCATGAAAAATCTTCCATATTGTAGATTCTGTCATCTCAAAATTTATTTACCAATTAATAAAAATAAAGAGTACAGCAATGGTGTACATTCAACCACAAAAATGCACAAAGAACGATGGCTGAGATTTTTGAAGCAAAATCGTCCAAAGGGCCCATCATATCAGTGACTTGGATCAATGAACCATGGGTACCACCTGTACAAACTCAAGTACGTAGCACACTCAATGGGGTCTCAGGTGGAGGATCTAATACATCTTATACAATGTCTTCTTGTTTCTGCTAGAAATTTCAATGGCCACATGGACCTGGGGAGATGAATAGAAGACGTTCTAGATCAACTTGTCGGATTTTTCTTTGGAAGTTGACATAGACGTGGACAGTCCAATCTGAAAGGGAGAAGGAAGTGCGAAAACTGCCAGTAAAGAGAAAGCCAAGAAAGAAAGAGGAATGTAAAGAAAATGAGAACAATGGTCCCCGAGCCATGTCCACACCACTGACCATATGGCTGCCAAGAACGCCAAGGTTAATGATCCAAGTGCTATGGCCATTAGTCTTGTAACCAGTGATACAGTACCAACAAAAAGATCCTGATCGCCTAGCAGATGAGGATCAGTGCAGCAGCAATGGAACTAAGCATCACAACGACGTCGGTGATAAGGAAAGCGATCGAAAGCTAATTTTCTTGTTAGTGTTGCCATTCCTGGGCTGGGACCGTTGTTTTCATATCCTCCAGGCATGGTGAAAACTGCTGCAAAGGAAACGGTGGCTATGAGCACTGCCACTACTAAAATGACTTTCGCCGTGGCCTTGTAAGAATCGATCGATTCTGGGTGTTGCTTCCTGTGCAGAACATCCCGTATTTTCTTGAATATCCTGTTGATTCTGACCCCACGGTGCGCCTGCTTTTCTCAAGGCTGTGCATATTAGGATCTGCATGGTTTTACAAATTAGATGTAACCGTCTAATGAAAGACTGTTGGTGATTAATGCTCATAAACACATGTTGAGAGAGAGAGAGCCATGTTACCTATTCATCTTTCTTTATTAGAGGTTGTTTGGGAGTGTGAATCAGTAGATGTAACCCTGTGCAGGTTTTTATCCACACTGTCCATCTTTTTTATAATATATATTATTCTAGGATATAACACAAAAATAGACAGATCTAAGGCTCAACCACACAATGGGGATTAAACCTTATTGTTGAAAGTTCTTGGTAGCCATAACAAATTTAGATCAACCTAATGCTCATGTTTTCCCTTCGTCCGAGTGCATGTGACCTTATGAACAGGTTGAATGACCAACTAATACATGTTCTTTCGTATCAATTTGGACTGAGAGATAAAAATCTAGAGCGGACCACATAACAAGAAAATAGTGTTGATTGAACACCCACCACACGTTCTTTTAGGCGGACAAAACATTCTCAAATGCAACAAGAAAATAGTGATGTTTGAACACCCACAGTTAAAAACTTCCTAAGGCCCATTGTAATATTTATTTATCAATCAATTTGCTGATTAGGTCACGAACTTAGATAATGAAAAAGTACAAATATCAACTAAAAGTCTGAAACTTTTGTTCCAAAACCTTTGTGGACCTAAAAAGTTGTCAATGGTGGTCACTCAATTACCATTTTTCTACTGAGGCCCACATGAGATTTTGACCTACCTCATTTTTATTTTTTTGTCTCATGCCTTGAAATAACTTGGAAAAGTGGATGGTTGGAGTAGGTAAGATGCGTACATCATGGTCGGCCAACACCGTCCAATGGCTATTGGCTAATGACAACGTCAGTGGGCAATTTGCAACTGTTAGACATGTACCGAAGTGGAGCCCACAAAGCAGGGATGTTGCACGCTCTTACTGCGAGTAGTTTGGAGAACTGGGCTCCATCCGAATCCAAAACCCCATGCTATATTTGTAGACGGAAGCCCCAGTGCGTGGCTTGAAGATGGTTCTCCTTTTGGATGGGAAAACCCGTCAAACCTAGATGGGTTGATTTTCCAACTAGCTGGTTTTGGTTACCGGCTGGGTTTGGGTGTATCTGCCTCTCTTTGATTTTTTTTTTCTTTTAAAAATAAATTTTGAGGGTAGATATTCTGATACGAGTTCTCTTGATTTTCTTCTCTTACTCATTTGTGAGCATAAAATCACATGTAATTTACTTATAGGTGAAAGAAAGTTATAAGTAATTTCATTTGGATGTAAGTTATAACTTACTTATAGGTAATTTTATTTTTATGTTTGTATAACCTGCAACTTTGTTATGGGTAATAAATTGTATGTTCACCATAACTAGAGATTGAAATATGTGGAATCATTGAAAAATTAGATTGACACGTTAAAAAACTTGATTAAAATTATTATATTTTATTAAATTCATGTAAATGAATAGTTTAACATGTGGTTAGACTAAATTAATCAAATGTGAGCATAAAAGTGAGCTCATGTTCTTGAAATGATTGTAATGTGAGTAAAAAAACTTCAAGGTAACACATAAAGTATGATATAGCCCACGTAGCACCATCATTAGTAGCCAATTTTAGCTCACTATTATGGTTTAGCTGCCCACATATTATGTGGGCCCCACTATGCCGTATTTGTTTCATCCACACCAACTATTCATTATTTCATATCATTTTAAGTCATCAACCCAAAAATGAGGTACGTCCAAATCTCAAGTGGAACACATCACTGAAAACAGTGTTGATTGAATGCTCACCATTAAAAACTTCTGGTGGGCCACCAATGTTTTGGATCAAACTAAAATTTATTTATTTTCCCTTCATCCGGTCTTTATGACCTAATCAACAGGTATCCAGGTCTTTATGCCCAGATCAACAGGTTGAATGTCAAATAAACATTACAGTGGCCCTGCAAGGTTTTTTAACGGCGGAGATTCAATTATTATCTTTTTCTGTGGCGCGGTCCACCTGAGATTTAAATATGCCTCATTTTTTGAATCAAGGTGGTCTTTCAATTATTATTGTTTGATGTGGTGTGGTTCACCTGAGATTTAGATATGCCTCAATTATGAAATCAAAACGATCCAAAAGAATGGATGAACGGCATGAATTAAGCAAATATAAGATGGTAGGCCGCACAGACCACCAGCCATTACTCACACGTCCAAGCCAGCCTCCGTAAAACGTGACGCAAAAAGAAAGGGGGGAAAATAATTTTTTTTTTAAAAAGGAAGGGTTTTCTAACCTTGCTGGAGCTCGACGGGAGAGGGAGAAGGAGACTGAGAGAGGGAAACGGAAACTGATAGAGAGGGAAAAGGAGACTGAGGGAGAGGGAGATGGAGACATTGGAGGGGGATGAGGTGTTTATATAGCAAAAGGGGGACCAACCGGCTTCAATACACAGATGCAAGTTGCGAGCTGCTATTCTTCTCATAAAATTTTTAGTTAGGCCTCTTCAATGCAATCTGCGATTCTTCCCATAAATTTTGATTTAAAAAATTCCAACCGTTACCTGTATTAACTTGAAAAACGACTCAAGTGCCTGTATCATTTTCGCCTCTTTCTCCTGTAAGAAAGTCACAGGTTGAGAGAAAGTTAGCTGTGACTTTCCTCTCCCAAACACAAACTGTAACAATCTCACCTGTAACTTTGTTACATTTTAAAAATGTTACGGGCATCCAAACAGGCCCTTAGGGTTGCTCATTCGATTGCAAATCCTTTTTGGTTTCTCACGGCAATGAATCCGGTGTCATAATTGCAAGGTATTTATTCAATTTCTGTATATTTCCAGAGATAAATGGGCTATTCTGTCTATGTATAGTGTGATTCATAACTTAGGTTGCATTTGGATGCAAGAATTGTATTATACTTGTGAGTTTAACCGGAAGTAACCCTCAGAATGCAGTTACGTTCGTTTCCACTCCCAACTCAAAACTAATATAATTGTGATTCTGAGGAGGTCCTGATAATTTCGGTTCGGTATTTCCATTTTATTGAAATAATATTACAATGCTCTTTAGGTGTTTGTTCCATGCACTAAGAGGAATATGTTCAGTGGGGGGCCGTGGTTCAGTGCTTTGGATGGACCATGGCCCAAAAGTGTTCCATATTCCATGTTGGAAGATTGTAGCCACCAGTTTCAGGGGGACCTTTTTCAGTTGAATGTGGATCTTTGCAGCATTTTCTCTTCTTAATTGACTATTTTTACTCTACAAATTGAAAGTATGGGGTTGTCCTGTCTAAGAGATTTTTTGGGGCATTGTCCATTAACAATGGTTTCCATAGCTGAACAGACCAATGGTCTGGATCAAGTGTAACATGGGCCCTGCTTGTACAGACTGAAAAACAATTATGATATGCTTATCCACGGGTTGAGGATCATATAATTCTGCATGCACTTGTATATGCTGATTTATAGCGTATAGTTTTGCTTCGTAGATCGCGGTGGTTCAATAGATGGTTGTGGATTATCTGTCACTGATCCTTTTGTTTGTAAAACTTCGGCGACATTAAGTAACTCCATATCTATTCAGGTAGTATTTATTTAGCACATATTGACAGTTAGGATGGCGATGAATTGGGTTCAGATTGTATTTGGGTCAGCCCAAGCATGACCTTTGGGGTTTTGGTGATGAGCAAATTATATCTAGCTTTTAGGAAGTTCACTTACAATCTTTGTATGTTTTCATGCACAAGTTGCATGGTACATATACCTTTGAGTCTTGTTGTGTACTTGTACACAAATGCATGGCTTTGCACATGCTAGTAAATTTCACAAAAGAAGCCACTATTTATGCCTACCCCAACTAATTTAGGCACCCAACTCCACCCTAAATAATACAATTGCCCAAGCTTGTGTTATTGTCCTGCCTTGAGCAGAAAAGAAAGGGTGTTTTTACCAATCAGGATGGATACCTCGATATCAAATGCTGTCAAATAAGGTGTTGCTAGTGGGGAGTGTGGGCAAATTTATTGAAAATAAGGATATAACTGCACTTGTAGTTGTCTTCCAGTCATGTGCATTTGGTTTGTTTCTTTATCCAGAGTAGTAGTTTTGTATTGCCTCGGTTAAAGATTGCAGGCAAATTAGTATTCTATTGTTGTTTCTCAGTTTAAAAGCATCCTTTTTCTTGTTGCAGGGGCTTCCATTTTTTCTATTGGCTGTAAGAGATAATAGTGATGGATGCACCAGCTTTAGATACGGATGCTCAGGTGCAGGGGAATGTACTGGAAACTGGAAATGCAGGATCTGGGCGGGCAGAAGATGGGGGTGTGGAAAGGGAAATGATTAGGCACCAGGTTGATGAAGTGACCACTAAGGTTGACGAGGTTAGATTAGAAAGCTCTTATTTCTTGTGACTCCATTGCTGAATTCTCTGTCCTTTTCATATATTGAGTTAGCGAAGTCCTTTGCATTGTAATTTCTCAATCACACAATTTGCTTTTATGAGGTATTCAATGCTGTTCATTGCATAAATTTGTTTGAGAAATGATTTAGAAAAGAAATCAGTTGCAATAGACTTCCAACGCAATAGAATCTCAGAAAAGGTTCATGGAAATGCTACATCTATGAATATGAGACAACTCGAGGGATATCCATGAATGCTTTAAGCATGACACTTTAATGGCATATATCATAAGGGACTTGGCAGTTCATTCTTCCTCCATGGTAAACCTTCAACTCATCAGTTTTTCATAGTCTTACATGATAAAGATATTTATCCCCATCACTTTGCTGTTCTCCTCAAAATCTTGGACAGAAAGCATTCTAAAACGTCCCACAAGTTGCTCTCTTTTCTTACTGATATAGGTATCCGATCGGCTACTTCAATAGTATTAGATAACTGCTGGGACCCCATAAATATAATGAACTCAATAATGCATGAAACAATAAATCAACATCTTATGTTCATGCATGCTATCTAACTACTCTCTGATTCTGCTAGCTTGCCTACCACCTTCCAAAATTTGAGTTGATAAACAATGTTGGGCCATAGTATCTTTATCAACCGAATTTGTTACTGGTAATTAAGCTTATACAGATATGCTTAGTCTATTCACATTCGTAAACCTTTTTGCAGGATTTCTCGATTTTCTTATACTTGGAACATTTTTACAGTATTTAGTAACCAAATTAAAATGAAATTCTTATCCACTTGATACAACTAATCAAAGAGAAATTTTGATAAAAGCAATCAAGGAACATATTCGGATTGTGCGGTCTCTCTCTCTCTCTCTTCTCTCTTCTCTCTTCTCTCTTCTCTCTCCATTTTTGAAAGCCCGATCGGAGACAGAAGTGATCATGACGGTCGGAACCTTGCCTATCTCACAAACTGGAATGAGTTATTGTATAATATATGATTTTGAAGTAGGAGAAACTTTAGCTAACCAACTGGGTATGTCTGGTTGTCCACACCAGAATTACGAGATTCCATTAGATTGACAGTTGAAATCTCATTTTATTTTCATTTTTACTATAATAATAATAATAATAATTTTTAGTTTGATCATGACTTTTGATCCATTGAGTTTTAGGAGTCATGTCCATAATGAAATTGGCTTAGTAATATTAGGAGAATACAGTGGTTAAGCCAAATTAGACACTAATTTTGGTTGAAAATCATGAAGTCTAGTAGAAATCATGATTTATATAAATAGTAAGTTTATTATTTGTTACGGGTATAAATAAGCTGGTCATAAGTATGAAATTGGTTCGGACATCTGTACAAGTCATATGGTCGGCTAGTGTCGGTCATGACCAACGGGCTCCTTGATGATCAGAAAGCGATATTTTTGTATTTTATCGTACGATGCCAAGCTTTGTCATGACCCCATTTATGCCCGAGCTACTGGTTAGATCTTTTGGAGAAGCCTTCGAAGCACGGCCCTGTATAGGACCCAGCACGCCCTACTCGAAGACTTGCGAGAGAGCCCCTGTACTGTATGATAAGATGAAGAGGTAGATAATCTTCGATTTTGTTTATGTTCTACTAAGGAATGGAGCTTGGCTCGGTCCTGGTGCTCAGATACAACTTTCATGGGCAGGTCGGTAACCTATTCGAATGTTAAAAGGAGCTTGACCAGGGCCCATCAGAGAGTCCAGGTCGGGAAACTCCTCCTCAGGACGGTTGTATCGGTCAACTAGGATGCTCAACCTCAGTATCGTACTACGTGTTTCTTCTAATTCCGACC
Organism: Magnolia kwangsiensis; assembly: GCA_037074715.1. Classification (NCBI taxonomy): domain Eukaryota; kingdom Viridiplantae; phylum Streptophyta; class Magnoliopsida; order Magnoliales; family Magnoliaceae; genus Magnolia; species Magnolia kwangsiensis. The sequence goes on along the minus strand of CM073571.1, from coordinate 207,834,716 downwards.
AGACCTTATCATCATTAGAGATCTCGTGAAACGGTCGAGAAACATACGTTGAATGCATGCCCGTGATTAAGGGGCATTTCTATCTACGTAATCAACTCTGCGAGGCTATAAATAAAACTCATTCAATGGCGAAAGGTACACACAACTCTACACACTAAAACCCTAATACTCATAAACCTAGATTCTCCGTCTGACTGAGGCATTGGAGGGTCCCATGTCTTAGCCAGGGAATCTATTGTTGTTCTCCTTGTATAAGATCTCCAAGGCACGATTAGGATGATTAGATTTTTGCATCAACAGTTTGTCGTCGTTTGTGGGAATAACATTAAAACCGCTCTCACCTTACTGGGGTTCTACAATGGCGAAAGGAAGGAAGAAGAATCTGGCCACCATTGCTGCTGCGAATGTCCCGACTCTACTGTAATCGTCTGTAGAGCAATGCGGACAATCCTCTTAGCCATGAGCTGATTCCAATCCAGTAGCGCCAACACCCAGATCCCGAAACCGGGGAGGTTGGCTCCTCTCTGGAAAATTGGGTTGAGACTCTCAACAACAACATGAACCAGCTGATGCGGATCTTAGAGGGGTAGAACCCTCCCCCCGGGCACGAGGCAAAAGCTGGTGCTGCCACTGAGTAGTCCCGTCCTCCATGTAATCCCCCAATTCAACAAGAGGTTAGACCACGTACTCAGGATAGCCCAGCCAGATGCTTGCCCGAATCGCAAGGACAATTGCTCTCCTCACTTTCGACTTCCGCCATGCACTAGAGAATCGAAGGCGTGGAAAAACGCCCGAAGTGGTAGGAGAAAATGAAGTTCCTTGGGAAGCGGAACTCGACAAGCTACAAGGTTAGATCGGCGATATACGTTTAGTCTATCGCTCACATGTTCTAACCTTTATAGAAGCGATGTTGGTGGAAACCGAACCACCATACACTGATCACATCATGCAAACTCAGCTCCCACTTAGGTTCAGGATGCCGCAGATCACTCCCTACTCTGGGTCCGCTGATCCAGCAGAGAATCCTCCAAGGTGTGGATGGAACTTCATGGTGCCTCGACCTTGGTGATATGCAGGGCGTTTTCCTTAACTCTGTCAAGAGCAGCCCAAAAATAGTTTCGAAGTCCATCAGCTCGTTCACACAGCTCAGCAAAGCCTTCGTTACCAACTTCATCAAAGGAAAAGAAAGGCGAAAGCTAGCGACTCACTCAGAAGGAGGACGAGCTTAGAAGCAATGCAAGTGGATGGTTATTTAAATCAGATCGCCACACATGGGCATAATGATGTTCGTAACTTGTGGCCTAATTTTGGGCCAGTTGAACCATTCCGTTCGGAAATCTGATCTAGTGATTTCACAGTGCTCATCTAGACCTTCAAACCAAGTGATTGTTCGTGCTGATTGTAGTCTGAATCATGAGTTATTGGATAAACAGGGTTGATTATTTGGGCAGGTTGTCTTTTATGATGCAACGGTCTAATTGGGATCATCTTTGGTCTGTAGGACATGCTTGAAATACTCTTTCAAAGGGTCCGGTTGAATTGGATAGATTCAATCTAGATCTGGCTGGATTGATCATGACTGTCAATGTATCCCCTTTGGACGAATCCAATGTCCCTTAGATCAGATAGGGCTGAAAATTGCACCCTAGACCAATTGGCATGTTAAGAGATCATCTGTTGGCTTGGATTGACCAAAGGAAGGTTTGTTCATGGGGATTTGATCAAAACCTAGGTGCACCTATCAGAATTGCAACCTCTCCATCAGCTACATGGAATCTCAGATCTGAAATGTTAAATCTGGAGTTTTATATATATATATATATATATATATATATATATATATATATATATAAGTCAGGTTTCGAATTGAGTTGAGTTAGTACTAAGTTGGATTTCGGGTCGAGTTACTGGGTGACCCAAACTTGACTCGGTTTGAGTTCGAATTGGATCACGTTTACTCGGTTCGGATCAACTCACCCACTCAGTACGGATCAAATTGGGTCTAAACGAGTCGGACGAATCGAGTTATCCCATGCCTAGCTCTATATATAGGTGTGACATTTTACATTATAATTGGAATAAGCCCATTAAAATATTTACTTAAGCAAAAAATGAGGTAATTTTGAACCTTAGGAGGGCCAAAAATGGAGATATGATTTCAATCTTAGCCTATAAAGAACAAAGCCCACTTTAACCCAAAAATTAGGCTCACAAACCAAGCCCATTACCCCTTTCTCCGTCAGCCCATTTTCTCTGGGGTTTCAAGAAAACCCATCATGTATCCTTCGTAATCAACAACCATGGAGCACATCAAAGAGGGGCTTCTCCTAGCATGAATGCTGGTTGCAGCTAGGAGCCATCACTCTTGGCTGCAGCTACTCCTGGAGGCATGGCTGTGTGGGCTTTCGAGAGAGAGAGGGAGACGAGGTAGGAAAAAGGGAAGTAAAGGAGAGAGAAGATAAAGATAATTGAGGTGGGCTCAGCTATTATTGGCAAAGGTGCCCATGGATGTTGCTGCTGGCGGGTGGCGGGTATTGCTATCACTGGCGCTGCTGTGGTTGTGGCGCTGCTGGTGGGTTTGGATTACAATGGAATTCAAACAAAGCACGTGCGAAGACATGACAAAGCATCGACCTTGTTATTTATTTATTTATTTATTTTTAAGAATAAATTTTTATGGTTTAATTAAGAATACGGTTCATCTCATAAAATAAAATGTCAAAATATTTTAGCATAGACGAATTCCAACTAGCTGAAATGAAGCTTATGATTATTTAGATATACTAATTATGGTCAACTAGCAGTTCTAAAGAATTCAGCAATGTAATCTACCCAATCAAAAACACTAAGAATGAATAAGGGAGGGGTAGAACCGATGAAGCAGACGAAAATAGCGAGCCATGGGTTCACAGGACCAACCACGGTGTAAACGGCTGTCATCATTGAGAGCATCATTGAAAAGAGTCCTAAATTCATTAGTAAGCCAGCTCCATGTAGGGATATAATTTTCGTGGAGAATGGCGACATCATTCCGAACATATAGCAACGAACGGCACATAAGGAGAAGGCAATTGCAAGGGTATTGAAGATCAAGAAAGCTTTGAAAACAGGCCGGTTTGCGAGTAGTGCAGTTCCAAGACCTCCATTGTCATTACTGTTGCTATTGTTTCCAAGACATCCATTGTCATTGCTGCCACTATTGTACCCTCCAGGCATTGTGAAAGTTGCAGCAAAGGTGACCGTTGTGATCAATGTCGCCACTACTATGCATGTATTATATTGAGTTCTGAATGCTTCATCATTATAGGATGTGATCTTTGTAGGCAATGACGGTCGCCGCCTCCAACCATGGAATTCTTTCTTATGTTTAAAAATGGACAGCAGTTGCCTCTGTCATTGACAGGCGGGGAAATATTAGTAGCGGATCTCCCTGCAACAATGATAACAATATAGCAAGAAGCATGCATTCATACATATGTTATGAGGAATGATCACCTACAACTGATTGCATCTGAGCTAAGGTCACCCCCCAATGTGCTATGGGTCCAGGGCATTCAAGTTGTGCATGAGATTGGTCTAATTAAAAGATCTAGGGCATGAATCAAGTTGGTCCAATCATCAAGTTGTTCAGACACCTAACTAATTAATTCAGACTGTTTGTAGATTAGATTTAGAGCCTCCACTGTTTTCGTAAATGATGGCTTGATTAAATCGCCGCCTCCAACCATGGAATTCTTTCTTATGTTTTCGTAAAAGATCTAGGTGTAATGACGACAGTCTCACAGAACATACATATCCAGCTTGCCTGATGAGTGGGTTTGATTATTCATGGTTATGGCACCTTCATTTTGATCATTCGAGTTTTGATGGTTTGAAAAGGTTGGCAAGTAGAAAAACAGTGTCAAGGCTAACTCTCATTTGGAAAGCAATACAAAGATAAATTTCTAGTTGGAAAGTTACAAAGATTGTCATCACTTAATCTTGTCCATTTAGATATGTATGAGATGGGTTACCATTTGAATGATAGCAATAAATATTTTGCTGCTTTAATTAATGACTTTACTAGGAAACATTCCATTTATTTTCTTAAAGAGAAATCCAAGCTTTAGAGCTTTGATATTTTTAAAGAACTAAATTATTTGTAAAAAACAAAGTGGCTATATATATTTCGAAGATTATTAGAATTCTTAGAGTGTTTTATTTTTTTAAATTTTTTTATTTTTTTTTGAGAATGTGAATACACCTCAAATGCTTTGAAACTTTTTCCAAAGAGTAAATAATCGAACATCAAACCGCCACAATCTAGACACTTCAATAGAATATGGTCACAAGAAGAAATTGAAAGACTATGGAGATAACAAGAAGCTATTGAAAAATAAATGTGTTCCTCATTTATTAGGTAGCATTATATTTACTAATTTCATAAAGTCATTCTTTTTTGACAAAAGTTGTAATGAGTGAGACACTTAAAGAAGCACGAAATTAGATAAAACCAAATATTTCTCATCTCCATGTTTTTAATTCTATTGCTTATGCACATGTCTTACAAAAATAAGGAAAAGCCAGATGATAAAGAAATTAGATATCTCCACTACGTACTGTAAAACAGCATGCTAACTTTATAATCTGATAACAAAAAGGTAATAATCCTTATTAGAAATGTGCTTGGAATATATATTGATTTTAAAGATGATGTGGTTGGTCAAGGGGAACAATTAATTGATCCTCTATTTCCATCTGCACCAAATACAACTCCAATGTTGGCATCTTCACCTAGATCACCTCCATCTCTATATTCATTGTCCCATCTTCTACCATTAGTTGTAAAAATTCTTTTACTTCTAAATTGCCTAAAAATATGAGATTTTTTGAGATAGGTCATGATGATATTTATGATGATGGTGACTTGATTAAAAAAGAATTGCGCATTTGTCATAAGATTTGGCACTCTCAAGTTTGAAGAACTCTATCCTCCAAACCTCCACAGAAATTACAACTTGCATACTTTGATGGATTTCTCAACATGAAAAGATGATAATGCACCCACCATAAACATGTTTAATAATCATACGTTGAATTGCCCCAAGATCCAACAACTTATATTCTAGTTGGTTTGGGAAATGAAGTGATATATTCAAGGCTCACTTCGATCTATATAATTGTTACATTGGAGAGATCTATACGAAGGTGATATTGAAATCTTGGCAAGACGCGAGTCAGACCATGCAAAAATTCAAGAAATATTTTTGAGAATCTAATTGATGCGTTTGCTTTCCCTCTTGATAAGGAAGCCAATAATTCTAGAGAAGCTGTGGCTATAATGATTAGTGCCGAAAAGGCAGCAAAAGAACAGGAAAGAAGTGAAGTCTAAGATAATATTTCTCGAGGCTTTGATGAGATTATCTATTATTCCTTGTTAGTTAAGTCTATTTCTGTGGGCAATCTATACTAGTGAGATGGAATATTGCTTTCAAATACTTGTGATAGGTTGGGATAAATGATTTTTATGGGACCCACATATATTGTTAATGTAGCCTATTTCTTGTACACCCCTATAGCGCTATAGGTATTTCAGTCGATAGGCAATACTATTGCCCCCTCCTTTTGATTTACATCTTCTTATAATCAATGATTTATAAGTGGTGTGATCACATTTTTTGGAGAAAAAATAATGCTAATGTGATTGTCATTCCCAGTCTTATTAGTGAATAACTTTCTTAATTATGCTTTTGTATACTAAACTCTGCATGCACATATTAAGTATGAGAGTGACCAAATACCTGAATTTCATCTTCCTCAGCTCTTAACTCAACAAGGTCTAAAGCAGTGTAACCATCCTTATTTACCATTGCCAAATCCACCATTTCATGCCTCACTAGGAGTTTAGCCAATGCAATATTGTGGTGTATGACTGCAAGATGGAGAAGTGAATTTCCATTTTTTTAATCGGCTACCTTAACTGCACTATCAAGCTGCGGGGAAAACCTCCATGTCTGCTTGATTGGATGAATCCAGCCACTTATGACAGATATTTGAAAGGCATACCTTCCACTCTGATCAATCTGCTCAATGGCATCCGGAAAGTTTTTTACTAGCAATTCAAACGTGTCTGCAGAGCCAAAAGTGGCGGCGATATGAAGAGGCGAGTCATCTGTCATAGTTTAAAACATAGGCTAGTAAAGGTTCGATGTCGAGTAGCTGCGAAGCAATGAACTTATTGTCTTGGCGTGCTGCATGGGGAAGTGCATTTTGACTGTCGTTGTTTGTTGTCCTTGTCAACACCTTCATTTCTTCCAACGGGTCTGTAGGCATTGCATTTCTTTCAGTTATTTGGTTGATAAGATTGGCTAAGAAAAACACCAAAGCTCACAATTATAGTTGTTATGCAAATGATGCAACTTTCCTGTAATTGCTTCCCAATAGGGAACACTTGTAGTCATAGTTTAGAAACACAAAAACTCGCCTAGCATTGAAATCCAATCCGGTCGAGTCGATGCAAAGATTGGAGTGGATTCAACTCAATATCTAATAATTAAAATTATAAATAAGATTTTAGTAATTGAATAGTATGAATATAACAATAGGAAAATCTAATCGATCATCAAAGCAATGTTGACCTATTGGTAGACATTGTGGGCCTTTTGCTAGCCGTTGTGAGTTAAATCCAACAATAGTGGGTCACACCATAACAAGAAGCAGGTTTGAGAACAACCGCCTTTGAAAATGCATGGAAATCACATATATCAACCTATTCCAAACCTAGTGGATGTCACAGATACATCATGGTGGACTCGACAGAGCTTCTGCCCATAAAGACTCCTTTTAGGATGCGGATTAGGTCAGTCAGGAGTAACAGCTTAGTGGATGAGCCCTGGTTGTCGGGCCCACCGCGATTTATCTGTTGTTTATCCAGGCTATCCATCCATTTTGCCAGCTCATTTTAGGGCATGGTCCCAAAAATGGGCGGATTGCATCCTACCCCAGCTCTAGCCATGAAGGGGCGGTTCTATGGTGGGCCTACCATGATGTATCTGGTTATCTATGCTGTTTATCCATTCTCTTAGATCATTTTAAGGTCTGTGCACAAAAACGAGGCAGATCTAACGCTCAAGTGGACCACACCAAAGATGATTGTTGCATTTAATGCAACCAAGCTTATTATTTGGTGTGGTCCACTTGAGCATTAGATCTTCCTCATTTTTGTGAACATGCCTTAAAATGATCTAAGAGAAGGGATGGATGGTGTGGATAAACAGATACATCACTGTGGGCCTGCCCACAGAACTGCCCGTTCGTGGCTAGAGACCGGTGGGTAGGATGCAATCTGCATACCCAAAAATGAGGCAGATACAAATCTCAGGTGGACCATAAAGCAGGGATTGAATTCGCACCATTAAAAGCATCTTAGGTGCCACAAAAGTTTTGGATAAAGCTTCTATTTGTGTTTTCCCTTTATACAGGTCTGTGTGACATTATCAACAGGTTGGATGGATGGCAAATAAATATTACGGTGGGCCCTAGGAAGTTTTAAATGGTGGGCATTCAATCACCACTGTTTTCCTGAGATTTGGATCTGCTTCGTTTTTGGAACCATGCCCTAAAAGTAGCTCGCAAAACGGATATACAACACATACATTGAGTTGGGCCCGACAATTGGAGCCTCACCCACCAAAGTGTTACCCTCCTTGTAGATGAAGTTACATGAAATTCAGGGGCATATGACTTAGGCTCTGAGCATGGTCAGCGACACTGGCCCAGAACTTTGTTGTTCCCCATTGCAGGCACATACCCGTATATAGCGGCATCTAGAGACCCGAGTTGTTGCAACGAAACTATACATAGGGCATCTTGAGGCTGATCAGGAAAATCAGCCCAACCCACATATTTACTATTCATGGATCTTAATCCGAGCTTGATTCGGCTCTTTATTCGGATATCCACTACCAAGTGGATTTAACCCATGGCCACAGTGTTGAAACTCATAGAGCCTACCACTCAGCCATGAGTACGACCCAGTGTGGGCCATCCGAATTTTTTGGTTGATCTTCTGATGCAAAATCATAGACATAGTCATATATGATATTCATATATCGGAATACCTATTTATAGACGGTCATAATTCCTACTAGACTTCATGGGTTTTGGCCTAAAATGGTAATTGTCCTATTTGGTCTAACACGTTATTCTCCTAATTTCTCTAAGCCCTTTTCATGCCGGGCACGACTCCTAAAACTCAAATGATCAAAAGTCATGATCGGATTAAAACTTACTAAAAATGGAAATAAAATGGACTTTCGACCATCGATTTGATGGAATCTCACAAATCCGGCGTGGGCAACCCGACATTGTGGGTTTGTTGGCTTAAGTAGCTTCTCCTACCCCAAAATTATATATGATATGTCAAAAAACTTATTTTGATTCGTGAGATACAATTGTTTTGAAGTTCTAACGGTCCTTATCATGTCCGCATTCAATCGGGCCTTCTTTGGTATATCTTGGACAAGAAAGTGTGTGCGACCCGCTCTACTTTATTAAGCTGGATATGAAAACTTATGTTGTGGAGACCCGAGAGGAGAAAAGTGTGATGTGTAAGCTTATTTGGCCCCTTTTCTTTTATATACATGTCTTGGTCCCCTCACTCACAAATGAGAGGAAACTCTAATCCATTGAAGTTTATTCTAAAAGTGTAAGGTGTGGAATACCAAGATCCATTATCGATGAAATCTTGACAACGAGAATGTTTTTACAATTAGGTACACCTTTAAGATTAAAGTATTAAATATTCATTGTTGATGCATAGACGATCCATTATTGATGCATAGACCATCCATTAATTCCACAATATTCAGATTACAACATTGTCATGTGTATATGTGTATGCTATTTGGGTGGTCCCGAGACTGGACTTTCATATTATTTTTTAAAAAATTATAGGATTAGAGAACTAATAATTTGGATGATTTGTATTTTTATTTTTTAAAAAAAAAAGAGAATACTAATAACCATTTTTGCACTATATTGATCAAAATTTCAAGATCACCTCATTGATATGTTCATTTCAAGGTGGCCTAGGAAGAGTGAGATGGTTGAATGGATGGTCTATAATCCACATCATATAAGTGTCCATCATGCTAAAACAAGTAGCCCATGCGAGCATTTTTCATTAATTCTAATTCTAGTGTGGGGCCTACAGTATCAAACTACTCTTGTTCACAAGTTAAATAGAAGTACCATTAAAGAAGAATGGGAGAACTTACGAGCAGAGTCATTGATGGAATGGTCCATTTCCAGTAACTTCATCACAACCTCATCATGACAATTCGTTATGGCCTCAATCAAAACAGTGTTTCCCATGTTATTTATTCTCCTTAGGCTGGTACGGTCCACCTGACCCATTAGAAGCTTGACTATGTTGACCTGACCGGTCGTTGCAGCGCAATGTAGAGGAGTGTCGCCATGGTCATTTGCCTGATCGATGACGGACGGGCACCGGCGCATGGTCTCCCTCACAAAATCAATGTGCTTGTGTTCTTTTCTTGCAGTACTGGCAATAATGTGAAGGATATTGTTGCCGTGTGGAGCCATAGACCGAAGAATGTCTGGGTTCCCATTAGCAAGATGGATGAGAGTTCCTAAATCTCCATCCCTTGCTGCGAGGTACAATCTCGCATCCATACTCTCGAAGTACAATCTGTGATGGATAGTGCTGGAAGGAAAGAAGACAGGTATAAGGTTGTTGTAATATACAACTGAATGAGCTTTGTTAAGTCAACAAGCGTATACAAAGCGAGATTGTAGAGAAGATCCATCGCTTATGGGGTAGGGGTGTACATCGAGTCGAACCGAGTTGAGCTGGCCTCAGCTCGAATCAACTCAGCTTAGCCAATAGCTGACCTCAGCTCGAACTCGGCTCGGCTCGGTCCTCGAGCTTGATTGGCCAGCTCAGCTCGATTCGATTAGCAGCTCGGACCAGTTCAAGCCAAAGATCGAGTCGAGTTCGCCTGTGCAGAATTTTCACAAACATATGGATTACACTTTCAAAATCTCACTGTATGTAAAATAGTTGGAATAGTTTTTACATGTATTTTATCAAACACCTTCTAAGCAACGTAAAAAAAAAGAAGAAGTATTTGTTTCATATACATTCCTTTCTTGCCACTAGCTACACTTTGTTGGGTCATTTCATCAAATACTTGGTGAGCAACATCAATATCAAAGTAACTGAGTCATCGAATTGGTTTGATTCGAGCTACGTTCGATCTGAGTCAAGTCGAGCTGGGGCCAGTTCGAACTCGGTTCGAACTTATTTTCGAGCTAAAAAAACAGCTCGACTCCACTCGAACTCAACTTCGAACCGAGTCGAATCGAACTTTTTCAAGTCGAGTCAAGCGAGCTAACCGAGCTAGTTTGGTTCATGTACACCCCTAATTGGAGGGTAAAATTTGTTCTCCAAGAATGGGTTACACCTTATGTTTTATGTCAAAAGACTTTTAAATATAAAAATAAATAAAAATGAAATACTTACAATCAATTATAGAGAGTAATTGCAAAAGCAACTTTTCAAAAGAAGCAATGCTTTCGTTGCTATGAGGATTGTCCTATGTATGAGTGTAGACTTAGGTTACTGCTACTATGTAAGATTAAAATACTAGTTATGCTTATGATTATCAAGGATTGACTGTACTGATGAACACAAAAGATGATTGAAAACTGTATTTGTTTGAATTGGTGAGAGACACTGTGCTTCATTGAAATCCTTTAGCATTTATAAATTTGCTTGAAGTAGTTATCTAAATGCCTTCTTCCATGTCTTGCATTAGCCTTTCGGTCACGCTCCGTATATTAACAATGCGTAGATCTTGGTGTTAATTGTAATTTCACAATGGTAGTGCCTGAAATATCATTAAAAAAAAATCTTAAACGTACTTTACTCATATAACATATGTCCCTTCTTAATTAGTTATCTTTGGAAAGTGTAAAAGTAGAATACAACCGACTCATAAGATGGGAAAATAACTAACGGTCTGAATTCAGAGTACTGCTGTGTCCCACTGGATAAGTAGACGGAGTTGATTCTAGGGTTAGGTCATATTTACTCTACTTCTCACTTAATGAATGGACAGCATATCTCATACACGTGTGATGATGTCACATGTTCGCTTATGCCCTTCACACGAACACTCGCGCGACTCCCATCGGATTCCTTTTCCAGCCTAGAAAGGCTTCGTCTCCCGGATTATTAATTACTGTTGGATTCGCGCGAGGAAATATTAAAATGATTAATTCCAAGGATACATGCCTAAGATGTACATTTACCATCAATCTGGACCATTCATCATGTTTTGTTCATCCTATTATGTTGAAAAGATGGTCCATTCATCTTACCAGATTATGTTAAAAATTCTGCGTCAGTCTTTTACTTTTTTACATTGATTTCTTATTTATATCGTTAAATATTAAATATTGAATGAAATAAGATCATGGATATTTCAAAAATCATGGAAAAAACATGATTCATTTGATGAATGGACCGGATCAATCAAAAGTATGTGATATCAGCATATTATCGCAAATATCTGCCTGAAGTTTTCCACGCGCAACTCTCCTTAACAATTCCTTTTTGATCCACCCAGAGGGAAACAGTTCGATACTCTGGTGGAGTGTAATGAATGATAAGCCGTCACCTAGAAATTACTTAGAAATTTCATACATGTAATACTAATAATTCAAATTAAACCGTTTAGAATTATGGTTGCTACATTAGATGCGTCAAAAAACAATATTATGATTATTTGATAATCTAACCATCAGATTGGTAGACATGTATTCAACGGTTGAAAATTAAAAGCTATCCAATGCCCTTATTTCAACAAACAAATTTCAACGCATCAGAAGTCAGATTTGCTCAACAATATATACGGCGTTCTATAAATTATACATTGTTTTCTGCAATTTAGTCGGTTTTATTTGAGTTAGTACATGCAAAGTACATTAATTCCAAGCGCCTGTGCATCAAACATCATTTACAATCAGAGTATTAACAACTTCCTCTCTGTAGCTCCCTCTATGTAACTCCAACCAATCCAAATCAAATCTTAGGCACCGTATGTTAAATCTGAAATCTAAAGCCTGAATCTAAATCTGAAGCCTGAATCTGAAATCTAAAGTAAAAAAACTTATTTGGTAACTATGGTTGAAGTCTAAAAATTAAGTACTGAATTTAAAATAATTTATTTGTTAACAAACATATGAAATGTTTGGAATATATTAATTTGATACATTTGCCCCTATCTATTTTCTGTTTAGAAATGTTTTACACTATAAATAAATTATTTTTTATTAAATGAAAATAAAATTATTTTATTTAATTCAAATAAACTATAAAGTACTTAATAGAAAATTAAAATATCATTATTTATAAAAACAGATAAAAAATTAATGATTTGCATGTATAAGTGTGCCGGCAATTTCTCATATATCCTAAAATGAACTTACAAAACAGATAAACGGTGAGGATTTCTCACAAATATATCAGTGGCCACCTGCGTTCCCAGCGCAGGAACTTCCCGCGAAAGGCTTTCCCAAGATATTTGCGCAAGACGAAAACAAATTAGCTACTCCCCCACCACTGTGGTCGGTGCTCTGTTAGCCCCTCCATGATGTATGTGTTTCATCCATTCCATTCATCCACTTTTACTGATCATTCTAGTGCTTCACCCAAAAAATTAGAGGGATATAAATCTCAGGTGGACAACGCCATTGGAAAACAATAATGATTGGATATGCACCATTAAAATCCTCCTAAGGCCCACTGTACTGTTTATTTAACATCCAATCTTTTTAGCAGGTCATACAGGCCCGGATGAAGGAAAAACAAAAAAAAAAAAAACAAAAACAAAGATCAACTTGATCCAAAACTTTTATGGCCCTCAAAAGGTTTTTAATGGTCGACACTTATTCAACACTGTTTCCTATAATGTGGCCCACTTGAGATTTTGATATACCTAATTTTTTGTCTCATACCATGAAATGATTTGAAAAAAATAGATGGATGACATGGATGAAACACATACATCATGTTAGGGCCCACATAGCACCAACCACCAGCCATTAGCCGGTGGCAGTGGGAGTAATCTGTCTCGTCTTGTGAGCGTCGGACGGGGATTTCCTACCTCCTGCGCTGGGATGCTAAGTGGGGTCCGTCGTGATGTTTTTGATAAATCCATCCCGTCCATTCATTTTCCTAGATAATTTTAGGACCTTTTACCAAAAATGACATGGATTCAAAACTCAAATGGGCCGCACGAGAGGAAACGGTTGTGATTCAGTCACTACCGTTGAAACATTTTTAAGGCCACAAAAGTTTCTTATCATGCTAATTTTTTTATGTTTTCACTTCATCCCAGTGGGAATGACTTTATAAACCGTTTGGATGACATATAAAAATCAAGGTGGATCCCAGAAAGGTTTCAATAGTAGAAAAATATTTCTCCAGTTTTCCCTCTCGTATGGCCCACTTGAGTTTTGAATCCACATCATTTTCTGTATAATGTCCTAAAATGATCTCGGAAAACAGATGGACGGGATGGATTTATAACAAACATCACAGTGGACCCCACTTAGCATCACAATGTAGGAACTTCCTGCGAAAAGCTTTCACAGGAAATCCGCGTCCAACGTCGAGCTGTACAAGGAGGCGGATTGCGTACTACCCCTGCTCGTCCCTAGCTTAGAACGAGCAGTTTTGTGGGTGGGCCCACTGTGATGTATCTGTACATCCAAACTGTCAATCCCTTTTCTCAAATTATTTTAAAGCATGAACACAAAAATGAGGCAAATCCAACGCTCAAGTTGACCACACCAAAAATAGCAGGGATAATGATTTTCACCGTTAAAAAATTCACCGGTCCCACTGTAACATTTATTTTCCATCTAATTTATTCATAAGGTCGAAAATTTCTGTATGAAGAGAAAAAACAAATTTCATATTGATTTGAAACTTTTGTGACCCTAAAAGGGTTTTAATGGTAAACGTTCAATCCCCCTCTACTTTTTGCAGTGTGGTCTAGTTTTTCTTTAGATCTGTCTTATTTTTTGGCTCAAGCCTTACGACGAGCTCGAAAAATATATGGACGGTTTGGATATAACAAATAAGTCTTGATGGGACTCACAACTTGCTGACATCAACACACTAGCCAATCTGCTTCCCAAATCCCAATCTGTCACAACCTCCCAGATCCGCTTCAAACGCGGAACGCGTCCTACTCCGCCCGGACGGTGTGGGAAGTCGTTTATTATTTTTCTTATATTATTTTAATATATGATATGAAAGATGAAGCAGGTCCACAGCTTGAGTGAGCCACACCAAAGGATGCTACAATGATAATGACATCTATCGTTGAAACCTTTCTAAGGGCCACTATGATTTTTTATTTTTTATTTTACCATCTAACCTATTCATTAGGTCATGTAGACATGGATGAAGTGAAAACACAAATATCAGCTTGATCTAAAACTTCTCCAACTTTCAAGAAGTTTTTAACAATGGACGTTCAATCCCCACCTTATGGTCCAATTAATCATTGGATTTGCTTCTTTTATTGGATCACACCTAAAATTATCTAAAAAAGTTGATGGACAGTGTGGATCAAATACATAAATCATGGTGGGGCATAAAGAAGTTTTACAGGTTAAAGGTTGATTTTGTATTGTGCAAACTATTTAAAAGAAAATTTTTTTCGTAGTAGCTTGAAAGGGTACTTTTGAAAGCAAAAAAAATTTTATTTAGTGAAAAATCACGAAACGCACTCTGCGTTCACCATTAAGTCAGACTTCTATCACGGAAAGAATTCAGTGAAAAACCACTTAGCGCTTTCCATATTCCGCGTTAATAACACATTAACAAACACCAATAAACACGGAATGGGGAAAATTTTCCGTATTTAGTGGTGTTTGTTAATGCGTTATTAACGCGGAAGATGGAAAGCGCTAAGTGGTTTTTCATTGAATTCTTTCCATGATAGGAGTCTGGCTTAGTGGTGAACACGAAATGTGTTCCGAGATTTTTCATGAAATAAATTTTTTTTGCTTCCAAAAGTACCCTTTTTCAAGTTACTACAAAGAATTTTTTCTTTTCAATTGTTTGCGCAATACAAAATCAACCTTTGACCTGTGAGACTTCTTTATAGCCCACCATGATTTATGTATTTGATCCACACCGTCCATCAACTTTTTCAGATAATTTAAGGTGTGATCCAATAAAAGAAGCAGGTCCAACGATTAATTGGACCATAAGGTGAGGATTGAACGTCCACCGTTAGAAACTTCTTGAGAGCTAGAGAAGTTTCAGATCAAGCTGATATTTGTGTTTTCACTTCATCCACGTCTACATGACCTAATGAATAGGTTGGATGGTAAAAAAACATCATAGTGGCCCATGTAATGTCCACCGTGTGGGAATTATCAAGTTTTGGAGCCCTACTTTTCTTAAGGTTTATGCTTGCAATGCTACCAGAGAAAAGTATACCATCTACATGCATTATGTATGCTAGCATGGTAGATAGGTGCAATATCCAACCCATCCATCAGTGGGTCCACTCGACTGGATGTTCTTGCCCAAAAATTATGAGTTTCTGGATGGGATGAACTGTCAGTGGGTTCTCTAGGTACTCAGGTGGACCTGACCTAATTTTAATGGGATTGGCTCTCTGATCTCTAGATCTCTTTTGTTGAGAAATCTGGTTGATTTCGGGTTTCACTTTTTTGATTGGACTGAAACTTAGGTATTGATGGGTTCAGCTTCGGCCCATCCAATCGAATGGATTAAAAATGAATTGGGATTCTTTGCTTGCCATAAGTAGACAAAATTTACTTGATGCAACTAATTGGGCCACGTCATTATACTTTGCATTTAATGCAGCAATGTTGCCAGCTTGCTTGTTGCAATTTAATTGGGCCATGTCATCACACATTGCATTTAATGCAGCAGTTTTGACAATGTTATCAATGATGTGGACCTTGTATTGTGGCCCTTATATAGTGAGAGGGTTCATTCCAAAAAAAAAAGAAAAAAAAAAAAAAAGCAATGATGTGGACCAATCACTATGCAAGAAAATAAGATTCTTCTACTTGTGGCAAGCACGACGTTGGATTCATTAAAAATGGGCCGAACTGGTCTAAGCTGTGTTAAATTAGTACTGTGGAAATATTCTTTAAATAGATATTGATTAAGTTACATGCTTATTACGGCACACCATGCATGTGTCAAAGTGAAACATGTGTGTACAATCTAATCCATCTATTCAGTGGGCCGATCATGTAAATGATCTTATTTGATTGAAAACCTAGATCCAAAGGTTCAATGGATAATCGGGTACCGAATACGAGTTCAGGTTTTCACGAACGAGATCTAGGCGTAGCAAGACCTAAACCTGGCTTGCCCGACACAGATACTATGGGACCCATGACAGCCCTAGGCATGAGGAGGGAAACTTCAGGGCCGAGTCCCTCATATATGCATATATTCCGTATACTGTGACCCACCTCCCCACTCGACCGACTTGACTTTTGGACCAGGGCATCCACATAGTGGTTTCTGATGGATGGACCGAATCTCTTTTCCATTTGCCAGGCTCCCATGTGTACATAGAACTGGGCATGCATGGGACGATTTGACTCGGCAAACTTGACTCGTCCGCCTAACTCGATCCGAATTGAGTGGGTGAGTTGATCCAAACTGAGTTGACTTCGTCCAATCTGAACTCAAACCGAGTCGAGTTCTAGTCACCCAGTAACTCGACTCGACTAGACCCAAAATCCAACTCAATACTGACTTGGCTTGATCTGAAACTTATCTTGTACATATTTATTAAAAACAAACTTAGACATAATTTCAAATCTGAGATGCTGTGTAGCTAATGAAGAGGCTGCAATTCTAGCAAGTGCACCTAGGTGTTGAGCTGTGATTTCAGCTCGTGGATAACCACTACACCCGGCCTGACTTGGTGCCGACTCAACCCAACTCGGTACTTGTGACTAGGAGGGACTCGGTCCGGATTAGTCCAGGTCAGACCCATACTCGGATCGGGTCAAGCGTGTTGGACTCAATACTGAGTCGGGTCAAGTTCAGGTCAGGCCTATTTCAAAATCGGATCGAGTGGGTTAAGCCCTAACTCAGTTTGACTAGACTTGATGCCCAGTTCTATGTGTTCAACATCCACAAATGCTGCCTTATACACGCCTTTGTAGAGTTCGTGAGTGAATGAATATATAACTTGGGAGTTGGAAAAAGGAAAAAAGAAAAAAGAAACCTTTAAGGGATCTAGAGGGCTCATTTGTACTCACTACATCTCCATCATCATGGTGTTGTACTCACTTGGGGGATCCAGACGGCTTATTTGCCGGGTCCCACTATGGATGGGCCCTTATCTCTTATGCCACACTAGCCTGATGTCCTTAACCACAGCTGGAAGAATTTATTTTCTGATGATTAGATAGTGGTAGTACCCCATCAGTGATTAACGTTATTGCTAGTTAGAACGGTTCAAAAATAGTAAATTTTGGCATGATTTCTCATCCATGGTAGAACCCATAAATGAGCAGCCCTGATCCCATACATGTGCACAATGTTGTAGTCCATTTCTAAAGCATGATCAAGTAATAAGAAGCCTTCAAACACTGAGAAGTAGAAAACACTTTTCTTTCGGCAACATATAAAGCATCCAACCCTTAAATAAGGTGGGGTGACCACTCTTACCTAACAAAGATGAATAGACTCAGTACGTGTCTCAGGCCCATTAAACAATTCAGTATTCCAAAATGAATAATTCCATAAATGGTTATATCATCATAATCATCTAAGCCTTATTCCAATTAATTGAGGTCCACTACATGAATCTTTTTCCAGGCCATAACTTAGAAAATGATGAAATATCATGAATGAATGTTGTCAGGAATTATTAGTCAGCATATGCAACATGTGAGAGGACATGTTTCCATCATCGAACTGTTTTATGGAAGGAATTCAGAACACCCAAAGACTCTCAGCATTCCAACCAAGTTTTTTTTTAATATTTGTGGACCATCAAATAATCAGAAATATAGAGCCAGATCTGTTACTTGTGGAACATGAATTTCCTACAACACCTTTATAGAGCCATGTAACAGAATAAATAAATAAATCCCTAGCCGACTATAATGTCTGTGTAATATCCACTCTATCCATTTGTTCTGTCAGCTGTTATTACGCAGCAAGACTACAAATCAAGCAGATTCAAAACTCAAGTGGGCCACACTAAAAAAAACAGTGTATTAAGATGCCCACCATAGAAACTTCTCAAGGCCCACCAAAATTTTAGATCATGATGATATTTGTGTTTTCCCTTTGATCCTGGTTTATGAACAGAAGAAATGTCATATAAACATCATGAAATGCCTCAGGGATCTGCTGTAGTGCGTTCCAGATGAGTATTGAAACTACATGTCGAATGGATTTGATGATGGGCGACGGCGTGCATGTGAAGGGCGTTGTGTTCGTGTCCTGCTTGAGTGTATGATAATGGCAAAAGGAGGATGAAGATCTTTAGATGGGAAGTGAAGCGTACCTGATCAATCCAAAGATCCAACCAATAGCGAAAGATCCAATAGCCATCCATGCATGCACACCTCCGTTTCCACCGCACATATATACGCGTTTGGTGAATAGGAGAAGGCATTATCCATCATTCATCATAAAGAGAAAGGCGTCACATCGCTTTATCATAGGGCCCCTTTGAGTGTTATTTATATTGTTCGTTGGTTGATAGCTTACTCAACTTCGATAGCTTTTTGCCATTTCAGGAAAGAAATGTGCTGTGTTATCCCACTTTTCAAAAAATAAAAACCTCTCATATGTCCCTCTCTAGCACTGCATGGTCTATGTTACTGTTAGACTCCTTGCAATTCAGCACTCAACTGTTGTAGCCCACCTGAGTCTTGGAATTGGGTATTTTTGAGGGACGTGGATTGGGTACTACTTCCCAGGACCTAATGACTGACGGTTGTGTCAGGAGATCTGTGGGGCCCATTGTGATATATTTGTTTTATCCACGCCGTCCTTCTTATATGAAAGATTGAAGGCTTGAGTGGACTACATCACAGGAAGCAGACAATGACCCTTACTATTAAAATCTTCATAGGGCTCACCGTGATGTTTATTTGACATCCAACCTTTTCATCAGGTCACATAGACAAGGATGAAAGGAAACCTTAAATATCATCTTGATCCAAAACTTATGTAGCCAGAGCCATTCAGTTCTGTTTTTTTTTTTTTTTTCGAAAGCAAATCACAATTCATTGATTCAGCTAAAGACTGTACAGTTTGTCAGGTGGACCGGACAAAAAGATTCTAGGTCACACTCCTCGTGTAAAACATTAAAGCTAAAAGGACTAATTCCTAGCAGGGATCCCCGATCATGGGAGTTTGATGGACCCAATGCCGGCTCTATCTAAGACGATGGAGCCCCTTACCATCCTGGGCAGAGCCGACCAGAAGTCATAGAATCTGTTTGGGCTACCGTTACTAGGCCGTCTTGCCAAAGCATCAGCTGCCGTATTCCCTTCCGTGAAAATGTGGTTGAATTTGGTGTTGAGTCTCTCGCGCAGTTGCTGGATTGTGCCTAGCATATACCGGATGTTCCAGGAGCAGGTGTCACGGGGGTTGTCAATCGCGTCCGCCAGAATTTTGGAGTCAGTCTCAACGATAATGTTTGGCAGACCCAGCTTGTAGCATAAAGTTAAGCCATCAAGCATGGCCTGTGCCTCTGCTACCATGTTAGTAGAACGTTCGTAAGATCTGTGAAAAGCAAAGACAATTTTCCCTTGGTGGTCCCTGCAAATTCCACCACCACCACTCTCCCCCGGGTTGCCTCTCGAGGAGCCATCTACATTAAGCTTCAGCCAACCCGGGGGAGGCTTGCAAATTCCACCACTACCATTCAGTTCTGTGTTTACTAGGATGTGGTCCACTCAATCCTTCAACTTGCCTACTTTTCAGGATCATACCTTAAAATAATCTCTAAAAATAGATACATATATCACCGTGGCCCCATAAATTCTCTCATGGAGCACCAATCTCTAGCTGGTCCTGGCACCAAGACCTTGCTTTGTCAAGGGCTCTATGAGGCCACCATAATGTATAAATTTTACCGACGCTATCCATACATTAATTTTGACATATCATTTAACACAGGATTTCAAGAAAGAGGCACATCAAAGGGTCAAGTGGACCGCACCGTAGGTATCAATGGGGATTGAAAGCCTCCATTGAAAACTTCTTAGGGCCACAAAAGTTTTAGATCAAGCTCATTTTTATGTTTTCCCTTCATCTATGTCTATATAACCTTACAAGTATGTTGAATAGTGAAAAAATGTCAGAGTAGACCCTACCCTGAAAGTTCAATCCCCACCGCGATTTGTCAAAATAGATGGAAGGTATAAATAAAATAAGTTCATCAATGTGGGGCCCACAGAGCCGCTGACAGGACTGTCAGTCGTCTCTCGCTAGGTAGTGGTGGTTAGAGGGTGGGGTAGTACCTAATCTGCGGACATTCTCTGAGGAATGATTGGACCTCGATGATACAAGTTAGATGAATGGATTGGGTGAAACATAGACACCACGGTGGATCCCACACAAAACTCACCCGCCTTCCAACCTAACCGTTTCTTATGGCATCGCCAACTAGAGTTTTACATCGTAATTATTTCCGGGCTCTAAAAGGTTAAATGGAATCAGAGTACTTGATGAATGGGCTGGATCTCATCAAAGATCCATGTGGCAGTAGTTAGGATCTGGTTTTTGTTCCCAAAACCTTGTACGTAGGAATCCGCAGGCATCCCCCGCCTTATGAGAGAGGACCTGAAAACGTAGTGACAGATTCTTCCTGGACATTTCTCCACGGAAAATTTCTTGGAAGATTTTATTTATTTATTTTTTAAGTTTTTTCTCAGGATATTGTTGGAAAAATCCCTCCAAAAAATAAAAATATTTTAAAATATTCATTTTAACTATATAAATAATCCTAAATTTTAAATATTTTCTTATGTAAAAAATTATTTAAAGTTTCTACTATTTTTCCCTTTGTATCACAATAAAATCACAACATTTAAATGACCATTAATCATTACTGATTATGGATCGCCAAGTAACCAATCAGGACCATCATTAACTGTGATATGTTCAATATTGAGAATTAGATTTATAATTAGAATGATTCGATAAGTTAGATAAGTATGTATGTTGACCGAATACTTTAAAGCAGAAGTCAACTCCTTCTGGTTTGTAAAGATTGGCTTATTGATTGATAGTTAAGTGGTTACTTAGTACTCAAACACGTGTCAAAATACAATGGTATTTCTGTTGGTACCATGTCTTTGATTCTTATGATCATAATTTTTACATTTGTCTCTTTGACCAATTTTTCAAATTCCCTTTGAGATTCTTTTTTTGAAAAATATTTTTTTACTCACGCACCCGACACACACCCACACAGTAGTGGGATTTCACCACCTATGGTCTCGAACCCAAGACCTTGTGTTGAAACTCCTTAGAGTCACTAATGTAAGCACTCGAACCCAATTCCCTTTGAGATTTTGAAGTTGAGTTTTAAATTCAAAGTTAAAATTTAAATTCAAATATAATTGGGAAGATCATATGAGATGGAATAATCCCAACCTCATAAAAACTCGCCCCATACTTCTTTTAAAAAGGGAAGAAAGCATCCATGGTAAAACAAATTCTATAACTAGAGAGTTCAAAAGAGATAAAGATAGGAAGAGAAATTATAGAATCAAAGAGGTGATAAGATTCTCTTTGTCCTTGTAGTGTGGGAAGGTCCCGGATCAAAGCGGTAAAGATTTTAGGCCCCAATGCAGTGAGCATCAATCTACACCATTGGGACTCACCTTCTCATTATTCACGCAAATCCCAGCGTTCTTGGAAAAGCATGGGAATGCTAGGCATGCTCCCTCCCTTTCTTATCTTTCTCTTTATCTTCTTCCCTTCAAACTAATTAAAGTTCTTTCCACTCTCCTTTACTTTTGGTAAAGCATGCAAAATGCAAATGCAATCCCTTGTCTAAGATGTTTTTGTTACCATGGCCTACAGGTGTAAGATCAAATCAGTCCATCCAATGGGTCACACCATGTATCTATGCCTTCCCCAAAAATGTGACCATTCCAATGAACGGGTCCGCCATGGTTTGTGAATCAAACTGCCCTAATATATATGGAAAGAAACGTGTATCAGATTGAAATTTTTTCTTGGAATGTATTTTGAAATATATACATAAATGGTACATT
Source organism: Magnolia kwangsiensis (assembly GCA_037074715.1). Classification (NCBI taxonomy): domain Eukaryota; kingdom Viridiplantae; phylum Streptophyta; class Magnoliopsida; order Magnoliales; family Magnoliaceae; genus Magnolia; species Magnolia kwangsiensis. The sequence goes on along the minus strand of CM073571.1, from coordinate 207,812,381 downwards.
GTATGTAGCCAGATGTGGATAAAATCTTTGATTCTGACAATCAATTAACGTATTAAATCTTTGATTCTGACAATCAATTAACGTATTAAATCTTTGAGTCTACCACCGGAGAAAGAGCAAGGACCCGCTTTTGATATACTTTAATTTTTGTATCATGCTCTAAAGTGAGTTGAAAAAAATGGACACCAACATATATAACGGTGGGCCCCATAGAGTCTTTGGACCTTGGTAAAGGCCGGTGAGCGCCTCACTACACAATCCGCATCCATCTCGGTGTGAACGGAAGAGGATTGCGTGGTGACCAGCACCACCGACATACTGATGACCGGACCCAAATGTATCCTGACGTTTGGATGCTTTATTCCATTCAGTTTTGCAGCTTTGCTTTTTGGTAGCTTCACTTGTTTAAATAAAAAATGGATGTTAAAGGAAAAAGACTAACAGTGCATTTTCAACATGATCCGGCAATTGGTTTTCTTCTATGTACATGATGAGTGGCCCGGATTAATCCTACATGAACGTGCTCTTTGAATTAGTCACTTGAATATCTCTTCCCGGGCAAATCCATCCGCATTTTCTCTGCCAGAAATTAAACGCTTCTACTAAGCAGACATCAAGGTGGGCCCACGGTCTGGGCAACACCCACTAACGTGTTTCCCGGATAACACCTAATCCACTCAAAGGAATCCGAGGAAACTCACTACTCAACTTCGTTTACATTTGTTTATTTTTATAAATAAAAGGATGAGCGGGTCAGGCCCGTGAAAGTTTCCATCAAAGTCCGTTCGTGTAAAAACTAAGGTAAATGACCTACATCACATTCAATAATCATTAATCTTATTACATGCATGAAATGCATGTATGCATCAGTAGAGGTGGGCAGGGTTCGACCAGACTCATTGGATCCAACTTGACCGAACCAGTCGGATCCGATTTGACCCAAACCGAAAGCTAGGGTTAGGTTGGATCAAGCAGATCGACTCGAATCCGATGCCAAATTGAGTCGAGTCTGGGTCATCTAGCCACTCGATCCGGTCTGGTCCAATCCAATTAGAACCAAAATCGGGTAGTATAAAGTCAGATTTTACTTTTAAAAAAACACTTTTACCCTTCTTTTACTCGAACCCTAACTCGACCCAACCCAACGTCGCCAGATGAACCTATACAGTACCGCAGCCTGAGTAGACTTCATCTCCTTTCCTCCTTTCTCTCCCTCTTTCTCTCCCGATTTCCCTCATATTTCTTTCCTAGCACCAGAGTCTCCAACTCAGCTTAACTCATCCTAGTCTGAATTTACAGGATAGACTCAACTTGATCCGACTCGATTTCACTGACCGAGTTGGACTCGGTTTGGGTCAGGCTAGTAAGGAATCGGTTCGGATTGAGTCAGCCCTCGGTCCTGAATCGGATCGAATTTGGGTCAGGTACTTGCAAAAACCAAATTGAGTTGAGTTGGACCTAATTCGGTCTGACTCGACTCAATGCCCACCTCTATGCATCATATAAAGGGGATGTATCTACTTGTATGAGTTAAAAATTCATCCACAAATAGATAAGGCATCCACCATACACATAGTCATGAACAAAACTTGCATATGGAAGCAAAGCTATTAGGATAAACAATTCATCCTGGTGGTCCCCCAGGAACAACTATATATGTGGCATGCATGATTTTTAGGTTCCATTAGTAGATTTCCATTTACGAGGGATTTACTAGCATATATATACATGTATGGCAATCATTTAATAATGCCACATGCATTTGTACATATGACCATTCTTAATAGTAAATAACTAACTCCTATTTAACATATTGTAAACAATTATCAAACAGAAAGATTAAACCAAAATAATCATCTAACAAATAAAGACATTCTTGATTCAAATGGGAAAGAAACAAGTTGAGATCCCTCACTTAATTAGGATTTGGTGAAGTTAATTTTCAGAATATATAATCAAATTAAAAAGATTTAGTAATTCCTAAAATACAATATAAAATCATTTATCTTATCAATTTATATTAATCCGTATGGTGGTGGCCACCAAGTCCACAATATTATCAAATTAGATACCTTCGGATCCAACCCTTACACAGGTTTGCAATCCTCACAATCTCATGTAGGACCCACTTGATCAATCAAAGTGATCCCTACCTTACCAATAATATTTAACTAACCCATCAATTAAAATAAACTAGAATTCATCAATTAAATGATCTAATAAGTCAGATTCCAAAAATCATAGTATAAGAAGTTTGTCTTACCTTCTTTCGATCAAACCTACAATCCATTGGTCAGATTGATAGTCTCTTGGGCAAAAATATTTGTCCTTCTCTCCTTTGTCGATCGGACTGGCAGTCTCTCGATCAAACTGAGAGAGTATAGACTTCATCAAATTTTAGTTAACATCACTTTGTCGGTTGGACAGAAGATCCTATGGGTCAGATCAACAGGCTCCATAACTCACTTTAATTTTACGAGCCAAATCAAGTTTTTTTTTTTTTGAAATGTTTCTTGATCTAGATCTAGATCCACTTGAGTCACACATATCAGATCCTAATCGATAAATGGCTCGCCAAAAAAGGGGCCCATATATAAGTTGGAACTGAACTTTTGTGGCCCAAACATTTTATAAATACATGATTTGCTAACAATCACAATCTGATCACTTCAGTTCATCTCATGGTCGAATCAGCCTGATCTTTGAGGTTTTTAGCATATTTTGGCCACACCTGATCGATAGCTCAAGTGGTAGATTGAGTGAAAGATACCTCGTTTCAACATTGATGTCTTGGAGAAGAAAAAGTACTTTATTGAGTGAAGGATATCAATTCTTTGACGCACGCGGTGACGGATATCTATTCTTCAACATGCTCTGCTACCCTGAGAATTTTTATCAATTGGTTAGCTTATTGGTTGTCATTTTTTAAAGAAAAAAATTTATATTTTATAAACCAGTTAATTGTTTTTGTGTGAAGGGTATATTTGTATTGTTTATGTGTGAAGGGTATATTTGTATCCTGCTTCATGTAAAATTTAGGGTTGTTACAGAATTCCACTAGTTACATCAGGAAAGTAAAAGATCACATTTTCTTTCATTCAAGATGAGCAATGGCCATCCAATTCCCTCTGAATTTATATAGAGAATAATTCTTTTGTGTCTGGGTATGATTACATGATACCCGACCTGAGATCCTGTACAGTTTGGTTGGGTTCTCTATTTGCCCTAGTGGGACGGGGATTGGATACTAATGCTGATGCTGCCATAATATATATATATATATTTTTTAAAAAAATTATTATTTCAAGGCATGAGTCTAAATATAAGATAGATCCAAACACCACAGAAAAATAGTGGTGATTGAACGCTGAGGATTAAAAACTTCCATCCGACCTGGACCTGGGGGAAGGGAAAACACACATATCCAGAACTTTTGTTGCCCTCGAGAAGTTTTTAATGGTGAGTGTTCATTCACCGGTGTTTTCTGTGGCATGGTCCACCTGAGATTCGGATCTATCTCGGGCTCATGCCCTAAAATGAATTGGAAAAATGGATGGATGGCATGGATAAAACACATGCATACATCATGTGTTGAAAATCTTTGGTTTTTCAAAAATAATAAAAAATGATAATTTTAAAATTTTTAAAATTTCGGGATTTTCCTGCCAAAATTCTTTTTAAAAATTTTGACTTAAAAAGTGTGGTGTGTGCTTTGTCCTGCATCGAAAATGATTGAAATCTTTTTGTGGTTTATATGAGATGTTGTGAAAAGTATTCTTACTTGGAGCTTTTGGAGGAGGTGATATACGGGTTGCGTGTTCCAGTGCGTAGCAATGGAACACACGCACACACGCGCGCGTGCGCTCGGGCTCGGGCACGGGCATGGCAGTGAGGCAGTGTGGCTGTAGTGGCGCTAGATGGCGCAATTTGCACTTCGCACGTGCGCATCATGTCGGAGAGTAGTCGTTCCCTCGTGACCTTATACAAACCGGTGCAAAAAGGTGCGACCGTGCGCGAAACGGTGCAACCTTACGCAAACAGGCGCCTAACAACAGTCCACTACCTAATGCCTATATAAACTGGACCGTACCAGTCCGTTTTAAGAATCTTAATACACTCCTCTCTTTCTCATCAAGTTAGATACAATTCAATCATCTGAGTCTACCAGAACGAATCTACTGCGTTGAAATTGTTTCACAGTGGACCGATCATGATTGCTGCACGCTGGGTTCAGTAGGCTTGTCGTATCCTGGAAGCAATTCGCCTGTAACCCGTCAGCAGTTTATAAGGGGGCGAATCACGCTTTAAGGACAACGTATTTTTATATGTGATTCAGCATGGTGAAATATTTTCAATTTTATTTTATATTTTCGGTGTATCCGATTATAATTTCTGACAATCTTAAAGCGTGAATCGATGGACATCGAAAGCATTTCATCAGTTTAATTGATGAACCAGGATCTGATCCGTTTTGACCGATTCGATGGTTCGAATTTCACTAGATGGCAAGACAAATTGAAATTCCTGTTAACCGCTCTGAAGATCTACTACATCCTGGACCCTTCTTTCCAGCCTCTGCCTGAAGCAACAGACACTGACACTCCTGAACAAATTGCTGCTAGGATCAAGCGACAAGAAGATGAATTGTTGTGTCGTGGCTACATCCTCAATGCTCTCTCTGATCGATTGTACGATTTGTACACAGGGACCACATCAGCAAAAGAAATTTGGAGTGCACTGGAATACAAGTACAAGGCTTAAGAGGAAGGTACACAGAAATTTCTAATTGTCAGGTATTTCGACTTCACGATGGTAGATAATCTACCACTGCTTGCCCAAATCCAGGAATTGCAACTCATTGTAAATAAAATAAAAGCCATCAAAATCGATCTCCCTTAATCCTTTCAAGTAGGAGCTATAATCGCAAAATTGCCTCCGAGTTGAAAAGATTATAGGAAGAAACTACTACATAAGTCTGATGAGTTCACCCTGGAACAAATCCAAAAACATCTTCGTATTGAAGAAGAATCTCGTAACCAAGATAAAAAGGATGACGCTAGTGGTGCATCCTCATCTAAGGTGAACGCAGTAGAACGACCATCCCAAAATAATGCATATGAGAAAGCAGATTCCCTTAAACCTAATAAAGATCAAGGAAAATTCAAGAAAACCCAAAAAAAGAAAAACGGCAAACCTAAGGTAGCTTGCTATGTCTGCGGCAAGACCGGGCATTTCGCTCGAGTCTGTAGGGACCAAAAAAAGCCTAAGAAAGAGGCTAATCCAGTAGACGATGACATCGTAGCCATGGTCAAAGAAGTGAACCTAGTTAAAGAGAAAATTTTCGGTTGGTGGTATGATACAGGTGTCACAGTCCATGTATGCAATGATCGATCTACCTTCAAAACCTATGAAGACGAGACCAATGGTCAGGAGGTTCAAATGAAAAATGAAGGACGGTCGAAAGTTGTAGGAAAAGGAACCGTGGAATTACTCTTTACCTCTGGAAAGAAGGTAATCTTGACTAACGTACTGCATGTCCCAGACATAAGGAGGAATCTAGTCTCAGGGGATCTCTTAAGTAAACCTGAGATTAGGGTTATGTTTGAATCAGGCAAGCTGATCTTGTCTAAAAATGAGAATTTTGTGGGTAAGGGATATGCTTGTAATGGGATGATCAAACTTTCTTTGAATAAAAAGAATTCTTCTACTTACATGATTGAGTCTGTGACGTTATGGCATGGTAGACTAGCCCATATTGGCTACAGTATCATAAAACTCATGGCTAAGAACGGCCTAATATCATATAATGATAGTGACAAAGATAAATGTGAAGTATGCATACGGTCTAAAATAATCAAGAAACCATTCCATAGTGTTGAGAGATCATCTCAAATGTTAGACCTAGTGCATACTGACATATATGAACTAAATGACGTTTTTACCCATGGAGGTAAAATGTACTTTATAACGTTTATAGATGATTGTTCAAGATATGTATATGTATATTTGCTAAAATCGAAAGATGAAGCATTTAATACATTCAAGATCTATAAATCTAAAGTAGAAAATCAATTAGACAAACATATTAAAATCCTTCGTAGTGACAGAGGAGGAGAATATTTCTCTAATGAATTTTCTAACTTTTGTGAAGAACATGGCATTATACATCAGTGCACAGCATCCTATACACCACAACAAAATGGTATAGCAGAGAGAAAAAATAAGACATTAGCAAAAATGGTCAATTCAATGCTAATACAAGCATAGTTGTCATTAAACCTATGGGGAGAGACACTGTTAGCCGCATGTCATGTTTTAAACCGAATTCCATCTAAGAAAATCAAGACCTCTCCATACGAAATATAGAAAGGAAGAAAACCAAACATAGGGTATCTTAGAGTGTGGGGGTGTCTTGCATACTGCAGAACTCCAGAACCTAAAAGAACTAAGTTAGGACCAAGAGCCATCAAGTGCGTCCTTATAAGATATGCACAACATAGTAAGGCCTATAGACTTCTAGACTTAGACACCAATGTAATCATAGAGTCTAGAAATGTAGAGTTCTTTGAGAATTCTATATTCACGGAGAAAAAGAATAATAAGATTCAATCTCCTAATGGAAATATAGTAGAAACACAAATAGAAGAAAAAACACCTAGTGAAC